>PVLD010001039.1:0-106857 GCA_004027595.1 Dinomys branickii | reverse complement strand
GTCTTTTTGTTTTTATACTTTTAAAATTAAAAAAAAGTACTGATTTTTAGCAGATTACGTTATGAATAACATCTGAGTGAATGCATCAGATAATTTGTTGTAGTGTAATTTTGTGAATTTTTTTTTCTTTTTGGCAACTTATTTCAAATGTTTAAGAAATATTTGTACAGCTTCCGCTTCATCTGGACGAAAGCCCCAAATTAGTTAAGAAGAGTCCCAGTGGACTTAAATAAAAAAATAAAAAACTTTGAAAGGAATGTATCAGTCCATTAAAATATATTTTATAAATTTAGTGAATAAGATAAAATAAGATACACAGCAAAACCAATAAAATATTTTTAAGAATCAATTTTTGAAGGAATTATTACTTGCAAGTGTTACCAAACGTGTATTAAAGCAAAAAATGACAAAGTTGGCATTCTGTAATGTTTTTCTTAACTTTTTAAATATTATATTAGTATGTGTTTGTAGTATGTGCAGTTCACAGGGATCTTGCGGAGTGGGTACTTGTATATACTACAGCTTGTTTCTTTTGTTGATAATGTCTTATACTAATCAGCAGCAACATCCATGAGATTTTTTCCAAAAAATTAATGTATACGTAAATGTAGGGTGTTAATTTTTAAATTCATGGTAATATTTACTGTGATTTTCATTACATAAAGAATTTTTTAATTCTCACTCTACCTATGGTACTGCCTGTACATTGTCGTGGACATATGTCTGTGATGTTTTCAGTTTAGGAATGACCTTATTAACTGCGTGTTAGCCAAGACAGTTGCAAATAGTACTCAGCATTACACATAGCAAATCAAAAGAATGTGAATACAAAGTGAGCACATATTTTATACAAAGTTGGACTGGGAATTTTATTATTGGAAAAATGAAAGAGGAAAAATATTTTCAGTAATCTGGGATGGGTTTGAGGCTCTTTCTTTTTTATGGGGCTTTGGATATCCACAAATTTTATTCTTATCTCTAAAGCAGAAAGCATATTCTAACTAAATACTCTACCTTAGTCATCTTCTAGGGTAAAGGAAATATTTTCTAATGGTTTCTAATGGCGGACTTGCAATTTCATAGAGTCCTAGTTGGACATAAATTTGAATATTTAGCTTAGTGGTGGCACTTGATATTTATTTCTTCATTGAAAATTTACTTTATTGCATTTCATAAAAGTTATTTTAGGAAAAGCAATAATATTTCCATAGGTTAAAGGTAACTAATCCTTTTTTATGAAGTTATTTTTCCAAATAAATTGTTACCTTATGAATTACTATTTAGTGGAGACCCTAATATTTGGATGCACTTAGCGATTGACAATTTCTTTCCAAGGAAAACATATCCTCACATGATTCAAGTCTGACTTCTTTATGTTTTTAAATTTTTTTTTTTGTCATGTAGTTTCTCCAAGTTCTTTCCCTTTAAAGAGCGAGAAAAATCCCCAGTCATGTTCTGGTTTCTTGTCAGCCTCTTGCACCTCTACCTCAGCTGTGAATATCCCCTTTCTCGTTCTGTAGAGATGCAAAAATGCCGCTGTGGGCTTTTAGTAATGAGAATCTCTTCTACGGTTCTAGGACCACTTTCCACTCTGTTCTTTATCAATTTGGGTGAGGAATGGGGAGGTAGGGTATGTGAATCCTCTGTGCTGAACAGGTTGCAGGGCTCACTCAGTAGAAATTAGAAAACTGTCATGGTTGTGAGTACACTACTGGCCCTTTGGATCTCTTCCCAGGCATAGACGGTCAGTGACGTAAGTCATCATGGAAATTTGTGAAGAACATGGAGTTGCAGGGAAGACCATCCAGGCATATTGCATGTCCTTGGGCTTTTTACTTGGGTAACATACAGAGCTGAACCTATGTACTTTTTTGTACCTTGGAATTTAGTGAATGCTTCAGATACAGCATGTTGGTATCTTTTCAAGTCAGTAGAATGACACTTATTCTTTAAGTGTTGGGAGAATGATAATGGACTAAATCTCATTTATACACCTAAAGAAATAGTTCTTTGAGTCTTATAAAGTTAATAAGTTTTATAATAACAAGCAATTCTATTTCCATTTATATATACATACATTTATATACACTTGACACAAATTCAGTGCATAATTTTAGTTTATGGTACATGGATAAACTGAATAACCAATTTTAACATGAGATACTTAGTTTAATGCAATGAATAATTTTAATTGCTTTTCTGTATTTTCAAGGTATTAGCATTTGATTGGTGTCAGCAAACATTAGTATAGGGCTTTCGATCTGTAAAACAGGAGTGGTATGGGCAGTGCTTTATTTCTTCCGTATGATGTAAATGTAATCCAGCAGTTTTGAAATTCTGAAAACTGAAAACTACAGTGATAATTTTAGTGGAACATATCTTGAAGCAACTAGTAACCTTACTTGTTTTCTAGCTACTACAGTTTGGGTGATGTGAGCCATGATTCAGTGAACAAATTTCTGTCGCATCTGATTGAGAAGTCCCTGGTTGAATTGGAACTTTCCTACTGTATTGAAATTGGAGAGGTAACATTTTGTTATGTATATTCTAATTGTCCAGCTTTTAAACAATAGGATTTTTTCTTCTAGTGATAGCAAATTTGTAGCAAAATGATTGCAGTAGTAACCTGCAGTATGAATCATAATTATATGAAGATACGTGACTACGTTGTACTTTTTGACTTATGTCATTTTATTGTTCTTTTGAAATAGGATAATCGAATCATTGAGCCTCTGACATACGGTCGAATTGCTTCCTATTACTATTTGAAGCACCAGACAGTTAAAATGTTCAAGGACCGTTTGAAACCTGAGTGCAGTATTGAAGAATTGCTTTCAATTCTAAGTGTGAGTTCATGGTGTTATTACATTGCTTTCAATTCTAATTGTGAGTTCGTGGTGTTATTACATTGGTTTTGAATATTTTATCATTTCTTTTAATTTAGATTGTTGTCATCCAGTTCTTGAAATTTGATGAATTGTTTATAAAGGCCTTCATCCTAGAAAATAAGGTTGCTCTTAAGTTTCATATTCAGACTAAGTTCCCCCTAAATAGAGGTGACCACATGATTTATCATCTAGTCTTGGATTCCTCTGAGAATGGAATGGGGCACTATTAATATTTAAATGAGGATAAAATGTGTAAGCTGGATTTCTCTGAATATGCCAGGTGATCACCCTGTCTTTAGAACTGGTCACCTCTTTGGATTATGATTCTAAACTTTTCTTACTGTTTCTTTTGGATGGCCCTGTTTTTATGTTTAGCTGTGATGTCACTGGAGTTTATTTTCCTAAGGATCCCCATGGTGGATTTCTTAGAATTAATGCCAGGAAATTCTGTTAACTCCCATTCTCAAACCCATACACCCGCTCCACCAGAAAAAAAAAAAAAAAAATTACATTGTATGGCAAAAAAAGACGCCATATTCATGTTCTTTTGAGGGTGTTCAGAAATCTAAGAACTAAATTTAATAGTAAAGTTAAAATTACCATTAGGGGTATATTTTCCAACTCATTTTCTATATACTCTATGCTTCTTTTTATTTATTTTTTAAAATTTTGTTGAATTTATGTACAATAATGTACCATAAAACTTTGTTGATATATTAGTCAATGTATAGATATAAATGTAGGTATGTGTATAACCTTGGATCTTTGTCCATGAGATATGTTGGTGCTTTTTTTTTAAAGTTGGAAACAATTTGACTATTTTGTTTCCTTTTTTATTTTAAAGAGAAAAAATTAAGAATAACAACAAAACAGTTCCAAAAAGGTTAGGAGGAGAGTTACAATAATGAATACATTGTGTATTGTTGTCTTCTGTAGTAGTTACTCAGGGTGTAAGATGTGGGCATGATAACTTGTTTAAACAATATTAGCACAAACCTTTCTTGTCAGTGAACTAGGAGAAACTAGCTGTGTTAACTATCTTGACTATCTTGTATATACCTATACTTTTTTCTTTTTCCTTTTCTTCATTTCCCATTTCCCTTTTTATAATTTGTCTTTTCTTTTGAACAGATTCTTCTCAATTCACAATAACTATTGTACATTTTGGATCTTATTTACTCATTCAGTTTCTCACACTAGTGAGGCAATATGCTGTTTATACATATGGGTCTGATTTATTTCACTAATGAGTACCATTTAATGTGGTAGTGTTTCTGTCTCAAGTTGCATCCATTTACCTATAAAAGTCTTCAGTTTATCCTTTATGACTAAGTAGTACTTCATTATATTAAAAATCCCCATCCTTTTTAATCCACTCCTCAGTTGATGGGCATTAGGGCCATTTCCAATATTTTGCTATTACAAACTGTGCTGCTATAAACATGAGTGCACATGTCATGTTTTTAATTCTTCTGGGAAGATACTTAGAAGGGAAATAGCTGGGTCAAATGGGACCTTCAATCCTACTTTTTAAAGGAATTGCCCCACAGATTTCCACAATGGTTGCATCAGTCTGCACTCCCACGAACAGTGGAGAAGGGTTCCTTTTCCCCCACAGCTCTTCCAGCATTTGTTATTGGCTCATTTCTTGATGATAGCCATTCTTGCTGGCGTGAGATGGAATCTCACTGTTGTTTTAAATTTGCATCTCTCTAATGACTAGTGATGTTGAACATTTTTTTAGGTTTTTATTTGCCATTTGTATTTCTTCCTCTGAGAAGTGTCTATTCATCTCAGATGTCCATTTTTGGATTGGTTCTTTGAATTTGGGGACATCTGATTTTTTTCAGTTCTTTATTTTTCTTCATATAAGTCCTTTGTCTGAAGGACAACTGGCTATAAGTGGGTTGTTGTTTCACTCTGTTGGTGATTTCTTTTGTTGTGTAAAATCCTTTCAGTAAGAGGAGATCCCAGTTGTTAATTCTTTGAAGTATTTCCTATGCAGTTTCGATTTTGTTCATTAACTCTCTGCTATGCCTATGTCTTCAAGATTTCAACCTGCTTTCTCCTGCAATAGATTTAGTGTTTCTGTTTTAATATTTACATCTTTGATCCATTTTGACTTTACTTTAGTGCATGGTGATAGACATGAGTGTAGTTTTCGTCTTCTACATGTACAGAGCCAGTTTTTCCAGCACCATTTATTAAAGAGACCATCTTTCTTCCAGTGAACATGCTTGGCTCCTTTGTCAAAGATAAGGTGGCTGAGTGTGTTTGGGGTTGCATCTGCATCTTCTGTTATGTTCCATTGATCCTCGGGCCTGTTTTTTGCCAATACCATGCTAATTTTATCACAGTACTTTTCTAGTATAATTTCAGGCCTGGGAATGTGATGCTCACTGACTTTGTTGCCCAGAGTTGCTTTTGCTATTCCAGGTCTCTTCTGGTTCCAAATGAATTTTAGGAATGCTTCCCTAGATCTGTGAGGTATGCTAATGGTATTTTGATTGGGATTGCATTAAATCTGCATAGCATTTTTGGGAGTATGGCTATTTTCACTATGTTGGTTATTCTTGTATCTTTCCATTTTCTAATGTCCTCTTCAGTCTCCTTTTTTAGGGTACTGTAGTTTTCACTATATAGATATCTTACCTCCATTGTTAGATGTAGTCCTAAGTATTTCATTTGTTAGATACGATTGTGAAGGGTGTGCTTTCCCTAATTTCTGTTTCTGTGAGTTTGTTGCTTTGTGTACAGGAATGCTGTTGATTTTTGAGTGTTGATTTTATATCCTGTTGTGCTACTGAATTTGTATATTAAATCTACAAGCTTTTTGGTGGAGCTTTTGGGGTCTTCTATGTAAAGTATCATGTCTTCTGCAAATAATGATAATTTAACTTCTTCCTCTCCTATCTTTTTTTTTTTTCCTCTTGTCTAATTGCTCTGGCTACTGTTTCCTCCTACATTGAATAGGAGTGGTGCTAATAGACATCCTTGTCTTGATCCTGATTTTAGAGTGAAAGCTCTCAGTTTTTGACCATTTAATACGCTGTTAGTTGTTGATTTATCATAGATCACTTTTTTAAGATTGAGGTAAAGACCATCTATTCCAGTTTTTTTAGTGCTTTTTTATGAATGGGTGTTGCACTTCGCCAAATGCTTTTTCTGCATCTATTGAGATGATAATGTGATTTTTTTCTTTGGTTCGTTAATATGGTATATTAGATTTATTGATTTACATCTGGTGCACCATCCTTTCACTCCTGGGATAAATCCCACTTGGTCATGATGTGTAATCTTGATGGTTTGCTGCATTGTTTTCCTGTATGTTACTGAGGATTTTTGTAGCAGTGTTCATTAGGGAGATTGGCTTGCACCTTTCTTGTCTGGTTGTGTTCTTCTCTGGTTTTAGAATCAGGGTAATAATTTGTTTCCAGGAATGATTTTGTAAGTACTTCTTCCCTTTCAATTTCTTTAAAGAGTTTCAGCATTAGTGGCATTAGTTCTTCTCTAAATTTCTTGTTAAATTCAACAGTGAATCCCTCAGAGTCTTGGCTTTTCTTTGTTGGTAAATCTTTAATTACATTTCCTATTTCACTGGCTGATACTGGGTTATTTAGAATGTTTATATCTTCTTGTTTTAGTTTCAACAATTCAGTTGTGTCTAGGAATCTGTCGTTTTCTTCTTTGTTTTCCGTCATGTTAGAATATAGGTTGTCCTAGTAGATATCAGTGATCTCCTGGATTTCTGTGGGATCTGTTGGGATTTCCCCCTTTTCATTCCTAACTGCTTGGATTTGTGTTTTTTCTTTCCTTTGTTGATGAGATTGGCTAATGGTTTATCAATTTTATTTATTCTTTCAAAGAACCAACTTTTTGATTCATTGATTCTTTGTTTTGTTTTCTTAGTGTCTGTTACATTAATTTCTACTCTTTATAATTTCATTGACCTTTGGGTTTGATTCTTTTCTTCTTTTTCTAGAAGTTTGAGGTTCAACATTAGGTTTATTTCAGCTCATTCTGTTTTACTGATGTATGAGTTCATCACTATAAATTTCTCTCATTTTCTCAGTGAAAGGACTACTTTCATTGCATCCCATAAGTTTCAGTATGTTGCACTGGCATTATTGCTTAATTGTATATACTATCTAATTGCATTTTTAATGTCCTCTGTGGCCCATTTGTTATTCAGAGGAGTGTTGTTTAGTTTCCATATGTTTGTGTAGTTTTCGTGATTTCCTTTGTCATTAATTTCCAGTTTTACTGAGCTATGGTTAGATAGTATCCGTGGGTTGGTTACAATTCCTCTACGTTTACTTAAACATGTTTTGTCAGCTAACATATGGTTTATTTTGGAGACTCCCCCTGTGCAGCTGAGAAGAATGTGTATTCTGATGTTTTGGGGTGGAACATTCTGTAGTCATCTACCAAGTCCATTTTTTCCGCAGGCTTGGTTCAATTCTAATATTTCTTTGTTGATCTTTTTTGTCTAGTTGATGTACCTATTTGTGAAAGTGGGCTATTATGGTTCCCCACTATAATTATGTTAGTGCTTATTTGGTTTTTCATGTCTGTTAATATTTGTTTTATGTACTTGAGAGAACTCGTATTTGGTGCATAAATCTTTATGATTGTAATCTCTTCTTGGGAGTTTTCCCTTAACAAGTACGTGATGAACTTCTTTATCTCTTTGATCGGTTTTGATTTAAAGTTTGCATTGTCTGCAAATAGAATAGCTACCCCTGCTTTTTTCTGGGTTCCTGTGCTGTGAAGAATTGTTTTCCACCTTTCGCTTTTTGTCTGTGAATTTCTTATGGGGTTAAATGTGTTTGTTGATCGCAGCATATTATTGAATCTTCCTTCTTGATCCATTCTGCAGTCTATTTCTTTTGGTTGATGAGTTGAAGCCATTTATGGTGTCGGTTATAACCGATACGGATTGGCTTTTCTTTTCTGTGTTGTTTTCCTGTTGTTTGTTCCCTGTCTCTCTCCTGTTTAATTGCCTGCCCTTCCTGACCTCTTCTTTCGGTTGGTGTTTATGTATTTGTGGTCCTCATTATCTCTTTCTCATACATCCTTTAGAGCATTCTGTAGAGCTGCTCTAGTGGTTATGAATTTCTTCAGTTGTTCTTGGTTGTAGAAGTGTCTTATTTCTCCATGTTTTGGAAGACAGTTGTGCAGGGTACATCAATCTGGGTTGAAGATTGTTTTCCTGTAGGGCTTGAAATACCTCGCTCTAATCTGTCCTTGATTTGAGGGTTTGTGTTGAGAAGTCTGCTGTGATTCTGACAGGCTTTGCTTTATAGGTGATTTGTTTCTTTCTCTAGTTGCTTTTAATATTTTGTTGTCCTGAATTTCTGGAAGACTGCTTTTAATTTACTGCCCTTCTCATGGGAAGTCACTGATTCCGTTGTAGGTCACTTCCTCAATAGCTGTTTTCCTTCCCCAACCACATTATTGTGATCCACAGCTGATATCTCTTTCACAATTTTTTAGTTTCTTTCCTTCTGAGAAACTTGTGTATACATTTTTTATTTTATTTTTTATCTTAAATATTAAAAAAAAACTAACACAACAATGAAGGCATGATGGCACATGCCTGTAATCCTAGGAGGCTGAGGCAGGAGGATCACTGCAAGTTTCAGTCCAGCCTGGGCTAAAAGTGAGCTCAAAGCCAGCCTCAACTCCATAGCAAGACCCTGTCTCAAAAAGAAAAAAAAAAAAAGAAGACAAAATCAAAACAACACCAAAACAACACAAAAACAACAAAAATGATACAGGACCTGAAAACAAAATGATACGAATTAAGAATGGTTCCTATACTACATACTGTTATCTTCAACGAAGTTGCCCAGCCCACCAGATGTAAGAAAATAAGATTGATCAGACAATCAAAGACAGTAACAAGTAATAAAAAAAAATTGGAAATGATGCAGAGCTTCACCATACAAAAAGGTAGGAATTCAGCAATGGTTCTTATACTGCATATTGTTGTTTTCAGATCAGTCATTCTGATTACCAGATTCAAGTGTGCAAAATTGGTCAAGAAAAATAGAAAATTTTTGCATTATTCCTTTCAATAAACCACAGTCAACAGCAATACACTTATCCCAGCTATCCTTGTATATATATATAAATTTTGCATTTCGTTTAAAAGAGCAAATAAAAAAATTACAAAAACAAATACATAAACAAAACAGCATAGATAACAATAAAAATGATACAGAATTTCATAATAAGTTGATATTAACAGTGGTTGTTATGTTATCTTCAGAATGGTTGCACAGATAACCAGATATGGGCATATAAGATTGATGAAACAATTATACATGAGCAGTTCCATATGTCCAAGACCACTGTAGTGAGTGAAAAAATATTTGTGAATAAATTAATTGATCGTGGAAGCATAGATAAGTGAATTTTGTATTAATTAGTTTCTATTGTTCTGTCTATACAAAAGAATGTATAATTGAAGTCCATGAGTCAACTATCAAAATAATTTTACTTGAGAAAGTAAAATTGAATTTATAAGAGAATACAGAGGTACCTCAATTCACAAACTTAATTTTTCCCATGATTCTTTTGCAAACCAAATTGGACAACAAGAAAATGAATTCTATAGTTTGGTTCATTTTGGGGGGGGTACCAGGAATCGAACTTAGGACATTGCACCTTCCTGGCAGGCACTGTGCCGCTGAGCTACATCCCTACCCTGTTAGGTTCAATGTTGATCTTGTGGGAAAATTTGATTCTGTTCTCATCCAATTCTGTTTGTGACCAGAATCAAGGAGAGAACAAAATTCTTTATTAAAATAAAGTGAACTATTGTGTGAATAACTAAAAGAAATTGCCTACATATATACATGAACTCAGTTCTGTATTTATATAATACTGTACAGTGTACCTCTTAAAAATTTTCACAGCAGATAAAATCTCTTCTCTTTGGTTCTTAGTCTAAGACCTCTCAGCTTCTGCTACGCAGTGTCTAAACCTGTAGTATCTTAGCACCACTTCATTTTGAACAGAAAACTGTAGGACTCTGGGGAAATAGCTGGTACACAGCTTTGTTAACTTCTTCAGGAATTATCACTGTTTACTAGCTAGCATTTGTAACTAACTTAGAGATATTAAGTAGTACAGCAATATTATGTTTGGAGTAATGGTAGTTCAGGTTTTAGAAATCATTCTTTTCAATAAGAATTTTTTTGTGACAGTATCAATGACTACCAAATGACTCACAAAATTGCAGTATCCTCCCTGCTTAAAATTCAAAAAATGCATGTTAGTTTATTTTTGATTAACAGAGGAGTTTTATTTACTGTGTCTGACCTGGCCCAGTTCACTCCTCACTAGCCGACCTGTGACCCGCTTACTGTGGGCAGGTCACCGTATTGATGCCACACTCGGTGTGGGCCTGAGGTCAGCATAGTACCCTACAGCTCAGAACTCCCAGACACAGCTGCCCGCCCACCTCAGCTTCCCGTGTCTGGGGCTGCGGTACCCCACTCTTTCTAGTTTTGAAAAAAGAAAGAAGCTAAAACAGGAAGTGGAGGGAGCAGGATGACATTAGCACAAAAGGATATGGAAAGCAGAGGAAATAGGTGTAGTTCTTCGGTGACATACTTCATTATCACTATTTTGGTGATAATCAGTATTGTGCTTTATAAAGTCCCATCGTGTTTTTTTTGTGGTGCTGGGGATCGAACTCAGGACCCTGCGCTTGCTAGGCAAGCGCTTATTCCACTGAGCTATATCCCCAGCCCCAAAAATATTCCCACAAAGAAATCTCCAAGCCCAAATGGCATACTGTAAAATTCTTACAAATGCTTTGTTTTTTTTTGTTTGTTTGTTTGTTTTTGTTTTTTTTTGTTTTTTAGCGGTACTGGGGATTGAACTCAGGACCCTGCGCTTGCTAGGCAGGCGCTTATTCCACTGAGCTATATCCCCAGCTCCATCGTGTTTTTGAGCAGCTTGATTTTGTAACATACTCTCAATGCCACCTCACAAAATACACTCATCCATGTTTCTTTTTTAAGTTCATTAATTACTTTTAAGAATTTTTAATATTCCTGGGATTATGGCTAAAACTCTATTCTCTTACATGTCATTTGAACTTACTATAATATTTTCTTTAATTTTGTCTGGTATGAGGTTTTTCATTATTTCTTAGAGTACACATTGTATTTGACCTTTGGTTTTTGTATTCTTTGGTATTAATCATAATGTAAAAATTATTTTTATTAAGATTTTTCTTTAATTTCTTTAGAATGTTGAACTATATTTATTGTTGACCTGGAGGAGATAGAAGATAACAATAGAATGTGAAAAGAATATTAAAACATTCACTGAAATACTTAAAAGTATGTAACCCTAGTATGTCCCTTCAGTGAGCACCCAGGCATGCTGTAATGATTCCTTGCCTTATACATGCCTGGTGATCAGCACCGTCATGTAGACCTCTCCTTCCTTTATGTAATACAAGTACTTACTGTCTCGCACTAGCCATGAAGCTGTTTTCCTTTTGTAAAAATGAATTGGAATTCATACCCTTTGTTAGTCACTTTGTATATTACTATCAGCTTTTCTGAAATAAAAATTACAACCTTATTTTTCATTTTTTCCAAATATTTTATAGACATAATATTTGTAATTTTTTCTGGGCTACATTATAATTCACTATGTGTATATAAAATAATCAAATCAGGCTAATACACATTACAACTCAACTATTAATCATATTGGTGTTTTTGTAATTTTGTTCTCTTCTGGTCATTTTAAAATAAAAAAATAATATGTGTAAAGTCTCTTTCTAGACTTCTTTGGTTATATATCTAATAGTGGAATTACTGAATGATATGATAATTCTGTGCTTTAGTTTTTTGTGGCATCTCCATACTGGTGTCCCATACAGATGTCCCAATTACATCCCTACCAGTAATGTGTAAGAACTGCCTCCTCTGCATCCTCACCTGCATTTGTTATTTTTTGTCTTCTTGATAATAACCATAGAATTGCTTTAGTAGTAATATAATGATTTTGTTACTTTTATAATATTTACTAGAAATGACCTTTCAAAAATTAAAACAAAATTGTTTTAGTACTGGGGATAGAACCCAGGGCTACATATTGAACACACTGAATTATTTCTTCATCCTTTTTGTGTGTGTGTGACAGAGTCTCCCTGCATATTTTGGGCTCAGACTTGTGCCACCTGCCTCAGTCTCCCAGAGTGCTAGGGTCACAGACATGGGCCACACACCTGGTTTAGTCAGGTCGTCTTGTACGCGTTCTTTTAGTGCTTTCAGTACTTCAGGGTTTCACTTTTAGGTATTTCATAGCAGAAAGTTGTCAAGTTTGGTAGCATTAAGTGCATTTATACCTGGTAATCTGCTGATTCATATCTTCTGTTTTCTTTTCGTCTGTCAGTAGACTGGTAATTATATCAGAAATCATGTCGTCATATTATATTGATATCAAAGGAAGAAGTCATCAGGCAGTTTCTGAGTTAGAAGATGAAATGAATTCTTCCAAATGTGGAGTTAGCAGTAAAAGAATATCTAAAAGTAAAATAAGAGTATTCTGCCCTTCATGTTCATCTTCCCTACAGGGGAGATTTGCCATATACATTTTTGATGGTCTCAAATTAGTGAGACATTGAGAAAAAGTCTAAATTTCTCAAACTGAGCTACAAAAATACTCAAATGCTAAGAGCAAATGCTTTGTATCCACGTCAGTAAATTAAACCATGAGCTGCAGGGACATGGCTTCTTTGGGTCTAGAACGCAGTAAATTTTTGTAATTGATAGGTGCTTCCTGCTGGTCCTGCAAGTGATAAATTCAAAGAGTTTTTTACTTCAGTTGATGGATATAGCACAGGCAAAATGTGTAGACTCAAAGAGGACTGGAATGAATTTATTAATAGCTACTAAAGACCTAAAAGAAAAGACGGAATTGTGATGGCCGTATAGGGTGTGAGACAAGCACCACTTCTCTAATGCGGGGAGCCTGGAGATCACAATTCTGTCTGCCTGGCCTGATGTTTGTGTGCTTTTTCTGTTGCCCCTTTAGGTGCTTCAGGAACATTTTTCTTCTTTGCAATATTATGGGCTACTGTTCTTTTTGTTCTGGCAATGTTATACTTTTGGAAACTAATTCCAGTTGATTATTAGCAATTGTATGAAAATCTTTTTTCCAGTCAAAACTGATAAAGAAAATACACTTCCACTAATACTTTTTTTTTCTTGTTATACTTCTAAAACCTTGTTTTTCTTTCCTAAAAGTTAAAATGTTTCAGGATTCTATTTTTTATCTCACTGTCTTTAGATGATAGTAAAAGATTTTAGGTATAAGACCAAAGATTCTGTTAAGACTATTTCCCTTCACTAATTTTATTTTATAAAATTCACTCGTCTACATCTTGTCTTTCTGATACATCCATTTTAAATAATAACTACTTCTTATGGAGTACCTACTGTGTGCCAAGCACTTTATATTCATTATGAGCACCAAACAACCCTTCACTGAGTTAACATACAGATAATTCAATTGAATTTTAATAAGATTGTTTCGCAGCATACAAAACCAGCACTGTGCAATTCCTCTGTACCTTTCTTCCTCTCCTATATATATTTCATCTTTATCCTCTAATCCAATTCTATCTGTAAAAAAGATCTTAAGTACTGAAATGTAAGAGTGCGTACTTTCAAAAATAAGAACAAAATTACATGTGACCCTGTAACCAAGAATTACAAAGTATATGAAATGTAGATATCACTGGCAAAATAATTATTGCAGCATTTCTTAATGAAAACATGTATTTTAGGTTTTAAACAATCTGATGTTATGTTGAAAAGGTTAGACGTTTTAAAAGAACCCTTGCCAAGCTTTTTTAAACATGATGAATTAATAAGCTTCGTAATTAAGGCAGCTGCTTCACACCTCTATTGTTAGCCAGTGACATTACATCTGTCCCGCCCCATTGATGCCCTCTCCCTACTTATTGAAGCATTTAGCAGTTTTGGCAACAGGGATTACATGGCTTGGAGTTAGTAGTCTAATTAGACATAAGTGAAAATCCTGAGGGAAAAGGATGTTTAAAAAGTAATTTGAAGAATCTCTTAATGATGTTGGCACTGAAAATCTAAGTCTGGAGTAAAAAATGCCTGTCATCATGGCAAGCCACGATCACAATTTGATATATTCAGCAGACTGAAGACAGTACTAAAAATAAAAGGTCTTAAAAGGTAGGGAAAAGCTATTTGAATATATTTTTCAGGATATGCTAGCTATATTATTAGTAACTTTGGAAGAAAACAAAATGTATCCCAAATCTATTTATGTGTCTAGAATTTTCAGTAATTTTTGTAAGATACACTTAGTTAGTATGGTTATTATAACCACATGAAACATGAGATTAAATTTATATATCAAAATTCTCAATATTACAGCAAGTATACTGATGTTTGGATTTTGTCACATTCAGGGCACTGTTACTATCTTTTCAGAGTGGCTGCAAAAATACTTTTCTGCAATGTGGGAGACCGGAAAAATAGTTGTTAAGAGAAAGTCTTCTAAGTACATTTTAAACACTGTATCTGGTTATATCTAGCCTTGTAGGGAATCCAACATGTAAAATTAAGAGTTTATTAAAGGGAAAAATGAAAGAAAGAAAAGGTAAAGTGAGTAACCATGAACACCATCAAGCGCATGGCCTGACATTTCTAAATAACCTGGTGACGATCTTAGGGTCCCGTCTGCTGTGCTCTATCCCCCCCGAGTACTGAGACCTGACGGGGTATCTTCCAGGGTTCGTGTGAGGAGCTTCCCTGATCTAAGACTGGGGAGCTGCCTGGCATCTTTTGGAGAAGCACAGATGGCAAATGTCTTTTTTTGTCTTATTTTAAAGAGAATTTTTTTAAAAATAGCAAAATGCCAACAATATAGACAGAGAAAGAGCAAACACAATAAGGGTGACATGGGTTTCAGGACAAAATGGTAGGGGTTAGCAGTGGTTGTTGTATTACACATTTTTATCCTCATTGAAGAAGCTCAGGTTACCAGATGTGAGAATGCAGGATTAATCAAACCATTAAAGAGAATAAAAAATAAAAACAAAAAAATTATAAATGATACAGAGTTTCACCAAACAAGATGATAGGAATTCAACAGTGGTTGTTATGTTGCATATTGTTGTCTTCAAATTAGTTGTTTAAGTTATCAGATATAAGCATGCAAAGAGTGTAGATTGGTGAGACCACTCTGGAAATCAGTGTGGAGATTCCTCACAAAACTAGGACTAGAGGTCCCACTTTATTCCCCTTCTGGGTATTTTCTCAGAGCAATTAAGAACATGATGCCACAGCAATCTATGTGCTTCCATGTTTATAGCAGCATAATTTGTCATAGCTAAATCTTGGAAACAACCCACATGCCCGTCAGCTGAGGAATGGGTGAAAAAGATGTAATACTGTTATACATTGGAGAATTACTCAGCTATAAAAAAGGCAAATATCTTTTAAAAATAAAAGTATCTTTCTGCTTCTCTTGGTTGCTTTCTCTGGAGGCTTTCCCTATTCCCTATTATTTCTTAGCTTCTCCAACATGCTGCATTTTCAGAGAAAGATGAAATATTTTTGTAATCACTAAGTCTGTTGTGGTTTAGAAGATCATTTTAGAGAGTCTTAAGCTGTTATGTTTGAGAAGTATAAACTGTATCTAATGTACTACCTGGATTTTGTCTGATTTTAAGTTTTTATTCCTTTTTTTTTTTTTCTTTTCTAATTTTGGTTTCCTTGACAGTGCCACAACAGAACGGTTGACAAACAGGGTTCTAAAGATTGATTAAATAGAGTTGTTCATTAACAAATAACTCTAGGTACTAAAGTATGAACAACTTTGATATTTCTTTTGTAATCACCGAATTTAATTTTTCATTAAAAAAATATTAGTGTTTCCCAAATTGACACAGAATGGCAGATTAGGACAAAGTTGCAGTTAGGATTTGTACCTCCAAACAACTTCTTAAATGTCTCTTTTCTCTTTAATGTCTTGTCCTTTTTTCCTCTTGTTAAAATCTTATTTAGTCCTTTTATGTAAGTTAGTAAAGCATAGTATATAAAGAAGATACAGTCATAACCTTTGAACCTTCAGAACCCTAAATTGTCTATAAAAATGATTTTGGTTTTTCATCATGTATTAATATTTTCTCAGGGTTCAGTCCAGTATTAGTACTTAGTGCACTGAGCAATACAGAAGATACAGAAAACAGTATCTTTGTAGATACTTACACAAGAGCCCACCACAGCCCACTGAACATAAAGAAGGGTCCTGTCTCTGTGCTATTGCTGCTCAGTATCAATGTACCTGTGCCTGGGGAGTGTCTTGACCTAGTCGCAAAGCTCAAGGCAAAAGAGTTGCTGACATTGTGCTCTCCAAAAGTCAGTCAGCAACCTAGCAGGATTAGATGGCTGAGTCCCTAGCGTCATATGAAAGATTTAGTTTGTGTTTGTTTGTTTGTTTGTTTGTTTGTTTGTTTTTCCTCTGCAATCCTGGGGATCAAACACAAGGGAGCTCTACCACTGAGCTACATCTTTGCCCTACTTGTTTTTTGATGTAGGTACTTGCTAATCTGTCCAGGCTGGACTCCTGTGTCAGCCTCCCTCAGTACTGGGATTATGGGTATGCCCCAGGGTCCCCAGTTTAGTTTGTTAAAACAAAAAGTTTATTGAAATGTAATTCACCTGTCACAATGTCCCGCCATTTAAAGTGTAAAATTCAGTGATTTTTTAATGTGTTCACAGAGATGTCATCTATCACCATGATCAATTTTAGAACATTTTCATCACTTAAGAAAGTAGATAACAGTGATTCCCAATTTCTGTCTTCCCGTTGTCTCCCTACTGGGTCAGCCAGTTTACTTGACTCTCTCTCAGTTTTTCCTTTCATCTTCCAAAAAATGTAAATTCTTTCACTAACATTTCTGCATCCACTCACGTGTCAGGCATGTAAGCCTTTGGTAACCAACGTTTTCATCTGT
Source organism: Dinomys branickii (assembly GCA_004027595.1). Taxonomy (NCBI): domain Eukaryota; kingdom Metazoa; phylum Chordata; class Mammalia; order Rodentia; family Dinomyidae; genus Dinomys; species Dinomys branickii. The sequence goes on along the minus strand of PVLD010001039.1, from coordinate 89,934 downwards.
CCTTTTGTGAGATCAGCGTTTTTAGATCCCATGTATGAGTGAGACTGTGCCATGTTCATCTTTCTGTGCTTGGCTTATTTCATTTAATGGAATTTTCTTCAGGTTCATGTGCATTGTCCCAAATAACAGGGTTTTTTTTTTCTTTTTTGTAATGACACAGTATTTCTTTATTTGTTCATCCATCAGTGACGCCTATGTTGGTGCCTTGTATTGACTGCTGTGAATGGTGCTGCGGTGAATGGGGGTGCCTATATGTTTGACATACTAATTTCATTTCATTTGTACCTGATAGTGGGATTGGGAGCTCTATTTTTAATTTTTGGAGGAATTTACATATTTTCCATAACAGCTGTATTGGTATCCATTCCCACTGACTGCAGTGGTTCCCTTTTCTGCACAATCTTTGGCTACACTTTTTCATATCGGCCATTATGACTGGGGTGTGGTCGGATCTCACTGTGGTTCTTACTGTTTATTTTCCTGGTGAAGAGCGCTGTTGAGCCTTTTTTCATGTACCTCTTAGCTGTTGTGTGTAACCATTCATTTCCTTGCTGTTGTTTGAGTTCCTGGTATATTCTGGGTATTAACTCTTTGTCAGATGTATAATTTGCAAATCTTTTCTCTCATTCAGGAGGTGGCTTTTCACTCTGGTGGTCTTTCCTTTGCTCTGCAGAAGCTTTTTAGCATAATCCTGTCTGTTTCTGTTTTTATTGTCTTTGCTTCTGAGGTCACATCCAAAAAACCATTGCCCTGATCAATGTCATGTAGCTTTTTTCTATGTGTTCTTCTAGTAGTTTCATAGTTTTGGATTTTATATCAAAGTCTTTAATCCATTTTTGATTTTTTTATATGATACACAACCAGTGTTTAGGGTGGTGGCACACCCTGTAATCCCAGCACTCTGGAGGCTGAGGCACGAGGATTACAGTGAGACCTTGTCTTTAAAAAAAAAAACGAAAGCAGTGTTTGGTTTTATTCTTCTGCATATAGGTATCCAATTTTTCAAGCATTATGTTTTGAAAGAGATATTTATTGAGTGTTCTAGGTACCTTTGTAGAGAAATGAGTTATGTATGCATAGATTTCTGGAATTTTTCTTCAGTTCTATTGGTCTGTGTCTAGTTTTATGACAGTACCATGCTGTTTTGGTTGCTGTAGGTTTATAATATGTTTTAGGTTGCAAAGTGTGGTATCTCCAGCTTTGTTATGTTTGCTCAAGATTGTTTTGACTATTAAGGATATTTGTGCTTCCATACAAAATTCTGTTATTTCTGTAAAGAATGTCATTGGTATCTTTGCATTGAATATGTTTATTACTGTGCATAATAGAGATTTTAACAATATTGATCCACATAAAGACAAGATATTTTTCCATTTATTTATGTCTTCTTTTATTTCTTTGGTTAATATTTTGTAGTTTGTAGCATAAAGATCTTTTGTCTCATTAGTTACGTTCCTATTTTATTTTTGTAGCTATTGTGAATGGAATTGTTTTCTTGATTTTGTTTACACAATTTGCTGTTGGTTTATAGAAATGCTTCTGAGTTTTGTACTTTGAGTTTTACATCATAAAACTTTAATGAATATATTAAATCTCACTGTACTTTGATGGAATGATTAGGGGTTCTGTAAGATTATGTCATCTATAAGCAGGGATAGTTTTAACTTTTCCTTTATAATTTAGATATCCATTACTTCTCTATCTTGTCCAGTTACTTTTTGTAGGGTTGCCAGTACTGTGTTGAACATAGCTTGTGAAAATAAATATGTGTTTGGAAGTATTTTTATTTATCATTAGTAGTAACTGCTTAACCTATTGTCATCATAACTCATTAGACTTGTAAGTACACATACAATCCTATTGGAAAAATAATTGTTTTGTAATGAAAATAACATTGAAGAGTCTTACTTTCTGTGAATTCAAAATTTTAATCATTTCTTGATATAATTTGGGTAAGGAGAACATTGTTAGGTTTTTCAAATAAGTGAAACATAAGTGGAAACTTTAATATTGAACAAAACATTTTAAAATCTAATTTTCATGTGCTAGAAATTAGTTTTTCTAATTTCATTCCATTAAAAATTTCCAGTACACAGAAATTGTTAGGATCTCTTCAGTCCAGCAGGTGGAGCAGTTCATAAATCAGTGTGTTTTTTGGGGGGGTTTTTTGTTTTGTTTTTGTTTTGTTTTGTTTTGTTTTTTGTGGTACTGGGGATCGAACTCAGGACCTTGCACTTGCCAGGCATATAAATCAGTGTTAACTTCTCTGTTAACATGATTAGAAGTGTTTCAAAAGTTTGTGTTGTTACATGCCCTAAAAATATTGTCCCAATACAGATAGTGTTAAAATTCTGTTTCAATCTGAGAAGTTGCCGTCTTGCCTTTAACCTCAGAAAGCAGCCAAGTAGGTAGACAGACGTGATCATCCCCACTAATGAATCCAACTGATTGTGTTTTAATGTAATTTTTGTGTAACTGAACAAAAGAATTGTTAAACATCCTAACATCCTTTCTAACCTCCAGTTAGGGTGGGCAGTGTCCTGCAATACTATGTTGGTGTGGCAACATGGAATTGTAAAAGAAAAAGATAATCACAGGCATATCCCTCAGTGTTTAGGGACACACAACTTTTAGGGTAAATAACATGCCAGGCCTTTTTTTTTTTAATGTAACAATGTAAAGAAATACAAAAGAGTCACTGGAAAATGTTTAAAAATCTACAATAACAAAAATTGGGTTAAAATTTTTATAAATTCTTTTTTATAAGATGTATCATCATGTGCTTTAAAACAAGTTATATTTAGCCATCTCCTATAATAACTATTTTCCCCTTTCTTGGAGGGTGGGAAGGTAAGTTCAAAGTGCCAGCAGATTTTGCGTGTAGTGAAGCCCCACGTCCTGTTTCATAGAGTTCTGTCTTACTTGATCCTCTCATGGCATGGAAGGGCTGAGAGTGCTTTGAGGTATCATTTTTACTAATCCTATTCAAAAGAACTCTGTTCTAATCACCTCCCAAATGCCTACCTGCAAGTGCCATCATATTAAGGGTTAGAATTTAACATTTTAATGGGGGGGGTCGGTCCATGGCAGTGGTAGGAACCACTCTGTGCCCCACAATGGGCTGTTCATTAGCACTGAAGGCTCCAAAAGCTTGGCGTCGCTGGTCTCTAGCATACTTGTAATCTCTATACTTACAAGTATAATTATGACCTGTGTAGAGGTTTACCTTTACCTCTCCTAGCCGTTTCCTCCTTTGTCAGTTTCTTGTCCATTGATCTTTCTGACTGGTTCTTTTATTTGTCCTTTTATTTTAAAGAAAGAGCAAATAGTTGAGGTACATGACTCTACAGGGTTATGAAATGAGAAATCTGTGAAAAGAATTTGTACATCTGGGTTCACGGATCATCTCACTGTATGTCTAGTCCATTTGCTGAGAATGCAATCCTGACAATGTGAGCTTAGTCATTGCGAGATGGGGCTCTGGAGTCACACTTCAAGCCTTTGCATTTATCTCTGCCACTTCTAGACCTTGGACAAAGTCACTTAACCTCAGTTTCCTCATGTATTTAATGGAGGCATTGGTAAGTGCTAAGTGCATTATGAGGCTGTTGATGAGGATAAATGAATTCATACAGATAAAGCACTTGAAAGTCATTTGCTTATTTGTAATATTCAATAAATACTAGCTATTATCCTATCTAATAATGTTCATCCAACACACATTATGGGTAAGGGAGAAGGGTGTGGTGGATTGACCACTGGTGGTCAACTTATAACTCCCAGGTGAACTGAGTAAGCGTGGTGCTAGGTATGGGAGGCCCACCTGGGGATTGTTGCCAGCATCATAAGAGGCAGAACTGGAGAAAGACCAGGAGGCTGTTGGGAGCGGAGAAAGGCTGTTGGAGCTGGTGGAAGCTGTTGGTTGCTTTGGAGGAACTTGTCATGCTGGCTTTCCTGATGAACATGGCTGTTTTTGGCCTCTGGGGAGCTTGGGACCTTGTTGGACTGAGAATGGCTTTTGTTCACTTTGGGAGAGCTCTGGTCCTCACTTTGAGCACCGCTTCCTGGCTCTAGAGGGGAAGATGGTGTGCCACTGGTCTCCAGAAGCTTCCTGCGTTGGCTTCCCTGATGGGAACTCAGCCATCTTTATCATCGGAGGAGCTGGGGACCTCACTGTGGTTAAGGATGGCCATGGTGCCTTTCAGGGGAGCTCTGGTTCTTAGAGTGTTGCTTCCTGGCTCCAATGCAGATCCCTCAGCCTGCTAGCACAGATCCTTCATCCCACTGGCCCAGACTTTCTAGCTTACACCACTAACCTTTGGGCCTTCCCAGTGCAGATCTGTGAAATAGACCTGCATGAGACACTATCAAAGGCTCTTGGCCTCGAGCTGGACTCATGGGAGGCAGTGTTACGGGCTCTAGGTCTTCAGCTGGTCTCTTGTAGAATATTGTTGCAGGATGCAGGCCCTCAGCTGGATTCCTTGGTCATAGGGTGTGGACAGATTTCCTGCACTCTTTTGTATATCGTTTTTGGGTGACTTATAAATAATCATATAAAGTATGTGTCCTGTATTATATATGTTTTACTTTGCATAATAATCCTGAACCAACACAGAGGGGAACAACAGAAAACTAGACTGATGTTTCTGGCACTCATGGACCTTATATTCATAGCAAAGTTAGCAAGGAGTAAACAAGTGTAATTTCAGATGAGTATGAGTGAGATGTAAAAAGAGGGGAGTAAGAATCCAGAGGTGTCTAGAAGAGCCTGCTGTTCTTATGATACTTAAGGGAAGCTGTTCTGAGGAAGTGATATTTGAACAGGGAGTAGAATGGCATAAGGATGGAGCAAGTTGTGGTAAAATCTTGGAAAGAGATTCTAGGCAGAGGGAAAGTAAATGTAAAGGAAGCTGGAACTACATGGAAGTTTCAAGCCATTCCAGAAGAGACAGTCTTTGTCAAATGAGCAGTAGAAAAACATGGCCAAGACAGGCAGGTCACCTTGGGCCACAGAGGGGAGTTTGGGATTTGTGCTAAGGTACCACGAGACTCAGGCAGGACCAGCGGTGATTGGTAACAGATTACTTAGAAGTAAAGGTGGTGCCTAAGTTCTGTCCTGAGCACCTTGGCTAGAAGGAATATTTGCTGAGGTAAAGAGTGCTGGGTAAAGAGCATGATGTGTGTCTGTTTTTGGTGGAGTGGTGACAGCTGTCTACATGGGTTTCCAAGTGCAGAGTCCTGCAGTTAACCGAGATAATCTGGATAGTGAGTATTTTCCCAGAGTACCAAGTTGAGTCACCAGCGGGAACTGGGAAGGTGTGGAAATACCTGGTTTGGGTTTGAAAAGTTCTCTTTTACATTCAAAGTTGTTCCCCTTGCCCAGGTAACTTTATACTCCATAGGGATTCACATAATTTAGTTTTTCTCTGGTAAGAAAGGCAGCCTCATTGGATGTTCAGAGAAACTTTTTATTTCATTATAAGTGGCCTGGAGGAATGAAGAAGGCTCAGTGTGTGTTTTGCTCACCAGTGATCTTGCTAATGCTCTAGCATGTGTCCTTTAGTGAGATTAGTTGTTCTTTATTAAATATGTGTATAACTTCCTCTAAGTGATTTTGGTGTATTTGAATGCAATTTCATTTTAAAATAAATTTTATTATATATAGATTATACAAGGTGATATTATTAGATATACTCATGGAGAGGTGCATGCTCTACCCCTACACCCTATTCCTTTCGTCTCTCCTCAGGTTCATATTCACTAAAGACCTGGGGCCTGGATTATAGTGCCACACAGAAATGGCAAAGTCTCCAAAAGTAACGGTTCTCCACTGCCACATCATTCCACTTCCACATAAAAAAAGTACTAAGATCCTTTAATGAAACATTACCCTGATTTTCCACACCAATGTGTGCACTCCTGTGAGTGCTCTTCAATTTTTATTTGCTTAAAAACCACTTAGTAATTAGAAGAAACCATAAAGTAATTACGATTAGTAATACTGATTATGGCTGGGTGATTACTTCTTCAGAGAGATGCTTTGCAAGCGGATTAGCACTTTGAATTAGGAATCTGAGCTCGAAAGCTATGAGGAAGCTTTATTAGTAAGAAAAATGTTCCTTCTTTGGGGACTAAGTGGTAATCTGCAAAACAGCCAAGAAGCCGTGGGAACTTGGCTGGGAGAAAATCAGGCAAATCAAATTGGCCGTTTTATTAAGCTTATATTCATTTGGAAGAATTCTCTTGATTCAATTGCAGTTAAAGCTTCAGTCAGTTTAATCTAGTTCTTTAGTCATGTCAACTCTTAAACTGAGCTGTAATACTTAGTAATTTCTCTTCCTGAATAACTAAGTATATATAATACATTATTCAACATGAACCACATCTTGCAGAATAAGGGTTTTAATTAATAAGCATCATTGGTGTGTGTCATGTGCTAAATTTCTAAATTCTAAATTTAAAAGACATAGAATGACTGAATGGATTAAAAAAAAAGACCCAACTATTTGTTGCTGAGAAGAAACTCAATTAATCTTAGCACAGTGTCTGAAACTGCGGTATGGAGTATGATATTCCATGCAAATAGAAGCCAGAAGTTAGGAGCAGCCACACTCATATCAGATAAAATAGACTTTAAATCAGAGGCAGTAAAAAGAGACTAGGAGAAGGACGTTCTGTAAAGGGGACAATTAAGAAAGGAGAAAGAACAATGCTAACAGTGTTATTGTATGTGCATAATATTAGGGTGCCCAAATATATAAAGCAGTTCACACATGTGAAGGGAGAGACAGACACCAATAAAGTAATAATTGGGAATGTTGTCACCCTATTTTTACCCTAGTTTCAGCAGTAATTGGGACATTGTCACCCTGCTTTCAGACAGATCATTTTAACAATCAGTAAAGAAAACAGTAGAGTAGAATTGCACCCTAGATCAAATGGGCATAACAGACATCTAACAGAATGTTGCCATGCAACAACTTCTGAATGCAAATTTCCTTTTCTCATCAGCATGTTGGTCATTCTTCAGGGTAAATCATATGATAGGTGATAAAAAAGTTGCAACAAATGTTTTTTATTTGAAATCATACCATGCATCTTTCCTGACCACAATGAAATATGGCTAGAAACCAATAAAATGAAAAATTTTAGAAAAAGCAATAGAAATTAAACTTCTTTGAACAACCTCAGAATAAAGGAAGAAATCAAGAAAGATTTAAAATTTTAAAATTTCTTGAAACAAGTAAAAATGGAGAGTCAACATACCAAAACCTACAGTACGCAGCAAATCCAGTACTGAGAGGACAGTTTAGTGAAATCAATGCTCATAACAAAAAGATAGAATAGTCTCAGATAAACAGCCTATCACTGCATCTCAAGGAACAAACTAAAGTCTACATTCATAGAAGAAAGAAATAATAAAGATCAGAGCATAAATAGATGGACTAGAGGCTTAAAATATGGATGATTAATGAAAGAGCAGGTTCTTCAAAAAAATAAAGTCCACAGACTTTTATAAGCCAAGAGAAAGCATCACTGGTCATCAGAGAAATGAAAATCAGTACCATAGTAATATATGACCTCACTTTAACAAGAAGGCTAGTCTCAAAAAGACTATAATAACAAGGGCTGGCAAAAATTTGGACAAAAGGGAAACCTTGCATACTTGGTCAGTAGTACATTCTGGATGTATGATAATTCACTTTATGAGGACTTCTAAATAAATGAATCTAATACTGGTAAAATTCCCCACAAAGAATCATTACATACTGCAAACATGTCTTAATAATTTTTAATCTGAGAAAAAATTAGTGTAAGTGTTATGGAAACAGTATTCAGATTCCTTAAAAAATTAAACATAGAACCTTTGTATGATTCAGTCTCACTACTGGGTATACATGTGAGGAACGCTAGACCACCTGCGCTCCCGCTTCATTGCTGCTCTGTTCACAGTAGCCAAGAAGTGAAAACAAACAACTGCCCGCCAACTATGAATGAATTTAGGAAAAGAAAGAATGGCACATACACACGAGGAATACTTTCAGCCACAAAAAATGGAATACTGAGATTTATGGCAACATGGATGAAACTGGAGTTTGTTATGTTCAGTTGAATTGAGCCTAACCAAAATGATGATTACCCTGAATCTTACTAATATGTGGAATCTTGAAAACATTTACTTCCCAGAAGTTGAGAGTAGAATGTTAGTTACTAGAGACTGGTCACAGTGTGGCTAAGAAGATGGGAAAAGGCTGAACAGTGCGTTCTGAGGTGCAGCTCGACAGGAACTGGAAACTCTGGGGTACTGCTGCAGTGTGGTGACTGTAGATACCGATAATGGACTTGTACATTTCAAGAAGCTGGAAAGGATCTTGAAATTTCTCAATAAAAAGTAGCATTTCAGGAGATAAATAAACGTTTAACTTGGATTAAACGGTACACACTGTATACATGTGTCATATTATGTAGTATCTCATTAATATACAAATTTTTTGTATCTGGTAAAAATATTAAGAAAGGAAATTTGGCCTTCCTAATCAACTAGTAGACAAACAAATGATGAACTCAAAATACCAGGAAGGAATGACACATAGTATGGTATGGAAAAGAGTGGAGGTCTAATAGGGATGAAGCACAACAAAAACTGCAGTAGGAGTAGAGTTTCTCAAGAACAGCAGGATTTCTCAATTTCTCAGGAAACAGCAGAATATCATTCTAGACTCAGTCTAGAGTTAGCAGATGCTCAGAAGTTCTTCACTGTGTTGTAAGTATTCAAAAATGCTTTTATTTTTGTCACGAACCAGTTTATCTCCCTTACAAACTAGAGTGTAATTTGATGTAGACAGGCATATGCCTCTTTCTCTCTTGGTATGCAGACACATGGGTTTTGTCTGGTGGACTAGTGGAATCTACTACAAGATGATTTGCACTGGAGAATGAAGAGTTCCCTACAGAGGTCACTGGGGAAGAGGAGAGGAAGTAAAAGTGTGCCACCTTGATTTGTCCTCCTGGCCAAAGCTCCTATACACTGTGCTTAAGAAAAGGTGTTACCCAAATGTAGATGATGCAGCGGTTTGCGCTCCTGACTGTGTGGATATTGATGTCCAGTGCAATGCCATGTTAATGCCCACGTGAAAAGCTACAGCACAAGGAGGAACAAACGACATTCCACCTGCTTCTGCACGGGACCAGAGAAGTCCCAGAGTGCTGTGACTCCAGAAGATTACAGTCACCTCAGAACCTCAAGAACTGCAGCTCCACTCTGCCCAGTAAAGTGTTCCTGACTTTGCCCTTGGGGAATGTACCATTCTGCAGGCCCATCATTCTCATCCATCAGAAGAGGTGAGGGGAATAAAGTCATAAGCCCGTGTGGCCACAGGTCTGGTGTAGAAGGACAGAAGACTCTACAATGAAAACAAGCACAAATCCGCAAAATAGTGTTGTTCTCCATGTGGGCATTCTGTGCCTTGAGAAACTTTAGTAACAGAATAGCAAGGCCAGGCCTGCCCTCCAACAAAAAGGGCTTAGCTGATCTTGCCAAAAATACTTGCTCCATGTGGCCAGGCTTCCGTTTCCTGTGTCTCTTTAATGAGCATGTATTATGGAACCCAGATTGGAACCGCTGGCTCAATGTCGAGGAAGTTACGATTAATATGCTCTGGTCGCTTCAGGAGCTTTTGGCAGTGGGAGAGAGAGACACTTGGGTTCTCATACACACAGAAATTATGCCCGAGTATTAGAAAGGGAGGTATACGTGGTGCCATCATGGTGTACACCCATACTTAATAGAGCCTAGAAGGAACAGGATATAGGAAGGATAGTTTTCCCATGGAAGTTACATTTTCAGTCAGCTACATTATCAAGAAATAATAGTAGTTCAGTTCAGTGATCACCAGAACCAAGGGCTAGAGACTATTCACAGAGAACATCATATACAATCTTTATAAAACATTACACAATGTCAGGCAATATTTACAGCAACATGTTAAATAGGAATAACATAAAATAAGTTTTACAATAAATATTTTAGTTTGTGATGAGGGATTAAATGCCCTTTTCTTACAGTACAGTTTCCTGATCTTTTCCCTTCCTGTACTGTAATTTCTCCTTGCCCTCCTTTACTCGTCTCTCATTTGTCCTGCATATGCTCCTCTTTTGGATGCATGTTTTTATTAGTACGTATTAGGGGTACGTGATGAATACCTCCATCATGAGGAACGGTGCACACATCGCCGCCTGACCTTTCTACCGCCGCTTCACCGCCTTTCCCTCCTGTCTCCCTTACCCTTACTCCCTTTGCTTTATGGAACCTTGTTTTTTCTATCCGTTACTATAATACAGATAATTCTTAGAGACACAACTTCACAGTCAAACAGGTATTTATTTAGCACCTACTAATTATGTTAGGTACAAGAGGAGCATTGATAATTAAGTTATAGTCTTTGCCTTCAAAAAGGGAATAGCAAAAAAAAAAGGGGGAATAAGCTCTATGTATAACAAATAATTATAGTTTAGAATTAACTATCTGCCGAATGTAATTTGTGCCAGCATATTTACAGTATCTGAAAATCTAATTATTAAGAACATTAGCTTTAGAGTCAGGCATACAAGCATGCACCATTTTTTAATGTGTGACCTTGAGCTATCACTCGACCTTTTGAAGGTCCACACTCCTGTATAAAGCAAAAGAGAAGATTAAATAAAATAATGTATGTAAAGCTGTACTACACCACTGTAAGCTAGTTTTGCCAGCTCTGTTTAGTAATATTTTAGCATCAACAGCAAATTCTAATAGTTGATGTAATTTATAAAAATCATATGTACAGAGAACAATTGCCATTTTTCTCATATTTTAGAAAAAACTTACAACGGAAGTTCAGATTCCTTGGAGTGCCATGTGCAGTTTCTCTGAGTCTGTTTCCAATATAGGCTAGAGTAGGAGCAGCCTCTCTCTTCAGTTTCTCCTTTCCGTTGTTCCTCCATGAAACTCGTGCTAATCTGTGTGCCAAAAAGCCCCTTCTGCACCTCAGCATCACAATTTTCACACATTGGTTAACACCTGCCCCACTTGTGTTTCTGTGTGTAACACTAACCACATAAAAAGGAAACATCCCAGGTCATGAAGGGATGGTTAATTCAACAAATTTTGCTGAGTGAAATTTTCACAAAAGTATTCAATTAGATTCTGATTTCATAATATCTGTGAAAATGAACTTGAGTTGGATTCAGAGTTAAAGGAAAGCCTCATTTAAAAGTTTTAGAAACAGCCTAGATGCCCATCAACAGACACATGGATAAAACAAAGGTGATCTACATACACAGGAGAGTATCATTTGGCCATAAAGAAGAATCGAATGATGTCATCTGCAGGAAAACTGATAGAGTTAAATGAAATTAAGTGGGACACAGGTAAATATCATGTGGTTTCTCTTACATGAGAAACACATAAACCCACACAAACACATATCCACATGTATATGTATGTATCTGGATATAGCGATGTTCATACATACCTGGATGTATACATTTGGGTGAGTAAAGAAGTGGTAGGAGATAGAAGGCAGACGTTCTGGACTTTGGGAAGGGAATCAGGTGGAAGGGAGACGTGAAGGAAGGAAAGAAAATTCTCAGTCTGTGCTGTTTCCATGTAAAATTTCCCCAACATGGATGTAACTATTATGTATTTCAGACATTAATACAAAAATTAAAATTCCAAAGGAAGAGGATTGCAAAGCATAAAGGATTAAAGAAATTATAGATAACAATGAAGAGATGTGCATATCTACATATGTAATTTAGAACCATTGATGTATGTCCTAATTGTGATGAATAATTAAAATTATTTTCTTAAAGCATAATATTGAAAAACTAGCCATTAATACCCCAGTGGCAATGTGAAAGATGGAATTCAGTAACAATTCTCAAAAGAAATTTATTTCTATTAAATATAAAGAAAAAACTTAGTGATGAGGGAATTATGGATTGAAACAAACTATAACAATCTTTTTATCCTATTAAATCACTAAAAATTCGATTGATTCAAAAAGTAATATTCACTGATGCTCAGCGCACTGTGAATTGGATATTCCCAAGCAAGCATTACTAAATAGACTATGTGAGAAAGAAAATTATATCTATCAAAGTATTTCCAAAAGGTTTTGAAAACTAGTACTCCTTGATGTTGTGATTTCATTTCTAAGAATATTGAGGAAACAAGTGTGTTGTCAAAGGTGTGTATAAAAGTGTTCACTGTAGCATTATTTATAAAAGAAATAAAACAAAACATTTCTAGAAAGAGCAGTATCCCTCTTTTAGACCAGAGATTTTCCTTGATTTTAGTGGGATTGTGTCCTGACAGACCTTTCATGATTTGAAAATATTGTAAGTTGAAAGTGCAATTAATTAATCTAGCCTGCCAAACGTTACATCTTACCAACACAGTAAACCTTGGAGTGTGGGTGGCCACCCTCATGAGAGCGTGGCAGTTAGCACACTCATTGCCGCCGCCCAGCATCGTGAGGGAGAATCATACTGCATTATCACAGCTGGGAAAAGATCAGAATTCAAAGTACAGTTGCTGGGGCTGGGGATATAGCTCAGTGGAATAAACGCTTGCCTAGCAAGCGCAGGGTCCTGAGTTCGATCCCCAGTACCGCCAAAAAAAACAAAAAACAAAAAAAAAGTACAGTTGCTATAGAATGTACAAAGTTGGAAATTATTAAGTCAAACTCTTGTAACTTGGGGTCATCTATAAATAATGTGTAACCTATTAAATGTAAATCAGCTTTTTGAAAGAGAATCAATGATGGAAGTAGGTTTTGTTTGTTCTTTTATATAGTTCTATATGCAGACTGACGTTAACATACTGTTTGCCTTGTATAAAAATGATCAGTTCCAAATTAACTGAACAGTTAGTTGTTGCACCCAAAAAGAAAGTGTAGTATGTTAGCCAATTTCCTGTTGTAACAAAATAACAGAGACTGTATAGTTTACAAAAAACTAGGAGTACAGTATATTTGTTTCATGGTGTTGGTGCCCGAGAAGGGTAAGCTCATGGGACCAGAACCCACGTGGCATCTGGTGAGGGCCTCCTTCCCACAGCATATGCAGCACAGGACATCACGAGGGTAGACACAGCAAGACTGCTAGGTCCGTTTGTCTTCCGAGGTCAAAGGGTCCCACTGACAGGACCTCATCCCACTTCCCTAACACCTCACCTGCGAATATCATTAGCATATGATTTAGGGGCTAAGTTTACAGTACATGAATTTTGGGTGCAAACTATAGCCTTCCTACCATTAAAAAAGAACTAAAATGGTTTCATGCTTAGTAATTGATACCCTCTCTATCGACGCACTATATAAGCTGTTGTTTTTTGTGTTCTTTGCTTTTTGATTTTTAAGACAAGATCTCATTCAGGCTGGCCTTAAACTCAGGCTACTTTTCCTGCTTCAGTCTCCAGAATGCTATGATTACAGACATGAACCACCATGTCCAGCTTCACCCTAAGAGATTATTGTACTCTACTCTCATAGATGTATTCTGAGATATTTTGTTACTACCAAATAAAACGCATATACATGGTTTTATATTACAATAGTACCATCTGTCAGTCTGTTTTAATATTGCATTATCCTGAAAAAAGATTCTGTTTATTTTAGAAAGTGTCTTCCAGCTAACAATTCAAAGGAGTGTAAGCATGTCTCAGAAATTTGATTATCATAGAAAGTTAAAACTCACTTAAATTAAAAACATAATAATTGGAGAGTAAGGGATTTCCAAATGTTATTTTTCTCAGCTATATAAAATTTTAGACTTTTTGTGTATTCATTATTTTATATGTAACTCGGAACAATGCAGTTTACTGTAATCTCAGTTTTAAAGTATTTCCATTAATAACAATCATTCTTCCATGTATTCTTGCTTCGGATTACTAGGTGTAGGTCATCTGTACCATCTTACGGTGTGAAATACACCACAAAATGTATTTGTTTTCTGCTGCTTATTAAAGTGTCAGCAGATGTGTAAGATAAATGCCAAACAGGTGTCATCTTCTCACAGGTGAACAAATAAACTCTTGCAGACCCAGTGGCTGAGCTGACAGTATTGCTGTGCTGGAATGAAAACACAGAAGGGGTTGTGACCTTGAACTACTTTTATTTTTTTTAAACAATAAAGGAGGGAGGAAGAAAAGGAGATGGGGAAAAGTCAGCGAGACAAAGTGAGCAGAAATGCAGCTAAACTCAGAGAAAAACGGAAAGACGAGTGCATGGTGACTGGAGACGGACCGCATGTGAGCTGGGTTTGATAAGCACCGGCCATTGTTACACTATGGATTATTACAGAACTAGGGAGCCCGTTATGAAAGAGCTGATAGGACTGGAGCATAGCTTGGTGGTAGAGCATGTGCTCCCCACGTGCAAGGCCCTGAGTTCAACCTCCAGCGCTAGAAGAAGTGAATGGTTGCCAGACCGAAACGTGCAGTTCTGCCATCTGTATACCGAAAGTAATGGTAAGAAGGCACAGCCCGTGGACGTCCATTGTTCTAATATATCAACAATGATTAAGCAGCCCTACTTTACAAAACACATAGTTGGTTGCTAAATTTGAGAATCTGAAAATGGATACATGCCTGGCATGTTCTCATACTGCACTCTAGAAGTCTAATTTCTAGCAAATCAGTCCCATATGAATAACAAATTTGAGTGCTGTACTTTATACTCCCTAAGCATATACTTTCTTTTGCAGTATTTAAAGCACCAAAGAGAGCCGAACTAAATTGAGTAACTGAATTAATTTAACTTAACGGTATATACTTGTTTGTTCCATACTTACATATGTATATGATATTATGGGGCTTGAATCTGACTTCAGCCATGAGAATGAATGTTTGCTCTCTGTTGATTCACACAGAGCAGATGGATGCTTGACTGCCTGCTAATCCACAGCTGGAATGGTTTCAGCAGCTTCCACGTTGCCGGGTTAGAGTGGCTTTTCTAGTGGACTGAGAGGGCAGCAAAAGAGGGATATCATTATTCATCAGTACCCCAGTGGGAGTGCTGCCAGCAGAGATTAATTTTTTCTGTTATGCTTGTAAAACAAGCTCAGGTGGAGTCTCTAATCCTCAGGGCACGGGTGGCAGCTCAAGGAAGATGCTACAAAGCTAGTTAATTTTCTGATTCTGGAGGAAACAGAAGCTCTGTTAGATGTATAAATACATGCTTGCAAATTTAAGTAGCTCAAATCCAAATGGGATCTTCCCAGACATCTGGCATTTAAAATCTCTATTTTTCTTTGTTTTTTAATAAAACTTCATAAAAGTTTATTCTGTGGTCAAAATATTGATAACTAGAAATATGAGGAAGTAATTGATTTTATGAGTTAATAATTTAAAACATTTAATTTTCACAAACATGAACTAAAGCTAAAACTTTCTGCCTAAGCAGTCTGAGTTGAATGCCCGAAACACCAATTATCCATTGGGTATATTGCCAGAAAGACAAACCTTAGCTCCCTGTTTGGTGGGTTTTTTTTATTTGTTTTTGTTTTTTATTTGGTTTGCTTTAGTTTTTAAATATATATCCAGCCTACTTTTCAGTGTTTTATTTTTATTATCCCTATTTATGACTTCCATATTTCACCTGTTTCTTTTGTATATGCGTGTGATATACCAGTATTTTTACGTTTTTGAGCAGTGGATATGTATGTAAAGATAAATTTAGGTGACTTTTTAAAACAAACATGGCAGAATTAATACATCTTATGAGTATTGTCTCAAGATTTTCTATCTGAAAAAACAGTTTTTGCAGTTCTTCCATTATAAAAACTATTACCTTACTCCAGGTCCTATGACATGTTCTTTTGAAATGTGATCTATTAAAGGTAACATTTTTTGGTTGCTTTGTTTCAATTTTTGAACTTTTGCTTTTGTTTTGAGAAAATGACAGGACGAAATGACCTTCCTAGTCACTGAATAAGAAACATTAAAATTTAATATATTTCAGGAAATAATTTATTCTAGGTCAAAGTATACAGAAGAAAGCACTCTGAGCTTTTTTTCCGGTACCAGTTGATAGGACTGGTTTTCTGTTGCTCTAGGCACAGTCGAACAGGTCTGTCCTTTTCTGCACCCTAGACCTGAGCTGTGGTTGCTGCTTAAACATCTAGGAAGAGAACTTGTGAAATTTAGAACGCACTGACCTATGTCACCAGTTTTACTTATGTTTTCTTAGATTTCTGAATTTATTGATACTGGCAAAGTATTCTGAGAAGCGACCATTTATAAAAACTAAAGGTAGCCAGGAGTGATAGTGTGATACATGTTTCTCCAAAACAGGCACACAAATGGCCAATAGGTACTGAAAAATATATCAACAAAATTAATCATTAGGGAAAATGCAAATCAAAGCTACAATAAGATGGCGCTTCACATCAATTAAAATAGTTATAATAAAAGAAAGACAATAACTGGCATTGGCCAGAATATTGGAAAAATCAGAACCCTCATGAGTTGCTAGTGGGACCGTTAATGGTCTGGCCATTTTGCAGTAGTTTGTCACTTTCTTAAAATGTTAAGCAGGGTTTATGTGACATATCACTCTCACTCCTAGGAATTGAAGCATGTGTTCAAACAAACACTTCTACACAGATGGTCACAGGAGATTTATTCTCAATAGCCTCAAAGTGGAGATAAACCAAATCTCCAGCAACTGAAGAATAGATAAAATTTTACACATCCATAAGATGACAGATCCATCTTGGATCTTACAAGCTGGCTTTATACCTCTTAATTTTCTCTTAATTCTTTTGTGATAGAAACTTTTTCAGCAGCTTTTATGACAATTTTTCTTCTAAACTTTAAAATAATTTTGTTTTTAGAAAAGTCCTTTCAAACATGAGCAGGAACTTTTATTCTGTCAACAAGATGCTTCTTTATTTGGTTTGACCCACCACCAGTTACTCTATTTCCTGTCTTCCGTCCATTGCCAGATTTTTTTAAATGAGACCTCAGCTCTTTGCTTCCATCTCTTTTCCATCCATTTGTTCTTAAATTTCTGTACTATAAATTACTACTGTCCAAAATATTTACTGGTTTGTGATGTCTTCCTAATTATTAGTGCTATAATCTTACTGTACATTCACTTTGATTCTTTTTTTTTTTTTTGGTATTTAACAATATTATTTCTTCTTAGTACTGTTTCCATCCTTAGAAAAGTACTCTTGTAGCTTCTCCAGTTATTTTTCTTACACTTTGTCAGTAGCTCATTTTCCTGTGCCTACCTCTCCTTCTCTCAACCTTCTTTCTTGGTTGTCTGCTTTACAATGGACCGTGGTAACTTCCTCAGCTCGCACCACACTTATTATTGCTTTGCATATTGCCTTGCAGTAGATGAATCATGTAATTTAGTCACTCAATCTTGATGTCCTTGTCAGCTGTAGCTCCATCCTTCTGCTCAGTGGACTTCTTGCTCAGTGGACTTCCTCACTCCTTCCATCCATCACCAGACTCATTGTCTGCAATCTTGTTCTTCGTCCTGCGCAGAAGGTCCATTTTGTCATGCTTTTGTCAGTTGTATTCTCAGCCTTTCCTGTGTCCAGAATGAAGGCCTTGGAGTAATTTGTGGTACCCTCTTCCCTCCTTCCCAGTGTCACACACTAACCCACCTTCTGTCCTTATTTTGTAAATTTTTCCCAAGTTTCTGCCTTTAAAATAAAAACTTCATTCTGTTGTCTTCACACTTTTCCCAATCAGCTGTGCCAGTCTCCTGAAAACCCTTCTAACCTTAGTTTCTCTGTCCTCTTTAATCTACCACATCGTGCCTCCTAATCAGTCTGTCTTAAAACCTCATTTCTCCCCTCCACAGTTTAAGATGTTGTGTATTAGTAAAGCACTGCTTACCTGGCTGTCAAGACACTCTACAATCTCAACTACACCGTTCCTTAGACTCTTACAAATTACTTCCTCCCTTTGGTTTTGATTAACCTTCTGTCTCCTTTATATACTCTGTGTAGATACTCAACTTCTTACATTTGCCTGGGAATGCTAACTTCAAAGTACGTCTGGCATTCATCCATCCACCTGGACTCAGCTCCCTTTTAAAATGTTCCTTAGCTGGGACTCAGTGATATTTCCTAAATAACACCTTTGTTTGTTTCATTTACTCATAATTGCTATTATATTATATTGTGACACTTTCTGTATGTTGACCTGTGTGATATTTCACTTTCAGATTTATTTAGCTCTTCCAACATGTATTTCTTACCTCCCAGAATAAAAATATCCAGTAAATACTAGATAGATTAGAAGTATGTTACTGGCATGCCTAATCCTTTCTTCTTTGGATTTAATTTTTATATTGGCTTTTTGTGTGCTTGTTTTATGTTTGATATAGTCTCATAGCCTATGGAAATGCCAATTATAAAGAAAGTTACCTCTTACCACTATGTAAAGTTTTAACTACAGAAGCAAAGTAACAAGAAAAAAGTTTATTTCATTTTTAAGAATAATTGTAGAGTGTGAGTTTTAGCTTTATACAATCATTACATATTGCTGTTAATTTGAGTGTCCCTTTTTAGGATTCAAACCTGTTAGCCTTAAGATTTGTATTTCTTATAAAGAAAATATCTAAACATTTTTAAGCTATAAGGCATTTTTATTATATCCTTGAAAACTGAGGAATTTTTTTAAGTTTCATCAAAGAGCAATTTTTTAAGGGCTTAGCTATAAATCCTGTGAAATAGAAGTTTCTGATGGAATTCTTACCACTGAAATTATTTTAAATACTGTAGACCTGCTAGTACCCACTATTTTAAGATCTCTTAAAATCCAGCTGTCAACCATGTGGTCCTCACAATGAAAAGAATGGGTATGATTTCTTGTTCATATATATTTTTAGCAAATGATTCTGTTCTTGCCCTCAGTTGGTTGAAATCCAAACACGTGTCCAGTTTAGACATTTTCCTTTTAAGAAATACAAAACTTGAGTCTATCAAGTTTGAATCCTAAAAGGGGTACTGAGATTAACAGCAATATGTAATAATTGTGTAATTGAAGCTATTGATACAGATCAGATGCCTGTACTCATAGCCTGAAAGGAACACACAGAGATATCAAGAGAATTTACAGTTATGTCCATCAGTATTAAATTTTATTTTGACCATCTGCATAAATACTTTATTGTAATGAAATAAATGGTATTCATATTGAAACACTAATTTATTGTTGCTTAACCAAATCTTAGTTTTCTCATTTTGTAAAGCATGGTTCCTAACCTAGGGTTCTTCCACTTTTCGACAGATTAGACTATTAACTTTGTTCCTAACATACCTTACACAATTTTGTGATTTCACAACTATGTAAGTGAAATTTATAAATCTTTTATTTTAAAAGTTCATTTTGTTCAGAATGATAGTATATGATTTATTCAGTTTGAATGTATCATTCTAATGAAAGTGGAAACCATAAGTTTTCAAACAAAACTGATGTTTACATGTGTTTGATAATATATAGGAAATGTTACATAGCTTAAGAGTTGAATGAAAGGCAATTGGGTTTAATCAGCAAAGATAATCTGAGGTATATTTTCTCAACCCTGATGTACCTAGAGCTGGCTGTATAAATGCCAGGTTATTTTTCGAATGTTGATATAAAATACATAACACTCAATTAATTTAATACCTCAGAAAGTACAGAAGCTGAATGGGGCTCCTGTAAGGGAAATTTACTGAAATGCTTTCCTAAAGCTTCAGTGGCCAAAGACAGCACTGGAATGTGAGAAACTCATTTTGGTTTGTTTTAACACCTCAGAATGTTACAAATTAATCAAGTGCCACTTAAAGTCTAGAACTCATTAACTTTATAAGTTTTACTTTTCCCATGACAGAGATTAAGTTATAACATAAAGCTTCTCCGTCTCTCACTGCGCAGGCTGCCATCACCACTGCACAAGTGCCCTCTCGTCTGCGGGGCGAGTTCAGCACAGGCGGGGATGTGCATGGTGACATAAAAGCGCTAGTTTACTGTTACAGAATATTTACACTAGCCCAGACGCGAGCCCACGCTCCTGCCGTCCTTTCTCTCCGTGATTGCTAAGGTAGAGGAGGCTCTTAACAGTTACTGCACCTGGGAGGAACGATGCGTGTTCCATTGTGTGTAAACACAAATAATGCTGATTTGTTCGTAAAATTTCCAGTCAAATAAAAGCCTAAGTCATTTGTAAGTGTTTGTTAGTTTCTAATTTTAACAAACTTGAAAGGTAAAGTTTTGCAGTCATTGTTTTTAAGGGCCACAAACCCCAGTAAGATTTGCATATCAAATAAAGCTCTTTGAGCCCTAACTAAATTCAAGTGCCAGCTAATCACTGTAAGACCTAACTCAGCAGTATAGATTTGTGGAGTTTAGAACAAGCAAGTAATTCATGTGACGTCATGTGAATAAACCATTTGTGTAGGAATACATGTCTCCAAAAATCTAAAAATCCCTGTAATGGATTAGTACATATACATTTTTTTTCTACTTTCTGTGGAGTAGTGGAGTTTATGACATTTGCAGAACAGATTGAAGTTTTTAATGAAAAGGGAAATAAAATGAAAAATATTGAGTGACCAGCAGGGGCCATTTGATGTGATTATAAAGGATGTTTCTTTATTCTGTTTTTTTCTTTTGTAATCTAAACACAGTAGCAGCGGGCTACAAGCGGAGTTCATCATAGGTTGTCAATCACTGTCATTTAACATTTTCAGAGGAAGATGTCTTTATTCAAGGACAGCTGGACAAATCAGAGACACAGATTTGCAGTTAGTAGTCGGTCCAGCCTTCACTAAATAAACAAGAACAGGGCAGACAAACCCGCCTCTCACATAAAAATATAATGGGCTCCCCTGACCTCGCTGCCCCCCATTCAGCTTCAATCCCAGTTGCATAAAAGCTTCACTACCCACTTTCAATTTCCTTTAATTACCTACATGATGCAGATAAGAAAATGAAGCTCACTCATAGTCAGTGATCACACACAGGAAATTAGCTAGACAAGTTGTTTAAAATTAGAGGAGTAATTTGGAGGTAAATAGAGTGTCCTACTGAGGAAGAAGTGCTGAAAGGGTTTTTAGTGCGCCTGTTTGTTTTTAACCAAGGAATTTGGTTATTTGGCTAACAGTCTTTCCTGATACTAATAATGCTGCTTTTCTGATTCATCTACGCAACATAAAACATCTCCTTTGTGTGTATTTTAAAATATCTAGAATAAAATACTTGAGGCAAATGAGAGCTAAGTGCAGTGGTGGAAGCAAGCGTATCACATTCTCAAGACTTGAGAAAAACTGAAATGAAATTCCAGGAATAAGCGGCCGTGGTTTTCACCAGCGAGTCTGGCCGAGCAATTGAGGATTAAGCCGCAGTTGTCTTCAGTCAGTCTTCATTTTAAGTCGGTTTCTGCAGTCTGTAATCAAACCATTGCTAGTAACAACAAAAGCCCACTGAACATACTTTCATCCATTGATCTAAAGTCAGTAATTCTGTGTTTTATTCATGTGCTTCAGAGCATTCAGTTTTAATTAGAGTTTTGAATGTAACTTTTCCTTCAGGACGTGCAGTGTAAATGATGCTTCCATTTTCCCTATCTTTCCAAAGTATTTTGAGTTAGTTCACTGAGGTGTACTGAAAAGAGCATATTTCCTTATTACCCTCTGAAGTACGTTTTTGAACATTTAATTAGTATGGACTTAAAAGAAACCTAATTGAAGTTGAAAACTAAAGCTCACAGTAACAAGTCTGTAGTTCAAGAGGGTGCAATTACTGAACATTCTGTCAGTAATTTTGCTGTCTCTTATACATTGTGTTTCAAGGAATCATTATTTTCAGTGACACAGTTACATAGAAATTGTATAAATACTAGATGCAGTAAATACACAGCTGCCAGTAAAAGTTAAAAAGTCGTTTCTATAAATGATACTTCAGCATTTTTAAATGTCAGTTAAATTTTGTTTCATGTAAAGTACATTTGTATATTTACAGATAAAAGTATTAATGCTGAAAGCTATAACACAAAAGCCATGTAATTGAATCTTAAAGATCAATAAAAATACTGTTTTTCTATCAGATGGAATTATTGTTACCATTGTAGTGCCTGGTATTTATAGCATATCAGTCTGTGATTTAAATGGTTTATAAACACTATCATATTGAGACTTTGCACTAAACCCCAGTTCAAGACAAAATTTGGGACTTAGGGAGATACAGTTCCTCTGAGAAAGTCACACAGCTTCTCAATGGCCGAGTGAAGGTCTGCCTGTTGGGACAATTCTCTGGTCCTTATTCCCTCCCTCCACTAGCACAGTGCCTGCCCTGGGATCCATGCCATCTCTAAGCGCATGAGTTCCTTAGTACCACATGCTCTAGGTTTCCTTTCATTTAAACATCGGAAGCAGAAAAGGATATTCAAAAGAAGTAATAGCTTTTCATGAAAAGTTTATTATGTATCATTTCTGAAGACAGAAACTAATGTTAAGTTGGTATTTTATGAGAACGTATAAAGCAATGTTTGTTAGTTTCTTTGAATATCTCAAAGTTTTCTATCAAATTTGATAATGAAAAAATACCAAAAGTATATATTTAGCAGTAAAATCAATATAGCCACCTTTGGAGTATTTTTTTGTCAAGTATCCATGTAGATAGAACCTGGGTTTGAAAAGTGGTGGTATTCATAAGCCTGTGGAGAGTGTTTTCTCAAACTGAGTTACTCCTCTTTCATCGGATTTGCAGTTTAATTATCTCCCCCTTCCATTACCTTCCAAAAAAATTTACTATCTTTCAGTTCAGTGATAACCTTCTCAAAAATACCTTCCTGATCCACTGTTATATGAATCTCTTCCTTGTTGTATACGTCCATGTGCTGTTTTATATTTCTTTGTGCTCAATTTTGTTTAAAGGCTGGCTTTCCCACTAAAGTACAGTCCTCTGGCTGATTCTGCTCACCATTTTACTTTGCCAGCAGTAACATTTTGAATGAATATTTGGTTGAAAAGGTTTACTCAGCATAGTAAGCCTTTGCCCACTATGGTTACTGTGATACTTTTAATAAAACTATATATAGACTTCTACGAATAAATTAAGGAAGGTTTGCTGTGTGCACAGTGAATAGCCATCACTGGTTTAAATTGTTTGGTAAGATAACTGTCTTTGGGTAACCTACATTGAAGGTTTAATTCCACTTATTATTAGATGACTACGTAGGGCATTTTTTTCCAACCTAAAATGCACTCAGGCCCATCTGATACTGATACCTACTGGCAGTCAGCAAACTTACAGTCCTAGTGAAGAAGGGGATTAAAGCGATAAATCGGGTAATTCCAGCAGAGTTTGCATGGCTCATGGGACAGCACAGGCATAGGTTACTGGGAGTTGGGATTCTAAAGTAAGAAAAGTTTTTAAAAATCTGTTATCAAAGTTTTCTAAACAATCCTGCAAGGGCACTAGCATTATTGTGTATAGTCAGCCCTGTTCATATAACCCTGCTTCTCAGTGAGTTCACTCCCACGAGTTTTACCTCTGGTTTTAGAGCAGATCATTGTTTCTTTAGTACCAGGTAAATGTGATTGGCTTGCATTTAGAAGTCATGCTGTCGTATTAAAAAAAAATGTGCATCTTTGATCGCGAGAATCATTCTCACCTCAGAAAGACGTTCACTCATGAGAAAACTAAGACTCATTGTAGGACTGATCGCTGTCTCTGTCTCTCTGTGTGTCTTTGTATGTGTCTGTGTGTGTCTCTCGTTTTCTCTCTCCTATATAGTGTATATAGTTAAATTTGGCAAGGCTATAGATTACTGTCCTTAGATAATACTATTAATTTGTGTTTTAAGTCCAACTCTTACATTTTTTATTTTAGTTGAACTTCCCATAAAATGTCTGTCTTGCCCGATTTCCTACATATGCAAAGCCTGCTAAACAGTTCAGTGTGTGGTGGTAAAAGAACTATTGTATTTTCCTACTAAAACATCAGGAGTTATATTTTATATATCAGGAGGAGAAAACCTAAAATGTGGATCTATTTTAGACTGCTAGTAAAGACTGCAAGCTGATTTCATCTTCCTCCATTGCCTCCACCTGACTATCTAGAATTAAGAGCCTCTCTTTAAGTGAATTTTGCTTGCTTCATGGAAATCCGCTCACTGAGTGCTCCCAACTTCTCTTCTTGCTATGAATATTATCATTTTTCTCGGCACCAAGACTTAAATCTTAGGCCTATTCAACTGGGTTTTTGTGGGGGGAAAGTTTGTTTTCTTGTTTTGTTTTTGGACTCGCTCACACTATTTTCTCTGCTGGAAATTCAGGGACTCTGTGTCCTTGTCGTTCCAATCATCGTATGCCTGGAACAGACACTGTCGTTTCTGGGAAACTTTCCAATACGTCCCCTTTTCTTCACCACTCTTCTCTGAATTCTACACTTCTCTTTAGTCTACATTTAAAATAATTATCCATTTATATGAATTGTTTTCCCCCTATGAATTTAATTTCCTTGAAGGAAAAAGATCATGTTTTAGATTTTTGAGCCATCTTCTTTCTTCTCTGCTGCTCAGCTTTTCTTAATCCAGGTAGCAAGTTTGGGAACTATGGTTTGCTGAAGAGATGGAATGGGTGGAATCTAGCCGTGAGGTTGAGGTGGGCCGGTCAGCAGTACTTCAATCCAAAATTCACCCAAAATCCAAAATAACAGCATCTATGCTGTTATATATGGTTTAGCTCTCCTTTTACTAGATTCGAAGGAATAAAAGCTGAGACAATATACAAAAAGAAAATCAAGATGACATATTAGGGCAAAATATTAACTGCCAGTGTGCACGTGTACCCTTCTAACATAAAGAAGTCCAAGAAGATAACACAGTACTGTAAAATGGTCATGATATTTTAAAAGAAACTTGATTAATACTTACTCAGTTTAGTAAAATAGAATGTTATGAATAATACGGTACTTTTCCAATTTGCCATATTTAAATAATGGAAACTATCTTTACACACATTTCTAGTCTCTCGGAATTGACCATTTTTCTTCCTCCACCAGGAAAATGGTCCTAGGTCTTCACCTCATTCTTTATCTACTTCTTATCTGTGTTTCTCAGTTTAACTGTCTTTTTCTTCAAGAAGCCTTCCGCACCTTTCCTAACTTGGTCACATCTGTTCACTAAGCTCGATCGTACTTCTAGGTATCTCTTCTTTGTAGCGTTTTTTTACCAGGTCACATTTACATTTATATATGTGTTTAATTAGATGATGTCTTCAGGCCTCAGGAGAGAGCTTGTTGTCCCAGGAGCCTGCAATGGCATATGGTAGATACTCAACAAATATATATTTCATGCAGAGTTAAAATAGCAGTATTTTTATTGATATACTCTTAATTTTTTCATAAGGACTTAATGCTATCAGTATGTACTTGGCATATAATAGTAGCACAAGCTTCTAAAGTTGTCAATCACAAAATTTATACATAGTGACTATGTATAGATAGTAGAAGATATATTATGCATTGACCAATAGGTAGTAGAATATTCTAATTACTTCATATGACAACATGCGGAATAATTAAATCTCTGAGAGTCTGTTTTCATAGGCAAGCATCCGCGAATACAAATCAAAAGCTGTCTTATTCCCCTATGTGAACTTTAACCTTCACACAGCTCCAGCTCCATAAACCTGCTCTGCTTTGGAGGGGGAGAGTACGTTCTGGCCTCTTTCATGTAGCATAATTATTTTGAGATGCATTCCTTTTGTAGCAAGTATCAATCTATTGTCTGGACACAATTGTTTATCCTGTCACCTGTTGGTAAACATTTAGATTTTTGTAGGTTTGAGAGTTTTTAGTTTTATTTTTCTACTTTATAAGTAATGCTGCTATCAAGCATTGTGTACAAGTTTTACATGGGTGTATACTTTTATCTTGGGTAAATCTTTAAGAATGGACTTGATGAATCGTATGGTAGGTATCTGTTTAATTTTTTAAGAAAATGTGAAACTCTTTTCCTTAAAAGATGGTAACATTTCACATTCTTGTCAGTAGGATACAAAAATTCCAGTTCTTTCTCCCTAATACTTGGTATGTTGGTTATTCTAATTTTGGCCAGTCTGATTTTTATTTTCCTAAAAACTAATGATATCATAACTGTACACAAAGTATTCATTAAAATATTTTGCTCATTTTAAAATAAGTATTTATTTTCTCACTTGAATTTTGAGAGGTCTTTGTATATTCTGGGTACAATCGTGATAAGATACATGCTTTGCAAATATTTTTAGCCTGTGACCTATATTTTTATTCTCCTAGCACTATCTTTTAGGAAGAGAAGTTTATAATTTTGAGATACTCAGTTTATCAGTTTTTTCTTTTATGGGTCATGTTTTAAGTACCCTATTGAAAAATTTTTTCCTAAAGCTAAGTAACAAAACTTTCTGTTTTCTACTAGAAGTTCTATAATTTTAGATTTTGTTTTAGGCCTATGATGCATTTTGACTGAATTTTTTCTATATTATGTAAAGTAGGTCAGAATTCTCCCCCCCTTCTCTTTCTCTTTTTATGCTCTTCCTCCTCCTTTTTTCTTCCTCCTCCTCCTCCTCAGCTTCCTCCTCCTCTTTGGCATTATTTGACCAATTATTTTATCACTATTTAAAAAAATACCAGTTTTTCTCCACTCCCTTTCTTTTAAGCATTGGTCAAATACAGATTGTACACATGTGTATGATTGCATTTGTAGCCTATGCTATTCCAATATAATACCATTTTTTAAAATTTATGTACCTTTATAATAAGTCTCAAAATTATGTAGCACTAACCCTTCAACTCAGGGCTCCTTTTCCTGAGTTTTGGCTTTCTATGTTGTTTGCATATCTTTAAAAATTTGAGACTCAACTGATAGGTTTCCTTTAATAATTAATTGTAGAAAAGCCTTACGAGGCTTTGATTGGAATTAAATCTGTTGATGATTTGAGGAAAATCAACATGCTCTGTATCTCCATTTAGTTAGGGCTTTTTCAGTTTATCCTAGCAGTGTTTCATCTTTTTAGTGTACAGGTTTTTACATTGTTGTCAGATTCATCTATAAATAATTTAATGCTCTTAATTTTTTTTCAGTTTCTTTGTTATATTAATCTTGTGTTCTGTAACCCTGCCAAACTCTTACTAGTTCTAGAAAGTTATTGTAGGTTTCATCAGATTTTTCTACATTCTATAAAATACAGACAGTTTTACTTCTTCCTTTTTAATGTGGATGCTTTGTGTTTTTCTTGCCTGATGGCATTGGCTGGAACCTTTATTATAATGGTGAATAGAAGTAGTAAGAGCAAAATTTCCTGTCTCATTTCTGATCTTAGGAATAAAGGTCACTCTTTCTAAGTTTAACTGTTAGCTGTAGGTATCTCAGAATGCCACTAAGTAGACTCAGAGGTGCTCTTCATTTGCTGAGTCTTTTGCAAGGAGTACCCATGGAACTTAAGTTGTTTTTTCTGTATCATCTGAGATGACCCTTTTTTTGTAAGTTTATTAATAAGACAAATTATATTTATTCATTTTTTTGGAATGTTAAGTCAATTCTGCATTCCTGGAAGAAACTCTATGTGGTCATGATATATTATTGTCTCTACATTCAGTACTGAGTTTGCTAAAATTTTATATAGAATTTTTCCATGATAGCAAGCGACATTAGAGATTTTCTTTACCCTTTAATATCATTGTTGGATTTTGTCAGAGGGCAATGCTGGTGTCATAGAATTAGCTAGGAAGCCGTTTTTTCCTCTTTACTCAGGTAGGAAAATTCATATAAAGCTGATTTTAATTCTTCCTTAAGTATTTGGTAAATTCAGTAGGGAATTCTTCAGGGCATAGAATTTTCCTAGTGGAAGAATTTTTTTAACAACAAAGTCAATTTATTTAATACATACAAGGGTTGTCAGGTTATTTCTTTTGGAGCTAACTTTGGTAGTTTGTGTCTTCCAAATAATTTGTTCACCTTATATGTGTTTACATTTAAAAGTATAAAATTATTTACATTATTCTCTTTTTATCCATTTAGTATCTGAAAAATTTGTAGGCATGCCTTTATGCCTAATAATGGTATGTACATTCACCTTTTTCTTGATCTGTCTGCTAAAGAATTACCTATTTATACTGATCATCTCAAAGAACAAGATTTTAGTCTCACTGATTTTCTTTATTTTTTTTCATATATCAGTGATTTTGCTTCAGTATTTTGTTATTTTTTATCATCTCTTAAGAAAATTTATTTGTATTTGCTTTAATTTCTTAAGGCAGAAACTAAGGTCATATATTTGAGACATTTCTTCAACTCTAATACAGATGTTTAGTTTTAAATTTTTTCCTAAGCCAAGGATGGTGGCATACGCTTTTGATCTCAACACTCAGGAGGATGAGGCAGGAGGATTGCCATGAGTTAGAGAATAGTCTAGTCTATACAGTAAGTTCAAGGCCAGCCTAAGCTACATAATGAGACCTTGTCTCAAAAAACAAAACAAAAAATTTTCCCTAAGTCTTGCCCTTGTCACATTCTAAAATTCTGATGGGTTATTTTCATTCAGTTCATAATACTTTCTAACTTCCTTTTGTCTCTCTCCTTCGTTTCTTGAATTATTTACAAGTGTGTTATTTAGTTTCTAATATTTGGGAAGTTTTAGAGGGGAGATACATTTGATCTGCCTCAGTAAATGTTCAGTGCTCTTGAGAGTAATGAATATTTATTCAATAGTTACTGGGTGGAATGTTCTATAAATATTAATAACTTAGTCAACTGTATTGTTCAGTTCTTCTCTCTCCTAGTTGATTTTTAGTTAGTAGTTTTTTTTGTTTTTGTTGTTGTTGTTTGTTGTGTTTTGTGTATGTGTGTGCTGGAGATTGAACCCAGGGTTTTGTGCATGCTAGGCAAGTATTCTACCACTGAGCTACATCTCCAGCCCTTACCTAATTGTTTTACCCACTATTCAAAAGTTAGCATTCAAATCTTGGGCTCCATTTGTGAAATTTTCTATCCATACACTGCTACCAGTTTATCTTCATGGATTTTGAGAGTGTATTATTTGGATCGTAAACGTTTCAGATGATGATATCCTTCTCACTGACTCCTGTATCTTCCTAATGTGATCGTGCTTGTCCTTATTTTATCTTTCTTTGCTCTGAAATGTCTCACATCTTTGATATTAACAATGTATGTTTTTTGCAAAATAAATTGAGCATCTTTTCCATTTTTGAAACCTATATCTGAAATTAATATAGCCACTCTGCTTTTCTTTTGGCTACTGTTAGCACGGTATATCTTTTTCTGTCATTTTAGTTTTAGTATATTTGTCTGTATTGTATGTTTAAACTGCATATAGTTCAGTCATGATTTATTATACAATCTCAGAATTCATATTTAACATGATTGTTGATATACTTAGGCTCAGGTGTAAAATCTTGCCATTCATTCATTTTCCTTTTATCTTTCTGTTGTTTGTTTTCACATCATTATACTTTATATGCTCATTTGTTCTTTACTCCTACTCTTACCACTTTTTCCAGACCTGCTTATTTCTCTCACTTATTTGCCAGATCTTAAACATTCTCCTCTGCCCAAAAAAAAACCACTTTTTATTAGCTTCTAAAGTACGTAGCTTCCCTAAACTGGACATCCCATTAGCACTGTGGAGTTAGCATACCGTAGCGTTCATTGCAGTTTATTCAGTTTACTTACTTTCCCCAGTGTGATCTCAAATGTCTGGTGCACTGCTGTGTCCCACTGTCATTCTAAGGCATAATGCCCAGAGGTTTCTGTGTTATTTTTGTTGATTATGTAAATACAAGAGTACTCATGAATTTCAGGCACACAGTACATTACTGTCTTTTGCTTATATATATGATAGCATTGAATAGTGCAGAAGTCTAAGGGATATGGTTGTTCATGGGTTTTCCTGAACCAAGTTTAAAAGTCAGCAGCAGGCGAAGCAGCACATTATTTTACTTCTAATCCAACTTACATACATGGATTGTTTTGTTTTGTTTCAGGATGCAGAAGAATATACAGATTTGCCAGTAAGACACAATGAAGACCACATGAACAGTGAATTCGCAAAATGTCTTCCCATTGAATTAAACCCTCATTCGTTTGACAGTCCTCACACCAAAGCGCATCTCCTGCTACAGGCGCATCTCAGCCGAGCCATGCTCCCCTGCCCAGACTACGACACTGATACCAAAACAGTCTTGGACCAGGCTCTCAGAGTGTGTCAGGTATGAATGTAATTTCTAATGCTACAGTTTCTTCCGTATTTCTGCACTTTGTTTTTCTTTTTTAGGATAAAATACTTGCATTTGTAAAGAATGTTACTGTTGAGAATTGCTTAGTGAATGAAATCAAGAGTTTTCAAAAGCAAAGCAAATACCAATCCATTGAGATCTCACTGCCGCTTGCTTCTGTTCATTAAGCAGGTAGTAGTGAGCGGGAGGGCGGGGTCTTGCTGTTAGCACTTTGCCTCAAGACGTCCAGGGGTAACAACTGCTGTTTTGTTGGGTTTTTTAAATTTTAAAGATAATACTTAAACAAACAATAGCAAAATACAAACAAAGCAAAGTAAGGACGTTAAAATGATAGAGGTTTCAAACCAAATGATAGGAATTAACCATGGTAGTTACATTACATATTGTTATCTTCAACGAAGTTGCTCATATTACCAGATAGAAGAATGGAAGATTGATCAAACCATTAAAGGGAATAAGAAAATAATAATTTAAAAAACATTAGAGACAATACAGAGTTTCACTAGACAAGATGGTAGGAATTCACCAATGGTTGTTACATTTCATATTGTTGTCTCCACATTGGTTGCTCAGATTACCAAGTATAAGCATACAAAATTGATCAAAATATATAAAAAGAAATGAATCAGTAACAGTTTCTTCCAGCGAACCACCAGGCATTAGCAGCACAGTCATCCCTGCTGTCGATGTGTTGCCGGAGTGCTTTCTTTGTTTCTCTTCTTTCCCTCATCCCAGTTGTACAACTGCTGTTTTTAAAACAGTAATAAATTATACTGAAGGAAGTGCAGAAAAAGACAGAGAGGATACTGTTCTGTGTCACTGATACGATATTCAGCATACTGCTGAGATGCCTTTTAAGAAAGAATTTAAAGGGAGAGAGCCATGGAATTTCTGGAAGAGTTTTCCAAACACTAAGGAAGTCAACTACCCAGGCTCTCGTGTTGGAAGTCACTAGTGTATTCAAGGAAAAATCAAAGAGGCTAGCGTGACAAAGATGCAAGGAGATGGTCAGAAATGGGGTATCGGAGAGGAGGGAGTAGAGGCTGCAGAGAAAATGGGGTCAGGTCTGCGGGGAGTTTGTGAACTATGGTGAGAATTTGGGGGTTTACACTAAATAAAAAGAACACCATTTAACCCGATGGTTCAATAATGATTGTTAGTTACTACGTCAGCATTTTCCATATTGATTAAAGTTGAGAAATTCTCAGGTATTCACTTCCTCACTTAAAGATCGGGATAGACACGATATGTCAACATGAGTATGATCTTTCATGAAATACTACCTTCAAAACAAAAATAGTGACAATGGCATTGTGTTACATTTTGCACATAGCTTTAATATCAATTTTAATAAAAATTTCAGCTAGATTCGTTTATCTCCTTTTTAGAATAAGATGAAACTATTACAATGTGTTGTTCTAGCCGAAGTAAAATGAAAATCTAGCCTCACAGAAATGTAATGGAAAAAGAGAAAAGTATTCTTATAAGATCATAAATAATGTTTGATGCTACCAGAAAACATGACAAGTGATATTTCTGTGTTTATTTTTATGGGTACAGTTTTCAGTACGTGATTGCATTCCTCATGGGGGTTCATACACACAAAACTTGTCTTCTTCCTTTGTGACCTCTTTCTCTCCCCTTCACCTCCTCCCTCCCTTGGTTGCCTTCCCTTTTGCAAAAAGTCCATTTCCCTGTTTCCTATTGTCTGTCTTTTATTTTGCCTTTAATTTTTAATTTGCTCTTAAGTTCCTCATATTAAAAAAAACCATGTGATAGTTAACCTCATGTGTCTGATGTATTTCACTTGTTCATAGCCTCAAGTTGCACCCACTTTGCTACAAGTAATACCTTTTGAACATTAGTTGAAGTGTGAAATCTGAAAGTGCACCTGTGAAGTTTTTGTATGTTGAATGTTCTCAAGGACTACGCGAGCAATGATGGTGGTTTGTCCTGGTTAATATGGATAAGGCTAAAGAGAATTAACTGGATTCTGATTTTTTTGTTGTTGTTTAAGGAAAATGAACAGAATCTGCTACTGGATTGGGTAAAGACTTTTAGAGAAAATGATTAAAGGGTTCCTAAGCTGCCATTTACTGGGAGATGATTATGGCAGGAATGGTTTTGGTGAGGGAAATATACTAAAGGGATTAAGATTTTTATTTTCTTCATTATACTATTTTGGGCCTTTTTGTAATAAAAATAATTATTACATTTTTAAAAGAGTAAGTTTTTTTTTAAGTAAGCTTGCATGTGAAGACGTGTTTAAAAATGTATACAATAGCATTATTTACAAAATTAAAGGCTTGAAAATAACCTGAATGTCTTTCAAATCATAGAACTCTGGAATATATAATTCCATTTCTGATTCTACATCTATATAGGATGGCTATATTTATATGTAAAGATAAACTTGAAAAAAGAGCCAGAATGATTTTATCAAAATAATAGCTGGGATTATTATACTGCTGATGTCTAGTGGTTTATTGAAAGGAACAATTAATGCTTAAATTTTTTTTGGCCATTTTTATCTGCTTATATCTGGTAATCTGAACAACTAATTTGAAGACAGCAGTATTCAATGTAACAACCATTGGTGAATTCCTACCATCTTGTTTAGTGAAGGTCCATATTGTTTCTAATGCTTTTATTATTTTTTATTCTCTTTAATTGTTTGATCAATCTTGCATTCTTACATCTGGTGATCTGAACAACTTCATTGAAGATAGCAATATGTAATATAAAAGTCATTGTTAATTTCTTATCATCTTGTCTTGAAATTCTGTATCACTTTTATTGTTTTTGTATTGTTTTGTTTTTGTCTTTGTTGTTATTTTTTTCTCTTTCAAATAAATAAAATTTAGAAATTAACAGAGCATACCTGCAAGTCCAGCATTCTGGGAGGCTGAAGCAGGAAAATCAGAAATTTGACCCCAGCCTAGGAATATAGCTCAGTGCAAAGACCCTAGGTTAAATCCCCTGTACTTGTAGGGACAGAGGGGATTTACCTCAGGATAGCAGAATTTGGAGAGCTGTTTAATTTTTCTTTTTGTTCTTCTGAATGTTTTAATACTTTATACTGAGCCTGTAGCAGATGTCCATCAACAAATGAATAGGTGAAGAGAATGTGGCATTTATGTACCATTGAGCACTACTCGGCCATACAAGAGGATCACTTGGAGCCATACGTAGGAAAATAGATGTTCTTTGAGACTGTAGTGTTCAATGAAGTAAGTCAGACACAGAAACTTACATATCCCGTGACTTCTCTTACATGAGAGTCCTGTAGCATAAGTAATTAAGGAGCAAAATAAAAGGTAGATAATAGAAACTAGGGAGCTGGCCCTTTTGCAAAGGGAAGGGGACCAAGCGCTGGGGTGGGGAGGAGTGGTAAAGGGCTCGGATGTCCTGTGCATGTAGACCAGTGCCCCGTAGGGATGTAACCGTTATGTGCTGCAAACATGGGCCAACGGAAAATTGTAAAATAACAATTACTTTTTAAAAATAGAAATTATTTTAAAAGAGGAAGCAAAGGTGTCAGAAATTAAAAGGCAAATAAGGCTGTAACAAACATATACAATTTTCTAACACTTTTAAAAGTGACACATGGTTTACTTCTCTAGGAAAATGATTTACCATTCCTTATTAGTCACACTGTGCAAACAGAGGTTAAAGTTCCCAAAGTTTTTAGCTGTGACCCTGGCTGCTCATTTGTTTCCTGTAACTCTTCTTCACCTCTCAAAGGCTGACTTGTTCATGAACTGTGGGGTCAGAAAGTCTTAATTTAAGGTGAAAAAGGAAGTAAAATTACCATACATGGAAACATGTTACACATTATCGTTTTCACATGATATATATAAAATATATATAAATATATAATATATAAATCTATCACGTGTAAAAAACTATGAAAATATATGTAAAAATTATTCATGATTAATACATTAACAGTTTTCAGCAATCAACAATAATTCAAACATTGTATAGAAGCCAGTTCCAAATTTACTGTTTCTAAATTTATTGTCAGAGAAAGAGATTGTATTAGATACTAAGGAACCCACTGTCTGTTTTGACATAGAATTTCATGGGATGATATTTATCTTAAATATTTTTGCTACTTCTAAAAAGTACCTCTAGAGCATTGTTTCATCCTTCATTATAAAAATAATATATGTTATTATAGATAATTTGGAAAAGCAATATAATAAAAGTCATTCATAGTAATTATACCTTTCCCGTGAAGATGAGGCTTTTCTTCTTGTTAAATTTGATTTTTTAAACCTCCTTTCAAACTTTCATTTTGAAATATTTTCGTACTTATAAAAAATTTTAAAAGCATGACAGTGAAATTCCCCCTCTTCCCCGAGTATTAATCTAGTCCTGTCAGCTAATCAACCTAGCTCATTCACATTGTGTCAGCGTGAATCATCCCACTAATGAATGTCCATTCTCTGCACCAGGTTTTCATTTAGCTGTCATGTCTCTTTAATGTCCTTGTCTCCCTTGGTGTTTGTGAAGAGTGCTGACCAGTATTTTCTAGTGTCCCACAGTGTGGACCTACCTGATGTTTCCTCACTACGACATTCATGTTACATATTTTTGGCGAGACTATCCCAGCAGTTATGCATGCTTTGCCTTCTTAGAGTATCATATCTGGAGGCTCGTCACATGCATTTGTCCATTACTGGCAATGTCAGCTTTGCACTCTCCAGGTGGTGCCTGCCTGCCCACTCTGAGTTCTTTTTATTCTTTCCGTAATTAATAAGTACTCTATCTTGTGGGGTAATAGTTTGAGATTATGCAAGGGTCCTGTGTCTTCCGCCCTTTCCTGGGCTGCTTTAGCCTCAGTGGTAACAGTTCTCTGAAATGATTGTTTCTGTTCTGGTGATGTTTTTGTTTTCATCATTCCTGGCGTTATGATCATGAACTTTCACTTCTCCCCCGCCCCCTGGGACTTCATGCGGTCACTCAGTTATATACCTGGAGACTCACAGATGGCGTTTTATTCTGTGGGTTACAGCGCATCCCTCTGCTTACTTACTTTGCTTCTCACATTGTCCCAGAGTCCACCACTGAGCGCCTCTCAGGCTGGTGCCTGAGCCCTCCCACCGTTCCCTCCGTGTTCTCAGGACTCCCTGCGTCCAGCGCCGTAGGCCTTCCCCGCTGTAGCTCTGGAGCCAGCCGTTTTCCTGAAGAGACCTGCGTCCTTTTAGAGAATGGCTTTAGAGTGTAAATGTTTGCTCAGGTCCTTTATTGCTTGGGTGTCTCTGCTTCTAGGCCGGACCCATACACCAAACAAAGAAATGCAAGTATCTTTACACAGATATCTATATCTGTTTGTTCATATATTTGTGTATATGGGAAAAAAATCTGTATTTATAATCTGATGATTTCAATTTCAATCCTACACGAAAGGGATAATGCTGGTCTCCTTTTGTAAATCGATAACTCCTTTTCTACCTGTAAACCTATCTGGTTATCATTAATAAAAATATATTTCTATATATGCTCAGTTTTAGAATACACATGATATAGTTTAGAACTACTAACCATTAATCCTCTAAAGAACAGATTGACTAACTAGAGTACATGGTTGTGAACCTTTTTTTCTTGTCCTTGGGAGCTTTGTTTGTTCATTATACACACGCAAATACACTTGACCTCTCAGTTTTTTCTTTCCCAAATTTTATCTCATATAACCTTTTTTAATTTAACAACTTTATAGCATTAGATATTGTTGTCAAATATAATTTTTAATGACTGCACCTAACTTTCAGGCTGTTAGACATTTGCGTGCGTAGTTTTCCTCCATTATAAATAAGTATTAGTTTCACCATACTAAATGTGTGATACAGCTTTTTCAGGAGCCACCTCGTAAACAACAACCAGCCTTTTATCCTGAATCCGTATTCCTGCAGTTTTTTTACATTATTGTGACAAAAGTAGACAATCTAGGAAGAGGAGACTATCAGAGTTTCTAAGGAAAAAGTTGGAGGCAAAGTCAAGAATTGAGAAAATTTTCACTGACTGATTGGCAGTTCTAATTTTGTTCCACTTGCTCTCATGCAAGGATTGGTTCAAGCAATTTGCCAAGCTGCAGCCCGCCTAGCTGACTGAAAATTACACTACTGCCCTCCTGGGACATCAACATGATCCTGTGTTTTGTGCATGGGACTCAGGGCTACCAGCTCTGACTATAAATCCTCTTCAGCTTCTATTTTAGTAGAAGGCTTTAGGCTGGTGGGGCCCTTAACCCCCCCTGACTGCGTAAACACTTTACAAGGGTGGGGCATTGTCAATGGTTACGAAGTAAAACAACAATTTGAGGATTCGAGGAAATAGGTCTATTTAGTACTCACATTCTTCAGTGGTTCTATTGCCTTATCATAGTACATGCACCATTAGCATTTTATCCCTGTTATTTTATAAAAGCACACTTCTTCTTTGAGCCATCATTTAGATTCTGAAAGCTATAGTCTTGACATCATGTTCTATACAGTCTTTAATAGAAGGAAAACATAGTTGTAGTAGAGTTCTTTCTGACTTGAAGTCAGACTACACAGTACAGCCTTGCTTCTGTTTTTTTTTAATTTCATTTCAAATTATACATCAAGTCACTTGTGGTTTTTTTTAGTTTGAAGTGGTTTTTTGACATGGTTTCTTTTACTATTTTGCCACCATTTTCATTTCTATCTCAATAAAAATAAAAGTAACAGTTACTGTCCATGGCTCAGTTTTAAAAATCTGCATGGAAGTTTATTTGTACACTGTGTAATTATGGACTGTGTTTTCCTTGCACTTACCTTTGGAATCTGTTTATCATGACAGCTGTAGGATGCATTTGTAAAATTAGTAAATAATGTGATATCCTGTGGGTGTTGAACATACCAAAGAAAGGCATTACATTAACCCTCATGAGAACATTACAGATAAATTCCAAGAAATTAAAGCCAGGCATGTTGCATGCCTATAATCCTAGCACTCCGGGAGGCTGAAGCAGGATGATCACAAGTCATAGTTCAACCTGGGCCACTTGTGACTTAGGGAGACTCTTTTTAAAAATTAAAAAAATAAAAAAGTGGGGAGGAAGGGCTGGGGATATAGCTCACTGCAAAGGCACTGGGTTCGAAACTCCAGTGCCACCAGAAAAAAAGTGACTTGACTAAATTTTTAAAATTTAATGTAGAACTAGAAGTGATGTTAAGTCTCTGATACTCTGAGTAGCTGTCTGCCACACACTTTTTTTTTTTTTTAATCTAGAGACAAAGAAATTAGTATTGAGAGCAGTTTGGTAATGCTGTTAAAGGTATTTTTTGAGGTGCTCCATGCTGAAACCAAATAGAGATCCCAGGACTTTTTCCATCCTCTAATATCTCTGATCCTGAGAATTTCCACAAGTGTTTGAGTTAAAATAATTTCTATTTAAACAAAAAATATCTAAATATAATACTAAGCCACATGCATGTTTATAATTACTCTCACGACCACCTATGCAATGTGTACATCAGAATCTCCCACTAACTGATCCTTAAGATGTTTTCTATAAAAAAGAAGAACTATATTTCATGGGTCTGGATCCCACTAAGAACTAGAAGGCTGAAAGTTTTAGTTGTGCTTCAACTTGCTGGGTTAATCTGAGTGTTTCTTTCAGAAATAGTAGACGTTAGATTGACCTTTCAGCTATTGTTATTAAGCCCATGACCTACATCTCTGATCAAACCATATGTGTTAAAATTTATAAGATTTATTTTGATGGACCTTTGCAGCAGTACACTTAAAGATCACATGAAAATGATGCTGGTCAACAAAAGAAAGCACTTACATGTGTGTGAACACACATGAAGAAATACTCTAGAATTTGTGTTTTGTTTGAATTGCAATTAATATGTGTTGAATAACAAATGTTAGCAGAAAATTTGAGGAGCTATATACCATCTGTACACCTGCTGCCACCTACCGAAAGCACCGCTGCTGACAGTGGCCCATAGAGAAGACTGTTGTGACAGTACTAGTGGCAGTAAATATCGATAAGGGGTTTCTTTGTACCAATGTATTATATTTGCTTTGTATCCTATTAGCTCATTTAATATCAGAGCCTAATGATACAGTAAAGTTATTGTCTCATTTTACAAATGGGGACTAAGTAACTTTCCTAAAATCACATGAGAAACCAAAGCTGTTTTCAGCAGTAGACTTAGATACATTATAAAAGTGTTTTATAAAGATAGACTTAGAAATTGTACACAGGCTCTAGTGAGAATTTGTTTTAAAATATGAACTATCCACAGAAATTTTTTTTCCAACCAGAAATGCCCACTGGACCATAAATATTTTTTAATTCCGATTTTTTAATGTTTATTAATCACGTCCCCTTAATTACTCTGGTTCCCTTTTCAACAGCTGCCTATAATTACTTTAACCAGTTTCTAAGAGGGACTTGTTATACGATGGAATATTTGTAACTGCTTTAATTATGTTACTCTACAGTATCCAGTTGATATGCTGGTTGCCTTTTTTGTATGAACTATTTGTGATCCTTCTCAAGTTTTTACATTATGCTGCACAGACCAAGAAATTAACCGTTTGTTTCCTCATATTGTCACCAAATGCATCGAAAATCAAGAAAGAGAAGATCAGATTGCTTAGTGGGAAGAGTGCCTTCATAATTATAAGAACCTTATAATAAAAAGTCTGTATGAATACTAATGAATACAATTTTAAGTATGCACACCAGAATATCTCTGCATGTGTTTACTACTAAGCACACACACAAACATACACACACGCACATACACACAGAGCTTTGTGTAGCTTTTTTTTTTTTTTTTTTTTGGCGGTACTGGGGATCGAACTCAGGACCCTGCGCTTGCTAGGCAGGCGCTTATTCCACTGAGCTATATCCCCAGCCCAACACACAGAGCTTTGTGTTCCTCTGTCACTTAAGTTTTACTTTCGCTCCTTAGGCTTAGCTCTTTCAATACCTAATCATTACTACCACTTTTTTTTCTTTCACTGGCCCTTCTTGAGAAACTTAATTTCTCGTAGCAATAGGCAGCTCAGAGGCTCCTTGCCTTGGAGATACGGAACTAACAGTTCTCCCCAAAAGATAGCAGGCATCTCTTCTTCACTATTGAGGACACATGTACAGATCTGTCTTCTGCACACGGAGCACATGTTAATATTCATGTTTCATTACCTAATAAATAAACATAGGTAAGCCCAAAGGCTTCCTCGAAAATATTCTAGGTTATTCAGTGCTTGGAAGCAACACCTTTAAAGAACTATGCTTTGGTGGGTTTTTGTTTTAAAGATTCTTTTTTTAAGAAAAAACAATAACAAAAAAGAAGGGACAACTGGGATCAGAGAAAGAAGAGAAAGAAGAAAGGGAAAAAAGTTATATACAAGGGTAGCTGGGACAATTGTACTGCTGATGTCTACTGGTTTATTTAAAGGAACAGTTAATGCTTAATTTTTTAACCAGTTTTGTATGTGTACGTGTTTCATAGATTCTTACATCAAAATTTAATGTAGACACTTTTGTTTTACATTCTTTTCCTTAATTTCAAATCTTTTTAAACTACTGAGTTCTCAGCCTTTCTTTTCTTTCACATGTGAGATAGTACACAGCTCATATGACTCAAACTATGTTAAAATGTCTTAATAGACTATCAGTTATAAAGATACTGCCCCAAACCAACTTCAGTCAGCTGCATAAATAGAGGAAGAGGGAGAAAAGTATATGAATTGGAGTGGTATACCTTCCTCCAGTCATGGAGCCTTCTTAATTTTCAAAAATCTTTAAAGGCTTAGTTTTTGAATTGTTTAACCTAAACTTTAAAACAATGATTTGACTTTTTTATAACAAATTCTAAGAAACTAAAAGCATATTATATCACGTGACCATTTTTCTATACCCACAGCAGTTCTAAAAATACATTTCATCTTCATGTATTTTCTTAAAGTATGTTAATTCATGAAATTAACATAATATGTGTCTGAGAATGAAAAAGAATAGGACATAAGAACATGTATTAGACCCTAAGCCTGATCCCCAACACTTAAAGGAGGATGAAGGAAATTCATAAATTCATTCAAGTGAAAGATACAGAAATATTTGTTGATGCTAAGAGGTAGAACTGCTGTTGGATCAAAGCTTTTCTAACCCTTAAGGACTATGTGTATATGCAGTGAGTTTCAGTGTATTGAGGAATGTCAGTGTCACTTGAATAAGTGATCTTTAGAATTGGAGTCAAATACACTGTGGTGAAATAGTTCAGGTCCTGCTGAGCTTAATAAAAGAAATATTTTATCTAATACTTACATGAAATGTTTTGATGTAGCAAGTAGGAGATGAAATCTTCTTAATTATTTTAGTAGAAGCGTTTCAAGTTTTGAATGCTTATAATTGGAACAAATAAAGGACAGTACAGCATAATAAGCTTCTGAAAATTTCTTCAAATCATTTTGATAAAAAGGTAGGTAAAGATTATCAGTAACCAATGTCTGTTTTAAGGGTATGTTTCAAGGAATATTGATGCTATGAGCATACATTGGAGATTTTTGTATCATTGAAGATGGGCTGAAATATCAATTACTGGTGGTTAAAGTGCCTTGGCTTATAGCAGATCTCAGGATCTCATGGACAAGTGAAGTAGTTATTTCACATTTATCTTTCTATTTCTTTCATAGGAGATTGAAATGATAGATATGTGTGTATGAGTGTATGCATATGTGTACATGATATATTCCTACAACATTCTTAAGATTTTCTGTCAGATCTGAACATAGTCTATTTGTTTTAAAAATTCAAGTGACCTAGAATGCAACAAATCATAAAAAAAATTATACATCATGACCAAGTAGGTTTCATCTCAGGGATGCAAGGATGGTTCAGTATAACCAAATCAACAAATATAATACACAACATTAAAAAGGGAGTATGAAATTCACATGGTCATATCAATAGAAAAAAGCTTTTAACAAAATCCAAGAGCCATTCATGAATTTAAAA
Source organism: Dinomys branickii (assembly GCA_004027595.1). Lineage (NCBI taxonomy): Eukaryota > Metazoa > Chordata > Mammalia > Rodentia > Dinomyidae > Dinomys > Dinomys branickii. The sequence continues at coordinate 48,634 of PVLD010001039.1, read as the reverse complement.
AAGGACCTTGAAGAAAATAGGTACAGAGAGCCTTATTTCAATCTGATAAAAGTCATTTTTGACAAACCTTCTGCAAATGTCATATTAAAAGGGGAAAAGCTAGAAGCTTTTCACGGAAATTATGACAAGGATGCCCACGATCACCACTCTTTTTCACTATAGTACCCAAAATTCAAGCCATAGCAATCAGGCAAGAGAAGGAAAGAAAGGGATACACATAGGAAATGAAAATGTCAAAACTATCACTATTTACAAATGACATAATCCTTTACATAAAAGACCCAAAAATTATACTAAAAGACTTCTAGAATTAATAACCAAATTCAGCAAGGTACAAAATCACACAAAAATGAAAAACATTTTGATACCAATGATGAACTTACAAAGAAATTAGGAAAGCAGAAATATTCACAATAGCATTAAAAAAAACTAAGTATAATTCTTAGAAATTAATCTAACCTAAAAAACATAAATAAATGGAAAATTTTTAAAAATTTAAAAGAAAAAGAAATTAACCTAACCAGTGAAGTGAAAGATCTCTACAAGGAAAACTACAGTACACGGAAAAGAGAATGAAGGGCACATTAGAGAATGAAAGACGTCCCCTCTTCCTGGATAGGCAGAACGAACATTTTTTAAAATGGCCATACTTCCAAAATCAATATACAGACAAGCATGCCCAATCAAAATACTAGCATTCTTTGTAGAAGTAGAGAAACATTGTAGAAGTAGAGAAACAATCTTAAATTCATATGGAACCAGAGGAGACCCAGAATAGCAATAGCCATCCTGAGTAACAAGAGTAAAGGAGAAGGCATTATAATCTTGGATTTCAAGTTATATTACAAAGCTACAATGATAAAAACAACATGGTAATTTGGCACAAAATGGTAACAATACGGTGTAGGTTTTTTTATGGTATTGTGAATATTAGTGCTTTCCTAATTGCTTTCTCTGTAAGTTCATCATTGGTGTCAAAATGCTTTTTATTTTCATGTGTTAATTTGGTATCCTTGCTGAATTTGGTTATTAATTCTAGGAGTCTTAGTGGAATTTTACAGGTCTTCTGTGTAAATGATCATGACATTTGTATGGCATTTTGTGCCAAAACACAACATGGTATTTTCACACGCGGACTAAGAATAGAGAATGCAGAAACAACCCCAGATACCTTTAGCTACCTTATCTTTGGCAAAGGGGTCAAAAACAGGCTGGAGGAATGATAGCCTCTTTAGCTAATGTGTACTGGGAAAACTGGTTATTGACGTGCGGATTGAAACTGAACCCATATCTCTCATCACTTATTATACTAAAAATGGATCGAATATCTAGATATTAAAACAGAAACATTTATCCTGCTGGAAGATAAAATAGGTAGAACTCTTGAAGACATATGCCTAGGCAAGGACTTTCTGAACAGAACCCCAGCTGCACAAGAAATAACATCAGTAACCAACAAATGGAATGATGTGAAATTTAAAAGCTCTGCACAGCAAAGGAAACAACCAAGTGAAGAGACAACACACAACATAGGAAAAAAATTTGACAGCTACACCTGAGACACAGGACTACTATTTATACTGTATAAAGAACTCAAAATGTAGATGCCCCTCCCAAATAAAAGACCCCGCCATAAAATGTGCAATGGAGATGAATACATACTTCTCAAAATAATACAAATAACCAATGACTACAGGAAGACATATTTGCTATTGTTGGTCCTTAGAGAAATGCAAATTAAGTAGGAACCAGGGAGACCTTTGGCAGATGGGAAGGGGAACAAGAGTGGGGGCCAGGAGGGGGGGGAGGAAGTGTAGAGCTGTGTTACGTACACACACAGATTCGCCCGTCATAAATGGAATCATTGTGCACTGTAAACATATAGTAATAAAAAACATTTTCAAAAGGGAAAACAACAAAATTTAGATTCCCTCTTACTCCAGAAAGAATGGCCATTATCAAGTAGTCAAATAATAAATGGCAGAAAAACTGTAGGGAGAAAGGACCCATCTACATCATTGGTGGGAATGTAAACTGGTGAAACATCTGGGAATCTGTAGAGATTCCTTAGAAAACTAAAACTGAAAGTTCCTTTTGACCCAGCTTCTAGGAACTTTCTCTAAAGAGTTAAAATTACCACGATACATGCATATCCATATGCATAACACAGTAACTTAACTCCTGGTAGCTAAATCCTGGAAATCTGTGTCCATCAGCAGATGAATGGATGAAGGAAATGCAGTGTTTACACTGGTGGAGCGCTGCTCTGCTGTGGAGAAGGGTAATTTGAGTCATTTGTAGGAAAACGAATGCACTTTGAATCTGCATTGATTGAAATAAATCAGACCCATAAGCTGAAGTATTGTATGCTTTGTTTTATATCAAGAACTCTAATAAGTAGATGAGAAATAAAAGAGAACAGGAAACATGAGATCGATCTTTTCCAAATGGAAAGGGAACCAAGATATTTTGGCAGGGAGAGAAAGGGGATGTAAAATGAATTAAGCTATGTCATGTGCATGTACCAACTACCCACAATGAAGGTGTGCATTATGGTACCACAGACAATACTAATTTTAAGAAATACACAATGAAAAAAAGTTACCATATCAGATTCATAACAGTGTATTAATCCAAGTCAAGCTGCCTTCTTGACCAGACCGTCGGGAACTCCTATCTTAATGTAGAGACTTGATGCAGTTTTACTAATGGCAGAGTGTTTAAAAATAAAGTATTCTAAATAAATTTGACTGCTAAATGATTTGTTCTTCTACCACACTGTGGTGGGGAATCATAGCTTTGGACAGTCAAAGCTGCATGGCATCTCCACAGTGGAAGGACCAAAATACCATCCAAAACGGGACACCACCCTCGCTAAGGAAGAAACTCAGAGCTGATGCCCAAAACTAACACAAAGGTGTGGATTTTGCAGTGTTAAACACTTTTACTTACTCTTGTGGATTTATAAGCAATCTCCCTTCAAGAACGGTAATGTAATTTGGAAAGCTGTTTCCTCCTGGGTGACTTTACCTGTGAGCTTTTGTGTGACAAGTCCGCGATGGTTTATTGGTGATGTGATGCTGCTCTGAAGGATCCTTCTACCCCCGGCTCCTTTGCTCTTACCCACATAACAACCCTTTTCCCGGTTGGCGCTGTAGGAAATGAGTAATGCTTAACCCATTTGTGTGATCAATTCACTTAAGCAGCTACTGTGAAATGTTAATCACAACTTTAATTTGTACTGCATTAGCATTTTGATTAACTTGTAGGCTTGCTAGTGCACTTGAAGCGCTTTTACTCATAGTTACAGCTCGGAAATGACTTTTTGATTAATTAAGTTTCTTAGCAGCTGAGCTTCCTGAATGCTAACCTTCTGAGGGTAAAAGTTTAGGAGAAAGTAACTGTGAACAGCTGTTGCTATTGGAAAAGATTCTTATAAATATACTTACAGCATTTTAATTATTGACAAAATATTGTATCATTCCTTGCAGCTGACCTGAACCTTTACAAGAGTGTGCCTTTCTGTTAAGAAAGCTTTTTTTCAGGTCTTTCCATCACGTAAAACTTCTGGGAGCTCTGAAACTGTCTACTTGCTAGCAGGTGTCTAAGAACTAATGTTTTAACAAGCTGCCTAGGCTGGATTTCTGTAATTTTTTAAAGAAATTTTTAATTTGAGAACAGTCTTACATTTTCAAGGAAGTACAATGATAGTTTTCCTATCTACCCCCAAGCCTACTTTCTCTCCAGCATGAACATCTTACATGCCTTAATACAGTATATTTGTAACAACTGATCCTGGTACATTATTAGCCAAAGCCTATTTTTAATGTTCACCAACCATCCTTTTTCTATTGAAGAATTTACCTCACGCTACCATGTTTATTAACTTCAAACATCATGTTTCCTTAGGCTCCTCCTGATTGTGGCAACTTCTCAGACTGTAACTCTCTCTCTACGGTGTTCCACATCTGCATGACATTGATTAATAACAACTTGGTTTTTATAAATACAGTTTCACTGTGCACTACATACATTTTTTACTTTTAAATTCTGATGATAGCACATTATCTTGTCACTTAATTTAAACAGAAGTAATGACATCACTTGCCTTTTCACCCTTTGCCATGATCTTGTTCTCATGTGCTCTTCATACTACACACATCCTTCTAGGGATTGTGCATTTTCTAAATTATCTTTGTTTTGAAGGTGTGCATTTGTTTTTGCTGTTAGTGTCTTGTTTTACCTTTGCATAATGCAAAATACTCATGCGTTTTTTATTTCTCTGGTCAAGGATAAGTTCTCATGTGCTCTTTGTACTGCCTGTGACAGTCACTAGATGAATTGGGATGGCTGTCGAGAGGTGGGTGGGAGAAGGCTCCTTTAATAAGAGGAAGGAGCCAAGGAGGAAGACCGGGAGAGAGGCTGGGCCACCCTGCGTGGTTCCATCCGTGCATCCTGAAGCCAGGACTTGACACTGATGGTTAAACTGAGAAATTTTTTACGTTGACATTTAGAGTTTTTGGGGGAAATGTTGTTGTCATTCATTTGTTTTGTTTTGTTTTGAGGCAGGGTTTCTTTCACTCTTAACCCAGGCTGACCTTAAGCTCACTATGTAGTCTAAGCTGATCTCAACCTCACAGTAATCCTCCTGCCTCATCCTCCCCAGTGCTGAGATCACTGGCAAGTGCCACCATTCTCAGCTTGGAAAGAAATTTTAATGACACACCTTAGAGCTAGACTTTATTGTCCAACTATTAACGTACCACTTTATGTAAATTTAATACTGTCATTTTTTTTTTTTTCTTCTGAGGCCTGGATCAGTGATTCTGTTTTCTTGCAGTGAAATTGACCTAATTTGATCACATTCCTTACTATTCCCATTTTATAACTCAATTTTTTTTTCGTCTTTTTGAGGCAGGGTCTCGCTATGCGGCTCAGGTTGGCCTTGAGCTCACTTTGTTGCTCAGGCTGGTCTCAAACTCACAACGATCCTCCTGCCTCAGTCTCCCAAGTGCTAGGATTACAGGCGTGCACCACCATTCCGGCTTATAACTCAATTTTGCTTCAAAAGATAAATGTCTGAAGATCAAATATTGAGATGTAATTTTAACCAAATGGTGGGGTTAAATTAATTTTTAAACTTTAGATTTTCAGAACTTGTATAGACAAGATTTTTCTGACATAATAACTAATTAAACACATAATAATTTTTTCTGATGTTGGTATTTTTCCTCTGTGGGAATAAGAGAACAGATGTAAGCCATCTCAAATCCTTTTGAAAGCAACATAGTATATGTGTAAGTTGGCAGAGGTCATGGAAGATAATGCAGTGCGCACAGATCTGAAATTGGAACGCTAAGATTAATCCTTAACTCCATCACTTTCACCATTGTGACTACGCAGCGGACATTCCTACATCATAGCTAGTATTGTCAAGGGTTAAATAAGAGCTCCTACAATGTTTTATGAGCTGTGTACCACTGGACAAATATTTTCATCATCCCATACGTGCATGCTGTCTACACAGTCTGACTTTAACCATACCATTCACTGTGTCTTTTCACAAGAATTACATGGAATCCCCCTTACTTGACAGAAAATAGAGGTTGCCAAGCTTAAAGTGTTCACTGTTGTTAATCTGTAATCGCACAAGATGAGAAAAATCTTAGTCGATTTGAATACATCCATTCTTGGAAGAAATAGTTACATCTCTGTGAACCTGTGCTTTAATTTAAGTGCTAGGACCAAGCCTAATAAGCTTCAGGAAGTTTTTTTTAAATTCATGTGAGTTATACAGAGTAGTGTGTTTTATTCTGACATACCCATGCATGCATATAGCATTCTTCGATCACTGCCTGTCTCTTCCTTCCCTCCTGTCTCGCCAGGATTGCCTTCCTCTTCTCATAGTCATTCAAGAATTTCTCAAGTAGATTCAGAATAAACGTTAAGGCCACAAGTTGCACCCAAATCATAAGCACGCCTTTGAGTTCAGGAGCTTTGCACTCTCATTTCCTTCTAGAGATTGAGTATTTTCTAAATTATCTTTGTTTTGAAGGTTTTGTGCATTTGTTTTTGCTGTTAGTGTCTCGTTTTACCTTTGCATAATGCAAAATACTCAATAAGTTCTTGATTTCTGTGCCCAAGGATAAGTTCTAAGATGTGTGTCATGTAGCTTTCCTTGGTTCTTACCTTCCTTTCACGTCATCCTTTTGTCCCTCCTTGTCTCCCTCGCTCTCTTACCCTCTCTCAGATATGAGCACCCATTAACACCATCTTCACTTCACTTCCCTTGGAAACATGTTGGCTAATTCTTCTTTTTGATTACCAATGATAAAAGTTGGCCTCCCTCAGTCTTTCCAACTGTGAGTGGAATCTCGTGGCTTTTGATTATCCCGGGTGCATGGCTTCATCAGAATCCTATCAGGTATCTCCTTCTAAACCTCACTGCTTGTGTCTTTTCCCAGTAGGCACCCATCAAACGTTACTGGGTTTTGGGTTGCTTGCCTCTCCTTTTGGTGTTGGATTTGAGGTTCTTCTCATCTTGAACAAAGAATTGAACAAGCAAAAAATAGTGGCAAAGTTTATTAGAAAAAACGGTGAAGAGGGAGAAACTGACTGCAGATTAAGCCTGGGACGAGTGAAAGAGGTGAAAGCAAGATAGCACTCACCCTGGAGAGAGCAGGGCAGGCGGCCACAAGGAGAGGCTGGGTAGTGTGTGCTTCCTGGGCTCTGTGTCCTTTACACTGTTCAAACCTGGAGGAAACCCAGGAGATCTACATACGGGGTCCTGAGAGGCGGGGCTGCGTCCTACTCAGGCTGACGTCAGGTCCAGGCATCCTATTGAAAACTGCTGAGCGCTTGAGAGAAGTGACCTGCATGGCTTTGGAGACTGTTCTGGGCCTGTGTTCCGGACCTTGTAATGCACAGGTCACATCTCTTTCCCCAGCCACCATCGCCACAGCCTGATCTCTTGCATCACAACCACTTCTTTCTTCTTGGATTCCTTCTATCCATGTTATGTTTCATTTCATTGCCCACAAGTTTGTCTTTTTTAACTATCTCAAAATCTAGATCTCTAGCTTCATCTTAGTAGACTCATAGATGACCTTTAAAACATAATAATCATATTTACCACATTTAATTTATAGGTGTTATAGCCAATCCATTTCAATCCCCACCTCCATGATATCACCATCTGAGTCGCTCTCTGGCCACAACACTTGTATTAGTCGGTTGGAACATTTCTCATGATACAAACTCGAATCTCCTCTTCCTGATTCCTCAGTGAGGCCCTCAGTTTCCTGATGACTTCTTTTGCCATTCTAACTAGCACTGTGCCCAGAATTGGCTATTTCAGTGATAATGCCAGAGTGCCCTACCTAATAGAAATCTCACTTCGCTGGGTAACTGTCACCATCTGAATTCTGTGCTTTCCCACTCAAATTATTCATTATTGCAGGAGACAATCACAGAACATTCCTAACTGTCTCCACCACAAAGTTGTGCTGTTGCAGTTCACAGCTGTTCCGGTTTTTAGTCAGTGTCAGTTCTGCCTGGTACTTACCTTACACATTTTTGTGCTCCTTCCCAGCTCTTTCTCCCAACAAAAGAAATAATCTGCAGTGTATAGCGCTCCTTGACACCTTCAGATATTGATGCTTCCAGGTTCTCTTACCTTCTCAAAGCCTCTTTCTCTTCATTATCTCTGTGACTGGGGTCTTTGTGAGTAGTGGAACCAACCCCTTTCTCAGGCCTGGCCCGCATACTTCTGTATCAGAAACCCGTATCTTCTGAGAAAACAGGAGGGTCTTTGTACAGCTAAGTTTTTATTTAGTGTATGCTACCTCTGACATCAAGGATATCATTGTCCACCTACAGAGACAGATCGCAAACTTTATAAAAACAATCACATAGAAAGAGTATATTGGCATTTTGTGGCTGAAAGACTGAAGCTCACGCAGAAAATAAGACAGAAGCCTTAAAATGTACCTAATCGGCTAAGGTATTGGCACACCCAGGACAAGGAAGGCTAAGGCAGAAGAATCAAGTTTAGGGCCAGCCTGGGCTACATAGTCTCAAAAAAAGAAAAAAGTACCAATCAAACTCCCATTTTTCAGATAAGGCAAGTGACACTGATAGAGAAGTAGTTTGCCCGAGGTTTGACAGTTAACTTAGAGGCCTGAAGCTCTAAACTGCCAGGCTCTCTCCTGTTCTGCTGCCGGTACCACGTCCTCACAACCTGTACTGTGGTGTATCCTTCATCCAGTCCGCTCAGTCAGCCCTCTGTCCTTACAGTTACGCATGTGTGGATTTGATCAGCCGTAGATTCACAACATTGGGGAAAAGCACGCACTTTTTCTCATTATTCCGTAAACTACAGTATCACAACTATTTTCATAAAGTTTGCATTATGTAAGTAAAGATCACTTAAAGTGTACTATAAGAGATGCACAAGTTATATCCAAGACACGCACACACGCGCGCGCGCGCACACACACACACACACACACACCACCACCACCACCACCACCCCACCCCACCCCCAGAACCAGTCTCACATAGATGCTGGCGGGGGTTAGCATTACCTAGGATGTCCGTTCCTCCTAACACAGGGACTTCACCTCACAGCCTCATTCGAACTTTATACAGACAGCGACTTGTCCTGAACTTCACAGGCTCTGTATCATACCGGTTAAAGTATGACCTTTGGAGTCAGGCCCTACAGAATTTGAATCCCAGCTGTGCCCAGTTCCCAGAGCCACGCGTCCTTAGATCACTCTCTTTAACTCTTGGGTCACCACAGTGTCTTTATCTGTAAAATACGCTTGGCTTCAGTATCTTCAGTACAGTGGTCAGCAGAGTTGGCAAGTAGACGGCCATCCATGCTAACCTGATCATTTCATTGGCGCCCTCGAGGGTCCCCGAGATCTTCCCGTGCCATGACCCTTTCCTGCCTCTCCAGGCCTCGCTGCAGGGAGCCTCACTCGGCTGCACCACTGCTCATTGTGATTCTTGGCTGTCCACTGTATTTCGGGGGTCTCAGACCCTGCAGCTCTAGTCTGCGCTTTCTCTGCAGAGCTCGTCATCACCGGAAATTGTCGCCTGGTGCGTAGCACCTCAGTTAAAATGTGTTCAACCTAAGTGATCATCTCTCTTCCACTCATTTTTCTTCAATAAATGATCGGCAGCCAGACTGTTTCTGTTAATTCTGATGAGGTCATAGTTTAATGTGATTTTTATAAACAAATACAGTGCTAAAGATCACATTTGCACGCTGTCCTGGCTGGAGTAACAGAGAATTGTGAATTGGCAATTGACTGAAATTGATTCATCTTGGTAGAAGAAAGTCTCATGTAGAGTCAACCACTGTCTACTTCTCTCCTGTACTGAGAATTATCCCAAGTTGTCTGAAAAACAGTGGGCCAAGCGGAACATGGATAAGATACAAAGGCGATTAAATACTTGCTGAACGTTAGTGCTATGCTGACCTGGTGGCGCATACCTGTAATCCCGGCACTCAGGAGGCTGAGGCAAGAGGATCATTGTGAGTTCAAGACCAACCGGGGCTACAAAGTGAGCTCAAGGCCAGCCTGAGCTGTATAGTGAGACCCTGTTTCAAAAAGACAAAAAACAAAACAAAAGCGTACCAGGGTTGTTTCTCCTCAGTATTTAAAGCAACCCTTTGTTGTTGAGTATTATATATTTGCATAGGACTGCGGTGACCCGGGAGGCTCAGCCATCTTATCCAGCTGATACCAATGCCAGACCCTAAGGAAGAGCATCTACTAGTCCTTATCTGCCAGGAAGATACTATAAAAGATCGTGAAATCTAGAGAGTCCTCCCTAGACTCAGTCGAACACAGGTGTGTCAGTGTAAGCTACAGGGATTCTCAGGCCCCATTTACCTAGACCATCCCCCATCTTTAATCCCTGGCAGTTATGACCCTGAATAGCAACATGGGCTTATGCACTCAAACTGAGAACCAGGCCCACATCATCAGGTGTGGCTGTGCTGCAGGATCTGTCTTTGGCCTTCTCTCCTGGATTTCTTATGATTCCACACCTCTCCTGATAAACCCTTCTGCCCGTCCTATGCATCTGCCCCCAACCTAGCAGGCTTTATGCCTCCACCCAGTTTAGAAATTGACATCAAAATGATCAAAGGAAGCCAGGCATGGTGACACTTGCCTGTAATCGCAGCACTGAGGCTGCGGCAAGAGGATCTTTGCGAGTTCGAGACCAGCCTGGGCTACAAAACAAGCTCAAGGCCACCCTGAACTGCATAGCTAGAGCCTGTCTCAAAAAGATCAAAGGAAACCCAAGTTAAAAATCATGGATTGTTTTAAGGTGTTCTTTTTATCTTATCATAGAAGAAACTTTAAAACAGGCATCTGTCTGTTAGGTTCTACTGTGTAGTAGGCAATAAGTTGGATACCTTACAGATAAAGAACTTTGAGCTGACCTGGGAGGCTCAGTCAGAGAATCCAGCTATAACCAAAACCAGCCTCTAAGGAAGAGCATATAATAGTCCTTATCAGCCAGGAAGCACTATAAAATACAAGTCTTTATCCTCTCAAAGAACCAGTAAAAGAAGATATGCCTTTCTAAAAATAAGAAACCTAGGTTCAGTAGGGTAATTTCCTCACATTTATGTATTATAATCAGGAGAAAATTAAGGTGTAAACCTGTACTATCCGATACCAAAGCTTATATTTTATCTTCTATTCTGTAATGAGTTTTGCAGATGCGCAGTGAGTTAGAATATTGTAATCATCGTAGTTAGATATTTACCTATATTCTTTAATACAAGTATTTTTTAGTACACTTTGCTAGAGGTAGATTGGCAAAGAATAACCCCAGATTCTTACGGTCATGGAGCTTATCCATGAAAGATGTGTGAGCAGAGAATTCCAGTTGGATAGAGACGGGTGCCTCAGGAGCAGAGGGGTAGGGGAAGAAAGGCCTCTGCCTATGTGGAAGAATCGGGTGATCGGGAGCTTCCCAGGTGGGCAAGACACAGTATTTTTTTTAAATTTAAAATGAGGGCAAATTTGTAGAAATCCTAGTAATCTTGTACTGCTGTACAGTACAGAGGAGAAGGTGTCAAAAAGAAGAAAGACCAGATAGATTGCAGGGTGCTGACTGCCGTATAGAGAAGTATTAGTTTTTGTTCAACACCATTGAAAAATGTAAGCAGAAGAATGACATTATCAGCTCTGCCTTTTAAAAACCTAGTTGGCAGGCCAGGTGTGGTAGCACATACCTATAGTCCCAGGATTGGGAAAGCTTAAGACGATTACCCAAAGTTTGAGTCCTGCCTGAGCTGTGTAGTGAGTCCAAGATTAGCCTGGGCTCCGTAAGACGACCCTCTTTCAAAAAAAGAAAATTAACTTGGTAACAGTATAAAGTATTGATTGAAGAAAAGTTAAGTGGAAATAAGAATATAATAATATTTACAATGTTCCAGGTGAGAAAAAATGAGGATCTGCACTAGGGGGGGCGGGAAAGAGAGAATCACTAGGGAGTGGTTGTACCAAGATTGTGTTCACCGTGTTTGGGCACTCACAAAACCTTGTACCATAACAGGTCCTGGATCTCCTCTCTTGCTTTTTCTGTAAAATTACAGCAAGATAAAGAATAGTTTTCAATTTGTGATATGGTTTTTCATTTACTTCATGTTGTAACTTCATATGATTTTTTTCTCTCACATTTTCATGTCTGGATCATACATTGAAAAGTTGTGGGGAACTCATAAATTTTATAAAATCTTTCAACTTCATCATGAAAACTTCAAAGTTAAAAACATATGGTTCATCCGTCCAACTCTTCTAGTATGTGAGCTTTGGTCTGGAAATTATTTCCAGTCAAGTTGTAACATAAAATTGCCATAGTTACCTGCATTACAAGTTCTAGCATCATCATAGGACAGCTTTAGTTACAATTATTCATTTCTCTTTTCCTTTTCCCTTAGCAGGACTCAAGAGTTATGACTTGTGACCTGCTTTTTTGGTTTTTGTCTATGAGCATCATTCACCATAACCTGCTTATTTCACATACTTCAAAGAAAAGTATAATATTCTGCCTTGTGAGAAAAAGTTATGTGTATTTTCCCTAGATTTACAAACATGTACATTCATACATGTATACACATGCATTTGCCATGTATATGTGTATCGATTTACATTCATACCTGTGTGCATATTTATATACGTATGTGGCTATCTATACTAACATTCAGGTTTAGATACATACATACATACATACATACATACGTATATACATGCATACATACATATATATGTGGCTAGCAGATCAGTGGGTGCTAAAGACCATTGTGACCATTCTGTCATACTAATCAGTTTCCAAAAACTTTGATCCATTTTCCTGTAATGTATTCAAAGAAACGGTAGATCTGTTTGGCCAGATGTTCTTTTAAAACTGTTTTACTTTTTGTAAATTAGAGAACACAGAATTAGAATTTCAAAGCTTACAAGGAACATGTGCCTGCATGAGAAGTACTACGAACTGTAGCCGATTAATTTCACTAGTGTAGACCAAAAGGTCCTTTCTAAAATTGAATCAGTTTTGTACAAGAGTTTATAACTGTTTTACTGACAGTGAGTGTTTTTTGTTAAAGTGTTGGGTGTTACCATTTGCCAGGTATATCCCAAATTAAGTGAGTGAGGTTCTGAAGCTGTGTAAAACCTCTGCCTAAGAGCATGATATTAACTTACGTGTCTTTAAGTCAGCATTTTCCAGAATCTAATTTAATTGAAATAGCTTTGCCTGTGTAAACTACTCCTTTGTTTAAATAAGATTTCACTGTTTAGTTTTGCCTTAAGCAAATGCAGCCCTTTGTTTGTTCATAGAACATTAGATTAAACGTATAGACTAATATGAATAGCGGCTCCTCATTTCACATGTACCAGCGGCGGTCACCCCCGCCTCCCACTGCCATGTGGTGTACTATTGTCAATGAAAACCAGAGCCTTATCATTAGCCTGCTCCTCAGGAAAATAAATTTTTGGCAAGAAAACCTATTTATTTACCAGTATTGATTTTAAAGTTGCAAGAGTACATGAGATTTACTTTCTAAATGCAGCTGCTAATACTCCTGATGCAGTGAATTATGTAGGTATTTGCTCTCAAAGTACACTTGAGTTTTTATCTTAGTTTCATTACTGGATAACGGTACTGCCTGGCTATCTTTGCCACCCTAAGAAAGCTCAGTGTTTGGCCCTGTGTAAGAAGCAGTGTCTAATACAATAAATGCTGTGAGAGAGTCACTTTGTTTCCCTCATGCAACTGTAGTAGTTTTCTGGCTTTCTTTTGATGAACAATTTAGAGGTGCAATGCTTGGATCTTCTGGTGGAGAGATGGAGAGAGACAGTGCTGTGATTCTTGTGATGTGGGCATTTTCTCTTCATTTCAGGCAATGCTGGATGTGGCTGCAAATCAGGGCTGGCTGGTGACTGCCCTGAATATCACCAACCTGGTTCAGATGGTGGTGCAGGGCCGGTGGTTGAAAGACTCCTCCCTTCTTACACTACCAAACATAGAACAGCACCATCTCCACCTTTTCAGGTAATTGTTTTAATTTTCAATATAATTACTTCAATTTCAAAAACTTTTTTTGTTTTTTAGAGGGGAGGGGGCAGAGTGATCCTGGGGACTAAACTCGTGGGCTCATGCGTGCTAGGCGCTGCCCCCTGCTAAGCTGTACCCCCAGCGTCCCTCCAAACACTGTTTCTAAGTGTATATAGTTGATGAAACTTCTATAGTGTAAATGCCCATTTCCCAGAGAGAGACATGGCCTGGAGTCCTACCATTCGCACTGGGAGTTTGAGCATCGTTCCTAGCTGAACCACAGTGCATTTTTACCTTCTCCTATCTAAGGAGAATTCAGGTTGTTTCCCATTGTATCTAAGTTGTTTCCCAGTTGCAGCACTGGATATATATTGCTTGCTTTTTTTTCCTCTCCTCTTCTTTTTTGAGACAGCATCTCACGGTGTAGTTCAGGCTGGCCTTGAACTCATCATATAGCCGAGACTGGCCTCAAAGTCACAGTGATCATGCCTCAGCCTCCTGCATACTGACACTACAGCACACCTGCCTTTGTTTTTGTTGTTACGTTTCTATTCTAACTGCATGTATTCCTTTACAGTATCAGTGTTCATTTAAGAAGTACTTTGCGACTCAAAATTAAGTAAATCACTAGTCTCTGTTACTGCAGGAGAGATTGGAAATCCATTGTCAAAAGTGAATCGTGCCTCTGTACGATATCTAAGACTGGGTATTTGTATGTGACAGGAGCTCAAAATATAACCTATGCATAAAAGAATAATGGGGTAGCATTGAAGTGTTTAACCCTTAAGCATCATGTACATGGCTCCAGATATTTTATCAAGGAAAGTAATAGCACATACTAATAAGTAAGGTTGGCAGTGTTTAAATGAAAATATTTCTTTCATACAAGTGTTTCACACTAGTTAAGAGATACTTTGCAGTGAAAATGTTAGTTCACAGACATGGAGGCAAGAAAACACTCTGGTGGCCACTTGACGTTATGTACTACGTACCTCTTGTGAGCTCTACCAAGGGTGGCGGTCATTTGAGACCTCTAGGTAGATGGCAGCAAGAACCTCAGGCACCCAGGGTACCCTCCGGCACCCAGGGTACCGTCCGGAAGGTCCTTCATTTGACTCAAGTATATTGGGCCAGGGCAGTTATGTCCATGATGCGTGAATATCCGCACCATGAGATGACCCTGGAAACAAACACACATTCAGAGAGAGAGCAGTCCAGCAACAGGTGGCCTGGGGAGAAGGCAGATACCTCATGTGTGTCTGCAGCTGTTTCCGGAGCCCTTCCAGTGTGGTACTAAATGTTACGGGAGTTGGGTTTCAGCCGTGAAGAAGGCACACAAGCACACCACCCCACATAGCACACAGGTCTGTTATGGAAGCCGCCTAGGGCCTAGGAGAGTCAATCCCTTTTCCTGTCACTTTTAAATGTGACAGATTAATACAACTTCAGCCATGTCTCCTTCTTACTCTTAAGATTTAGATGGACTGTTTTCCTGAGATCTGGTACAACTTGTGCTACAAATCTCAAAGATTTACATTTACTTTACACTTTAGGTTGCCAGTAACTTATAATCTAAAATTTTATTCAAATAATTACATATATCTGCCTGCATCATTACAAACATGTTGGGGCGCCATGTCTGTACTTCACCCGCATGGAAGCCTCACTTCACGTGACTGCCTTTCCGTAGAGAGACACCCACTGGCTGTGAACCTCGGCTCTGATGGAGCTGATGCACTGTTTATAATCCATGGATTTTATGCAGCGACAGTGATATAAACGAGTTGTTATAAAATCTGTTGCGCAGTGGAGGATGATTTTGTTGCTATTGATATTATCTCGTAGGAAATGGAAGCCAGTCGTACAGGGCCCACACACCAGGTGCCGCACCTCTGTTGAGTGCCTTCCCGAACTGATCCACGCCTGTGCAGGGAAAGAGCATGTGTTCTGCTCTGTGGTGGAGAAGGAGCTACAGGCAGCAAAAACCAAGCAGGTGAGCCGTCTCTTGCATGTGTTGAGAACTTCTTTACTCTCCCTAGAAAATTGTACCAAGACTTTCCTAACACTCAGACATGGATTTTGAAGTCAAGCTCCCTGAGTTTAAATTGTCTGTCTGCTATTTACTAACCATAATTAAGAACTTAAA
Organism: Dinomys branickii; assembly: GCA_004027595.1. Classification (NCBI taxonomy): domain Eukaryota; kingdom Metazoa; phylum Chordata; class Mammalia; order Rodentia; family Dinomyidae; genus Dinomys; species Dinomys branickii. The sequence continues at coordinate 32,901 of PVLD010001039.1, read as the reverse complement.
AATATTTTAACTGTCTATAAAGTTCTTGTGAAAGTTAAATATTGTTTAAACTGCTTTATATAGCTTTTGATATAGAATAAAAACTCAGTACATGACACTAAAATAATTGCATGTATCATAAATAATAGCATTAGCATTATTAGAAATTATTTCAGTATAATATGACCAAGTTGGCTTTGAAGGGTGCACTGCAGCTTATCTCACTAGGGTGCCTAACCCAGCGCCCTCTGCTCCCTTTCTTCATGGTACTTTTTCATTTATGTGTGGGCATAAGTATTTGTTTATGCCTCATCTACTTATTTATGCTTTCCTGTTAGTCACTTCATTGTTCTAAATTCTAATGTATTCTTTCAAATAAACTCCTTATTCAAAAACCATATAACTTGTGGAGTTAATTCTGTATTATGAAAGGCACCATGGTTCATCTGTCCAGTTAGAAAGGCCAAAAGCATGAATGAATGATGCCAGAAATAGTTTACCAACTAGACTTTTAAGACTTACCCAGGGCTGGGGATATAGCTCAGTGGAATAAGTGCTTGCCTGGCAAGCACAAGGTCCTGAGTTCGATCCCTAGTACCGCAAAAAAAAAAATAAATAAATAAAAAAAATAAGATTTACCCAACACATGTTAAAGTAATGGTCAGGATATATAGCATGATATATTGCTTTGTGTATGCAGGTGCTGAAGAAAATTCCAAACTATACCTTTTTTTTTAAGCAAGACTTGGAAAAAGTGTACCAGGCATTCATGTCTGATTGTTCAGTTTTGGTTGAATCCCAAATTGGTGCAAATATTTTAAATAGTCATAATAAATTCCTACCTTTCTAACTAAATCGCTATCAAAATTATGAATAAAAACAGTGTATTTAAATCAAAACATGGCTTCTATTATCAGCAACAGATCTATAACATAACATACATTGATTTCAAGCCAAGTTTTATATATGAAAAATAGAACATTGTTATAATTAGTTGAGGGAGAACTCAGAAGTAAACTTACTTAATTTATTTGCATAAATTGCCATTCTGTTATCTTTAAAACCAAATGCAAATTGGCTCTGTCTGATACGATGATGGTTATCTGGCTCAAAAGTGCTTCAATTTGCAGAGCAATCTGGTGTCGGCTCTGCAGTGAGGCGATCCCAGGTAACATACAAATCCTGAATTATTCCAGAAATTAGTATGTTTAAAGCATCAATTTAAGTGCTAATTGCAGTAGTAATGAGAAAAAGCAGTACGACTGTGAGATTTGCATCTTCTACCCCATCAGTATGCCTGGAACGGCTGCTGACTGGCAGAGGATTTGGCTGCTAATTAAATAATTGTATGCATGGCAGTGCTCTTGCCTGATTCAATAGATGAAGATTAATCCTCAGATAAATATGTTTGGCTGGTATTGAAATATCTTAGCAGTTTCTTTAAAAATAGCTCATGTTTTCTATACATAAATACATATACCCCATAATTATATGTGTACACTCTATAGGTTTAAAATAATATTAAATGCTACAAAAAGATGTCGTATCTCCAATTATTAGTTATATGTAGATATAAATATATAGATATAGCCAGAAAGGACTTCTGGAAACTTTAGAAAGATAAAATCCCAATGAGTTGCTAACAACAGAAAATATTTATATTAGTAACTAATTTCATGATCATGTAAAAAGAATCATATGGCAAATAATTACTTGTATTGTCTCTCAGAATTATGTGCTATGCACACATTATGTGTCTAAGTATCCTCTTGACCACATTTCCATATGGACCAGTCTTAGAACATGAAGTGCTTTAGTTTCTGTACTGAGTTAGCTGTTGTCAGTAGGTCATAGATTGTCATTTCTACTTGAAGTACATTCTGTAGCTTGACTGTTTAAAAATCTAGTTACAGTCATAATTTAAGATTCACAAGACATGCATGGCACAGGATTGGAGTGAATGGAAAAATTGCATTGGATTTACAGTTTTTTCATTCCTAAGGGCTACTTTATTTCAATTCCATATACTCACCAGCAGTAAAGTCTTAGCAAACAGGAAATCAAAGTCTATATGGAAATACATATGGCTTTGATGGAAATGGGATAAAAGGAAAACCAAAATTAAAATACCCGCATACCTTTTAAAAACTACCTTAGGAGGGAACAGTTGGTTAAATAGCCAATCTGTTAAGAAATTTTCTTGGCTGATAAGTGATATTGCAACATGAATATAAATACTAGAAAAAGCGACAGTTACCTGAGAACCTCCAATTTATTGTCTTGCATTCTTTCCATTGATCTGAGAGTTTCTTCATTCATTCAACATTACCGAGTACTGAGAATTTTGATTCTGATCACTCAAACAGCAAGCATCAAATTGGTGAAATCTTTCTACTCTTTCAAAATGTTATTTTAATTGATACTCTTAGCAAGGTTTATTTCTAGAATGAAGCCTAGACTTGCAGTATTTCCTATGATATATAGACATGCAGAAATGTTTTCCTTTCAGAATAAATGCATTGAATTTAAAATATAAACAAAAGTTTATATAAGGAGTTATCAGTGTATGATGCTGACATCAATAATTAAATCACAAATATTTTAAAATAGCCTTTGTATACCCCAAGTACAGTAATACAGAAGTCGCATAGGTGTTAGAATCAACATTTCTCTACAACAAACAAATTCAACAATAAATGTTTTTAATCTCATTCACAGTGAAATGGATATAATGAGTTGCCACTCAGTATCAGGAGGGATTTACAATAAAGGGACTGTCCCCATTTGAGGTCCTTCCCCTGGGACCATAAGTTTAAATAAGGAGAAATCCTCTCTGTAGCTCTTTTAATAACTTTATGAAGATTACAAGCACACTGAAGGTTGGGTCATTGTCAGTGTCTTGGTTGTAATACATATTGTAGAATAGAGTTGCAAAGTGCTACTTTTGGTACGACTAAATAAATAATGCCAGTGATCTTTTTTCTTACAACTTCAGCGGACTCAGAATTAATCTCAGAATTAAAAGGTTAATTTTTTTAAAATCACACTTTTTTAGTTGATCATTGCATTCCACATTAACTATTCTTTATTTTCCTTTCGTTTTTATTCAGACGTGGAATTTTTTATCTCGCCTGCCAGTGATAAATGTGAGCCTAAGTGTTAAAGGCTCATGGGACGATTTAGTTGAAGGGCATAATGAACTCTCTGTCTCAACCCAGCCTGCGGACCAACGAGACGACAACAAATGGGTCAGATTGCATGCCGATCAGGAGTATGTGCTTCAAGTCACCTTGCAGAGAGTCCACTTTGGGTTCCACAAGGTACAGTATTTGGCTTCCATTCTCAAATAGTTCACACCAGACACCAAATACACACATGCCTTTGGTATGACCAGTGTGTCTGTGTCATTCATGAATCCTGCTTTCTCAACTGGGCTTACCCAGCCGGAGTCATTCTTCTGAAATTAGTCAGTGTTCCTTGTGTGCCACTTTTGAACCCCAGAATAATCCACTTTATATAACAACATATCACCCAAAGTACTGTCATCAGAGTGTAATCTCCAGACTCGGTCCAGGAGAATGTCCTGTAGTGCCTCTCAAAGTGCACGCTTCTTGGCCTCCCTCCAGACTGAAGCAAAACCTCACTATCTGAGGAATCTCAGAGAATGCTGTTTTCGTCAGCACCCCACATGACTGTTCAGGACAGTAACGTTTAAGAAGTCCTGCCTTCAAGGCACTGTGGAGTATAAGAACCTCCTTGCCTAGATGTAGGTAAGACCGAAGCGCTCCCACTTTCTTCTGAATAAGACAGTAAGCTTTTCTGGCCTCAGTTGCCATATCTGCCTGCCTCCTTTCTTATAATGCGTGCGAGAGAGCTTTGTCGATCTCAAATAGGCCACAAGTGTGTGGGAGTTTTATTTTAAATCACTGGACTCTTCTGTGTCCTCTGACACTGAAATTAATTATTTAGTCCTCTAAGAATATTGGTACACATAGTGTGGGCAGAGTGGTTTTTAGCGCCATAATAACTGAAGTAAGAAAGAATTTGTCTTCTTTTTAGCCCAGGGAATTCAGGACTTTCTGATACCCCGGGATGAGATTCTAGTTCATTGGTTTTGCTTCTCTGTTTTCACACACAAAATGTGAAAATTTTGTTTTGTTATGATGTCCTTTTGGTCCTGTGCCTTCAAGTCCTTCCTCATTGGATTTCTAATACTAAAACTGAGTTACTATAAATAAGAACTTATTAGCTGGATGCGGTGACACACACCTGTAATGCCAGCACTCAGGAGGCTGAGGCAGGAGGATCACTTTGAGTTGGAGACCAACCTGGGCTGCATAGTAAGTTCAAAGCCGGCCTAAACTACATAGAGAGACCCTTTTCAAAAAAAAAAAAAAAAAAAAGAAAAGACTGATTGACTTCTGGCATTTCAGTCTTTAATGTGAGTTTTTTTAGGTTACTTAATATATCACAACTTACAAAGATACAGTAATAAGCATAAACTAGTAACAGTAAAACCATAAAGACAAAATGGTGAAAACTAAGATTCTTTTAATCGTATATTCTACTTAAAAATTACATTTAATTAGATTAAATTTTATTTGAAATTGTTGTGTATTACTCTCTGACCCTGTTTTCAAAAGCCATAAGTGAAACTTCCTACCCTAGAATACTGAGGGAAATTTTAAGAGCATGTGATTATTAGTACATTTTTGTGACCTAAAGTTATTATCTGAAAGAACTACTAGAGTAATCTTGCTTTCTAAGAATGAAGACTGCAAATTGTCATTATGTTTATATGTAATCTTGAGTTGTAGTAATTAATACATTTTACAAATTGTTTCATTTAAAATTTGCCATTTTTCAGACAATAGATTTTTTAATGTTGCATGGTACAATGTGTGCTTTTCTGTATGGATCTTATACTTGGGGGGGTATTTATATAATGTGCTCATTATCTTGAGGTCCAAAGTATCATATTGATTAGCTTTTGTCAATTTCCTGAGTATCAGTCAGTTCCTTGTGTGTTATAGTTTGTTTCTAGATGTCCACTCAAAACCTCATGCTGTCATGGGGTAGGCTTCTAGGGTTTTGTTGTTTTTTTTTTTAAGAGAAAAAGTAACAACAACCAAGACAAAAACAATAAAAATGATACAGAATTTCAAAACAAGGTAATAAGTTAACAATGGTTATAATATTACATGTTATTTTCAACAAAGTTGCTCACATTACTAGATGAAAGAATCCAAGATGGATCAATTAAAGACAATAAAAACTAATTTTAAAAAATTAGAAATGATGCAGAGTTTCACTAATCAAGGTAGTAGGAATTCAACTGTTGATTCATGGTCCAGTGCTGGGATTGTGAGTGTGAGTGTGACACCCGCCCTGGAATGGACAGCCAGCATACAGTATGAGAAACAGCAAGATTCTTCTCTCGCTCTCCTGCCTTTTTGCTCTTGTTGCTTTTGCTGTCTTCCACTGACATGAACTTTGTTCCTGTGCCTCACCACCCTGCCTTGGAACCAGCTGCTTATGGACTGAAACATCCATAAACTGTGTGCTAGATAAACCTTTCCTTTAACTTCAGGCATCAGGTATTTTGTCTTAGCAACAAAAGAAAAGTAACCAACACAGAATTTGGTACCAGAGAAGTGGGGTCCTTTGCCGTGACTGTACCTGACCACGTGGTTCAGGAGCCTTTGGGAGTGGCTCATGGCAAGAGTGTGGAGCGGTTCGGAGATCTCACCTGAGAGAGCAGAGCTGGAGCCCTTAGGTTCTATACGGGGGATTCTGGTCAGAGCTGTAAAAACCAGAATACTAATAGAAATCCTGCCAGTAAAGTATGGATTCGGAAGGTTTTTGCTGGTAAGAAGGATGGCATTAGTTGCTGGAGTCCAAACAATGTGTGTTAGGGCTTGGCAAAACGTTTGTCTGCATTTTGCTCATGTCCAGAGACTTTGCCTGAGATGGGACTAAGATAAAGGGTGGCAAACCAATTAAAATAGCAGAAAAAATTTCAAGGCAGGCAAATGTTGAGGCAGTGGCATGGCTATTATTGGGGGCTTTTAGCTAGATCTATGTTGAGTATCAAGAGCAAAGAGCCCAGCAGGATGATTTAAAATGTTGTGTTTGTCCAGAAAGGAAGCTCCAGTAAAGCTGTAGATTGCAAAGGTAAAGCTGAGGAGATCTTGATTAATGAGAAGGAACAGAATAGAAAACATGACCAGAGTACATTGCAAGAGGAAGCAGCATCCTACCCTTTGCAGCCTCAAAATTGAAAGACTTTGCTTTAAAGAGAAAGTTGCAGAGTACCATGTTCCAGAATGGCAGCAGCCACACTGTGTTCCAGAATGGCAGTGGTCATTGCACCAGGTTCCAGAAGGGCAGTGGCATAGAGAATTTGCCCCTCAGAATAGGATTCAGAGTGCCAAGCGATCAAGAAACTCAACCCCTGTAGTCAAGAGATAGGGAAACTTGGCTACTGCTTCAGGTGGCAGCAGACCTTGGCCTCGTGGTGCTGGTTTTAGGCGCCTGCAGACTGGAAGAGTTCTGAGGTTAAAAAGGCTTCCACCTAGATTTCAGAAGGAGGCCCGGGAGGCCAGGCAATGTGTTCCTGGGAGGGCAATGGATAAAGCTGTGAGGGTGAAGCCAAAGGTGCAGTCAAGATCCTAGTGCATTGGAAAATCCAGGAACGTGTACTGTTTGAGGAAACCTGCCAAGAGGGAGCAAAGCAGGCCCAAGAGAGAAGCCCTGGGAATTTCAGCCACTATCACTGGACCACACAAGCCCTTTGCACCTCACAATTTACCACAGATTGCTTCGGACATCCCACATGGAACTACAGGACTTAATGTTTGCCTTGCGGAGTTTGAACTTGCTTTGGTCCCATTGTTTTGTATCCCCATTTGTACCTTTGGAATGGTAATGTTTATCTTGTGCCACTGAATGTTGGAAGTGTTTAACTTCTCATTTGTGCAGGGGCTCACAGCTAAGAGTTTGCCTTGGATGTTGGAGGAGACTTGGGACTTGGACTTTCTAGCAGTGCTGAAACTCTTAGGACTTTGGTAACTCTTAGAGATGGACTAAAATGCCTTTTGCGTAAAGGGATTGTGCATGAGTCTTTGGGGAGCCAGGGGTAGAATGTTATGGTTTGTTTCTAAATGTCCCCCCAAAGGCTCATGCAGTCCTGGGGCGGGCTTCTGCAGTTTGTGATTGACTCGTGGTCCAGTGCTGGGATTACAGGTGTGAGTGCTACGCCCGTCCAAGGGTGCTTAGCCTACGTACAGTATAAGGGGCAGGAGGGTCTTCATGCTCCTCCCTTTTCCCTCATGTGCTTTGCTGTCCCCCTCCACCTCAAACCCTTGCCCCTCTGCCGCGCCACGCTGCCGTGGATCCAGCGCGGACTGAACCCTCCGGATTGTGAGCTCAATAAACCTTTCCTTCCTTACCTCTGGGTGCTGGGTGTTTTGTCTCAGCAATGAGGGAAAAGTAACCAGTATATCATGAATAAGGCTTTGGAAGATTTATTTGATATGGTTGTATCTCAATTTGTTCATCTGTAAGTGGGATATTAAGAATAATTTTATGAATGACATAAGAATTTATCATTCTGATGTCAGGACTTAGAGCTCTCTATTCTGAGATAAATATTGTGGTGTTACAGCCACAAAGTGGTGGTGTTGTTCTCCAAGTCTTAAAGAAAGGTAAGTAAACGTACACTTGTTTGATAAATCCTGCACGTTTCTATTTGTTTTCCTAAGAAACCACTTTGAAGATACCAATACGTAACATAACAACCACTGTTAATTTCCTACCACTTTGTTCTTAACTCTGTATTGTTTGAATTGTTCTTACGCTATTTTGTAAGTGGATGTCTGTTTGTTAATATGTTTTCCTTCTTTTATTTTTAAAATAAATTTTAAAAAATAAAGATAATACTGAAAACAAAAGTATTAAGGACACCAAACCAGGTGAAAGTTTAAAACACCCAAGACCTACATGAACTGTGCAGTGTACAGCCATCAAGGAAGCTGACATGGCCTTTGCACCACAGTCCAGCCGTGTAGAAAGTGTAGACATTGCTGATGTGTTCTGTCTTCTTTCTGATTTACAGGGAAAGCAAGAAAGCTGTTCAGTTGCCCCTCGGTTTCCCAAATCAAAAGACGAAGGTTGGTTTTTGATATTAGGAGAAGTGGATAAGAGAGAGCTTATTGCTTTAAAACGAGTAGGATATGTCCGAAACCGTCATGACGTCTCCCTTTCCTTTTATACCCCTGAAGTACCCGGAAGGTAAGCAGAACCTCACTGAAGTTCCAGAAGAATTAAATTTGACTGTGATTTGAAGACAGGTTGACACCTTTTTCTGTTTTCACATCTTAGGTATATCTTCACATTGTATCTCATGAGTGACTGCTACCTTGGCCTGGACCAGCAGTATGACATTTATCTCAATATCACACAAGCCAGCATTTCCGCACAGGTCACTGCAGAGGGCTCTGATGCATGTGCTGACCTGGCCATGAAATAACCTGACTGGGACAGTCTATTTGGAAGAAGTGGCTAAGAAGTCTGACTCTTCAGTCAGCTAAACGAAGTTGAATTACTTGATGTTTGCCTGGACGGAACCAATTTCTAACCTCAAGACATCCAGGAAATTGATAGTGACTGCAGTATTGACTCCAGTAACACAAAGTTAGCCATAGTGGCCTTTAAACAAATGTCACCTCTTTTAATGCTGTCTTCCTGGATTTTTTGACATATAAAATGAGTACACATTTAGGATAATCTTGCAGTTTATGTATATTTGGGGTGATGTTTAGGAACTATCAAATTGCATATCTCAGAAGTTATTGTTTACATAAATACTGGCTTTTTTTTTAAAGGAAAACCACACTGAGGTATGACAGTGTAGGATTATAACTCTATACCCTAAAATATGTAAATGGAAGAGGTGATACACAATGTCTTGTTAGTAAAATTTAAAACTTTGATCTGATCAACATAGTAGTTTTAATAATACTCATAAATGTTAATAATATATGCTGTAAAGTTGTGTCAGAGTCCAGAGATGATTAAAAAGAAAACAATATACTGATTTAGAAAATGTGATACTATAACTGAAAAATAAAATAGATAGTCCCCCTTCAAGACACACTGACTCAATTGTTTTTATTCTGCCTTCTTTTTATATCCTTCTTCTTCTCCTCTTTTTCTTTCTCTTCTACTTCACAATTACTTCTGTTTTCTATTTTAGTCTTAATTCATATAGTAACATAAATTAATTAAAGTACAGTTACAATTTTTGTCTTTATGCTCAAGTATAGGTATACTTTTCCCCTAAGATAATAAAGAAATTGCCTCTGTGTCCAGACAAATTCTGTCCTAAAAATACATGTCAAGTTAAAAACTTGTTAAAATTCAGTGGCCGTGTGAGATATACTTTAGTACAATGAAATTCTGTTTGCAAAATAATTTGTGATGCTGAAATGAATTCTTTTAAATTAGTTTCCAGTATAACTGTTACAAATACTAGAATTCAGTATTTTCTGGAAGTAGGACCTTTGTCTTGTGTATACGTCCAGGAGAGAGAGAGAAATGGGGAGCAGGAAAACCAGACATTCAAGAGTCCCCTAGGCTTTTCCTTGTGCAGAGTTTATTTCCTGTTTGAAATTGTGTGTTAAGCACAGTTTTACTGGAGTTGAAAGAAAGTCAAGATTATATATGAGCCTGAGTAGACACCACTACACTGCCTTAATGCTCATCAGCGTCCTTCTTCGTTAGGGAGCAGGCAGGCTTAGGGAAATGCAAGATCAGGAAGAATCTGTTTCACCCATCAGAGAAAATAATCACACTGCAAATTAAAGGTTTTGGTTTCTGATAAGCCATAGAGGAAACCTGTAAGACAAGGTGCACTTGGATGAAAAATTTAATATTTCAGTGAGTCTGTGATTGTATCCACACTCTTTACTTAGTGTTAAGTGTATCTTATAAAGGAAAAACATCGCGAGATTGGGGCTCCTGTGTCAGATTTATAATCATTAACTTTTCAGAACTTCTGGCAACCATGAAACTTCTCATGGATTTAAAATAAATCCTGATCATTGCCCTAAAATTTGTGAGGCTGTTTCGTTTCCCTGGGGAAACATACTTACATGTGAATATTTCATTGGCTTACTGTTACAGTCAGGGTTTGCAAGGGAAAGGGTTTACTACAGCACACCTAATTTATAGGAATACTTTATAATTTTCACACAAAGAGTTAAATGCAAGAGTGTGGAAGATCTGCCCACACACTAGAGACCCAGAGAATCCAGCTGAGGGCCTGGATGCCACAGCAATGTCCTGCATGAGGCCAGCTGAAGAAGACCTAGAGTCTGTGACAATGTCCTCCACAAGTCCAGCTGGAGCCCAGGAGCCCACGACGATGTCTCCTACTAGTCTGTATCAAGGATCTGTGCTAAGAAGGCCCAAAAGTCTGTGGTGGAAGCTACAAAGTCTGTACCAGCAGGATGAAGGATCTGTGAATCAGGCTAAGAGATCTGCTCTGGGGCCAGGAAATGATGCTCTGGGTAGGGACCAGAGCTCCCTTGAAAAGAACGGCTGCCATCCTCAGCAACAGCAAGGTTCCGAGCTCTTACAGTGATAGCAATAGTCAGTTCATATCAGGAAAGACATCAGGACAAGCATCTCCAGGAGAATCCACAGCACGCCATCTTCCTCTCCAGTTTTCATTCTGTTGACAGCAATACTCAGGTGGGCCCTCCATTGCCCAACACCACACTGACTCAGTGCAGCTGGGGGCTATAAGTTGACCACCAGTTGTCAGCCCACCACAATTAGTTTTACACTGATTTCTAACTATAATACTCAGGCCATTTTACCTCATACCATGTGTTCTTTCTTGGCCAGCTACTATAGCATGGCTCTGATTGTATGGTGAGTCATTTCATATACTTCTGGATTTTACCAAATTGAAATAGTTGAAAGGCCAGTCATACATTTGTCGCAGGTGCTGTGTGGAAGTCTCTGATATCCACATGCATGAGAAACATATCCTGCCTTCAAATAAGGTAGCGTGGTGATGACAACAAGATGTACATAATAATAGTAAAATAAATTATTTGCAATAAAAATAGTATAGGAAAAATCCTTTGGGAGATAGGAGATAAAATATTACGAGCCACAGTCTTGGGCCATTTAGGCTGAAGATTGTTGTGCTTTTATTTTTCTTTTTTATTGTGTGTATATGTACAGAATAATGATACAGAATAATGTGTGTTATACCATTTTTCTACATATCTGCTGCATAATTTGATCCTGTCTCCCATAGTCCCCCCCTTTACCCACCTCTCCCACCTACCTTGAGCCCCTTTCTGTTCTCTAATACTTTGCCTACTACTTCCATGCTGTCTTTCTTTCTCTAGGTCACACATACGAGAGAAAACATGTTACTTGTCTTTTTGAGTCTGTCTTACCATACTTAACACAATTTCCAGTTTCATACAATGCACTGCAAATGGCATGACGTTTTTCTTCTTTATGGCTGAATAGCATTCCATTGCATGTATGTACTACATTTTATTTAGTCATGAATTGCCAGGCACCTAGACTGATTCCATATCTTAGCTATTATGAATTGTGCCACAATAAACACGGAAATGCAGATACCTCCACAGTGTGCTGATTTTAACTATCTTGTGTTTGTGCGAGGGAAATGTATGGCTGGTTCATGTGATAGTTCTATTTTTAATTTTTGAGAAGCTCCATAGTGATTCCCACAGTGGATGTGCTAGTTTCCGTTCCTATCAACAGTGTAGAAGTGTTCCTTTTATCCTAAATCCTCACCAACATTGTATTTTTTATATTTTTTATTATAGAAATTCTGACTGGGATTATATGGTCATTTAAATGTAATTTTTGATTTGCATTTCCCCAACAAAGATGTTGCGCATTTCTTCATGTAATTATTTTCCATTTACCATTTAATGATTGGGCTATTTTCTTCATCTAAGTGCAGTTTTTTGGTTCATTATATATTCTGGGTTTTAGCCCTCTGATGGAAGAGTACCTAGCAAATATTTTCAGTTTCTCTCATTGTGTACGTTGTCTTTTCACTCTTTTATTTCCTTTGCTGAGCAGAAGCCTTTTAATTTGATGCAATCCAATTTTTTTATTTTTGCTATTATCTCCTGAGTTGTTATGCGGGAAGTCACTGCTTATGCCTATATCTTAAAGGATTCTTCCCATGTTTTCTTCTAGCAGCTTCAAAGTCTCTGATCTCACATTTAGGTCTTTAATCCATGTTGAGTTTATTTTTATACAAGATAAGATATGGGATCTAGTTTCAATCTTGTGCATATGAATATCCAGCTTTCCCACTATCATTAGTTAGAGCGGCTAGCTTTACTCCAGGGTATGATTTTGGTACCTTTGTCAAAGCAGCTGACTGTAGCTGCATGGATTTATTTCTTAATCTTCTGTGTTTGAAATCAAGTGTCATGATACCTCCAGCACTTTTCTTTTTCATCAGGATTTCTTTGGCTACTGCAAGTCTTTTGTGCTTCCATATGAATTTTGCAATTGTATTTCCCAGTTCTGTGAAGAATGTCGTTAGTATTTTGATGGACATTGCATTAAATATGTTGATCATTTTAAGGGGTAGGACCATTTTAATAACATTGCTCATGCCGGTCCATAAACATGGGAAGTCAGTCATTTCATTTTCTAGTGTCTTTTTCAATTGCTTTCTTTAGTGTTTATAATTGTTCCTGTAGGAATTTTCTATGTCTTTAGTAAGGTGCATTTCTGGTGTTTTTTAAGCTATTACAAAAGGAATTGCTTTGTGGAATTCCTCCTCAGCAGGTTTGTATATTGGTATATATATATATATAGAAAAGCTACTGATTTTCATACGTTGATTTTGTACCTCACTAGTTGCTGAATTTATTACTTCTGAGAGCCTTTTGGTGGCATCTTTAAGGTCTTGTTAATAGAGCATCATATCATCTGTGTACGGAGAACTTTTTACTCTCTCCTTCTCTCTATATACCGCTTTTTCTCCTACCTAAGTGCTCTAGGTAAGATTTCCAATACTATATTAAGTACAAATGGTCAGAATGGACACCTTCATCTTGCTGATGAATTTAAAGGAAATGCTTTCAGTTTTTCTCCAGTATGATACTGGTTCTGGGTTGGCTGTATGTAGCATTTATTTTATTGCTATAAGGTACTTCTATACTTTATTTATTCGTGTCTTCTGTCATAAAGATATGTTGTATTTTGCAAAGCATTTTTCTGAATCTATTGAGATGATGTGATTTTTCATACTTGATTTTTTTGTCTTTGTTTTTTGTCTTTTTTTGAGATAGAGTTTCACTCTGCAGTTCAGGCTGGCCTCAAACTCTCAGTGATCCTCCTGCGTCAGCCTTCTGCATGCTGGGGTTACAGGTGCATGCTGGGATTACAGGTGTATGCTGGGATTACAGGTGTGCACCACCACACTTGGCCTTCACACTTGGTTCTGTTTATGAGCTGGACTGTAATTACTGCTTTGCCTATGTTGAACATCTTTGCAGATGTGGAATGAACTTTTTAAATTACTGAATTGGATTTATAATACCATATTGAGTATTTTTACATTTATGTTTATCCTTGCTGATCTGTAGTTTTGTTGTTGTATCCTTGTCTGGTTTTAGTATCAGGATAACACTGGCTTCATAGAATGAGTTTGGAAACAGTTCTTCCCTTTCTGTTTGATAGCCTAATTCGAGGACCATTGGTTCTAGTTCTTCTCAAAAAGTCTAGTAAAATTTAACAGTGAGTCCCTCCAGTCCTGAGCTTTTCTTCTTTGTGGAAACTTTTTATTACTGCTTTAACTTCACTGCTTGTTATTGACCTGTTAGGTTTTCTGTATCCTTTCGGTTCAACTTTGGGAGGGCATAGGTGTCTAGAAACATATCCATTTCTTCTGAAGTTTCCAGTTTATTGGAATGTAAGTTTTCAAAATTGTCCCTAGCGAGGCTAAAAGTTTAGAAACTAATAATAAAGTAATAAAATAATGAAAAGAGAGGGTAAAAATAAGTTAAAGTGCAAGGGTAAAAACAAAAAGATGAAGAAAAAAAGATTTAAGGAATAAGGAAAAATAGATCAAACAAAAAAGAAAAAAGTAGAAAAGTCCAAAATATTTGTCTGTGCCAAGGTGTTTGGATCGGATGAGTTTCTTTCCGGGACCTCCAGTACTGGAATCTCCCAGGTCTGGAGGGAAGGAGTGGCTCACACCTACAGCCTCTCCTGCGTCCTCTCTGCTCCCACCTGCCAGGCTAGTGCTGTCTCAGTGCCGAGCTCTGCTCTGCCGTCCCCACTGCACAGCAAGGGTCACTGGTGTGTTGTCCCGCTCAGGCCTGTACTCACCTCAGAGGTTTTTATTTCCTGCTGTACACCCAGGGCCACTGCTACCCTCTACTATCTTTGAGCTCACAAGGTGCCCGGTCACTCCAGAGCTGCCCCCACACCTCCCCACTCCCACTCCCATCCATGTACCCAGGGCACGGCATCTGTCCAAGGGGAGATGTATTGAATGTGTTGTGGATAAACGGAACTAAATAGACCGCTGAATACTGGCAGGAAGAGGCAGCCAGCCACAGGAACCAAGCAATTCACTGGCCCTTCCTTACCACAAAGGGCCGTACTACGGGTACTCTCCCCTCCTCAACCCAAAACTCCTCTGCTTTTAACTTAGCAAATCTGTGACTGACCCTTCCCTTTATGATTATCTTTTGTAGCTGTCTCCCACCCAGTCACTGATGCAAGGTGTCCCTGAGAGTCTGAAGTATAACTCTTCTGTGACGTTTGATCCCCAGAATAGCTCAGTCCCAAACAACAAGCTCCCACTGAAGACGGCTCCTGAACACACCAGTCTGAGGTATGCCAAACACTTAGACTGATCTTTTCTCCCAGGCTCCTATCATGTTGTTTTAAAATCCTGTATCATTTTTATAGCTTTTGTGTTGTTTTTGTCTTTGTTATTTTTTGTTCTTTAAAAGAAAAAAAAGAATCAGCTTGTTTCCTACTGATACTTTCCCTGGCATCCTCCATTTCTGTACACATACAAATATATACATATTTTCCCCCATCACCAGCATTACCACTATTAAGCTTAAAAGCAGAATTCCTCGCTGGCCGTGGCAGCACACGCCTGTAATCCCAGCACTCAGACTGAGGCAGGTGGATTGTTGCAAGTTCAAGGCCAGCCTGGGCTACAAAGTAAGCTCAAGGCCAGCCTGCACGGCAAGATCCGATCTCAAAAAGACCAAAAATTTCCCCCGAACCTACAACTCCTGACCATCCCCAAATATACTTTGCCTGCCCTTCAGTCTAACTTGCCCCGTTATCTCCTGTAGAGCAGGGTAAAGTCCAGTTCCCTTGCAAACAGGCCCTCCTTTTTCTTGGTGTATTTAGGGCCAAGTGGAATTCAACTGTCAAGCAAACTTTCCATCTTATAAGGCCAGATATAAAACAAGTGTGGGGATCCGTCAACAAGTTACATCATTTTGAGGGGAACATTTATTTTCTTGATACAGATAATGAGCCCTGTTTTTCCTGTTCTTCAAATTCCTCTGGTAGCTTTAAAGGAAAAGTGTACACTAACAAGGTGTTTGGTCAGCAAAAGTCATGTCTCCTTCTCCCTTCATACAAATGACAGAACAAAATCAAAATACCCCACATGAACCTGCTCCTTCCAACCCAGAACCAGTATCATACTGTGACAGCCCCTTGTAGCGACCCAGTCAGCAGTCTCACAGAAGTAGATCTTGTTTCCCAGGCATGTGTTCCACACATGCTTTCAGTTGTTCAGGCCTCAAGCTGCGGAGTCATTCCTGATGGCACTTTTCTTCCCCACCCATAACTCCAAGGATCAGCAAACCTTTCAAGCACTACTTTTGTATTCTATCCAAGGTCCAGCCACCTCCACCCTATCCCCTTACCCACTCTGCCTCCTACCGCTGCTCTTCTCAGTGTTCTCTCTGCACAGCAGTCAGCCTCTTGAAATGACGAAGCCTCATCCACTCAGAAACCCCGGTGCCTCTCTAGCTCTGAATGAAAGCCACAGTCTTTACAGTGCCGCCCCGGTCCAGCATGATTGGTCTCCTCTCCTCACCACTACCTGGCCGGATCCCACTACACCCCCCTGATCAGTCCGCACCAACCACCGTCAGTGGCTGCCCTGCCACTTGTTGACCTTGTGAAGGGCCTTCGCTCTCGAGCTCCTTTGGTTGGATGGCCCTCGCCTCACGCTTTCCCTGTCTAGCTATCTTAGTTTCAGTACCAATCCCATCAGTATGTTCTATCTTCTCTCCTGTCTGGATTTTCTCCACTGTTCTTACCACTGCTAGAAAAATGGCTCATACGTGCTTTCCTCTGACCACACCCCCAGAAGATGCAGATCTCTGTCACTTTTACTCCTTGCTGCATAACTGGGACTTACAACGTGGCCTGTACTTAGTAACGCAATAAGTATTGCTTTGAATTCCTAATGAACACACTTGTGAATTCTAACATCACACACACACACACACCCTGGCACACAGTTATAAAGGTTACTATTCTAAGAGGCTCACTGTTATGGTTGATACATTGTGTCAACTTGGGGAATCTAGAGGTTTAGCTGAGTGACTCAGGAGGAAGCTGGGGTGCTTACTTTGTAAACATCCTGACCCTGTGGAACAGGAGGGCGTGGAGATTGTGTAAGTGTTACACACCCCCTGGGTGGGGGTAGCCTGTTTACAATGTAAGGGAAAAAAGGAGGCTGCTTGCAGCCATTCCTCCCTTTTGCTGGTTGGTTTTGCTGTGCTCTGCTGCCGTGAACAGTTTGGCCTCTGCCATGTGCCACTCTGCCTCAGAACCAGCCAAATATGGACTGAGACCTCCACAAACTGTAAGCTAAATAAACCTTTCCTTCCTTCATTTTGAGTGTTGGGTATTTTGTCTCAGCAACGAGAGAAAAGTAACCAAGACACTCACCAAAAGCAAAGTACCAACCTGATCCTCTGGCACATTGTGTTAGAGGTAGATGTAATTTCATTGGCAATTTGATGATGATGACAGTGGAAAATTTTCCTTTGAGGCAGTCACACTATGTAGGTCAGGCTGGCCTCGAACTCGTAGGGATCCTCCTGCCTTAGCCTCCCCAGTGCTGAGATTACAGATATGCACCATCCTACCCAGCCATGAAAAAGGTGAAATTGTTTGTATAGCAAAAGATCTTGAGTATTGCAGGTGTATCTAAACTTCAAACCCTAATGAAGCCAACTGAGCACTTTATGTTTTTATCTCTGTCTTCTCCCTCCAGACTCCTTTCTTCCCTCCATCCAGCCCTGCTACTACTTACAAAGAAATGATCTCCAAATAGGAATCTTGTATATTTAAACAGCAGAGGCTGATAATGACATTGGGTACTGTGTCTCTCAGATATAACCCAACACGTGAAGGCAAAATGTATTTCATGAGATAGCTGCTCGAAAAGGACAACTTGAACTAAGCGTTGTATCTTCAACTATTTACTCAGTGTAGAAGTTGGCTTCAAAGACTGGATATCTTAATTTTTCTGCTATCAGAAACAAAAACTCTAAACAAGAAAACAGAAAAAAATTTTAGTTTAATAAATTTTAGTGCCCCCCCCCAAGTGCTGAGAATGATGATGGATTTCAAGTTGTCCTGGGGGCCTGATTTTTAAAATACTGGAATATGGATAGTTATTATAAGCTTTGGGAAGATTTGTTCTTAAGATGTCAGCCTCTGTTCTTCCACTTTTCAGCAGGGAGCTTTCTAACTATTTATAAACAATACAGTTTTCACATTTTATGCCCTTAAATGATGTATCAGCGATTCTATGCTCTTGAATCTTTTTCCCGTGACTTTGCATGCCAACGTAAAGAGCTGGTGGTGCTAGTCAGAAGCTGGGTCCAGGTGGACCCAAGTTTAAGCTTTTGGCCCAAACAGCCACATCTGAGTGGTTTAAAATTTTTATTGTTACTGCTCAATTACTCTGCAATTTGAAGATGCATATTTAACATGAATGTGACTTAAATTGCACCAACAATTTTGGATTTATAAGTTGTTGTTAATCATTTCATGGTAACTTCCTGGAGAGAAGGGTGGGCTCTAGATCAGCCCATGTTTGAGTGGAATCTCCCAATTCAGTCCCTCAGGTCCATATTTCTTTACATGTTACTTTTATTACTAATATGTCCTTGATCCTATGTGGCCCCCCTAGCCCACATAGATGCCACCCCTGCCCATGAAAAACAAAAGGGTCGTCACCTTGAATGACCACACCTCTTCGTTACAAGAGATTTTTTTGTTACAAGAGATACTGAAAGCAGTTTCTGTTTTGTTTTTTGTTTGTTTGTTTATGGTTTGAGGATTGCAGGACTGATCTGAAAGATGAACTTTACTCCTGATATTCCAATCAAGCACACACGGCTGTGGACTTCAGGCTATGGTACATTCGAGGACATAAAAGGATCGTCGTACCCAGGTGTGGAATTCCCTAAAACCGGTAGCCCATTTTCTAAGTGACCTTGAAAGTGAAAAATATTGTTCAAATGAAGGGTAAATGGAGTTTCTCAAACAACCAGCTAATTCCTGAGAATGAGCTAGCTAATCACACCGAGTAATGGATACTATCAGAAAAATGAAACTAATTTCTTATAAATTGGGAATTCACACCAAAGACAAACAGAAGAGTGAAGTTCTAAAAAGTATTTCTCATGACAACATATTAGGAATGGTATATATTCTCCAAAAATAATAGCCTAAAAGGGTACAGTTCATTTAGAGGTCTGAATTCTAGGTTTATGGCCACTTTTAGTCATATGGTATACATAGGTTTATTTTTTTTTAAAACCCTAAGCACACTGGACAGGCAACAAATAAAAATGAATTTATGGTAATTCCATCATTCAAGGTCATACATTTAAGGCCTTAATCCATTTTGAGCTGACTTTTTGTATGTGGCATGAGATGAGATGAGATCTACTTTCACTTTTCTGCATGTGCATATCCAGTTTTCCAGCACTATTTATTGAAAACACTGTCCAGTTGCAATGGAAAGATTTGTTCTGGTGTTCAATTGCACACAGTAAGAGATCTGTGGTAAGCAATAGTGTGTGGTATCTTTAAATACCCAGAGAGCCAGGGATATAGCTCAGCAGCACAAGTGCCTGCCTGGCAAATGCAAGGTTCTGATTTCGATCCCTGGTACAAAAAAAAAAAAAACAAAGAAATAACAAATAGAAAAGGGGCTGGGATGTAGCTCAGTGCAAAATCCCTGGGATCCATCCCTAATACCTCCAGAAAACAATTTTTGGGCCAGGCATATTATCACACACCTATAATCCCAGCATTCAGGAGGCTGAGGCAGGAGGATCACTGTGAGTTTGAGACCAGCGTGGGCTACAAAGTGAGCTCAAGGCCAGCCTGAACTGCATAGCGAGATCCTGTCTCAAAAAGATAGTAAATAAATAACAAATACCCAGAAAAAAAGAATTTGGAATATTTCACAAAGAGATAACAAGAGTATGAGATGATACGCTGAATCCCTCCTGTGACAATAAATGTACAGATATATCAAAACACATTATATGTCATTAGTACGTGTAATTATTCTGGGTCAACCAGAAATAAGACAATTATTTTTAACAAAGTAATCATATTTGACAGCAGAGAAATTGAGCACTAGAATGAGAAAAAACAAACTTCACAACCTGGAAAGCACTGACAGAGATCTTCATTATCCAACATGGCCTGCCTCAGCATAGCTCTCCCTCTCCACAAAACTCCAGGACAAACTGGGAACCAATTAATGCATTCTTCGCTAAATAGGAGAAATTAATACAGCAGGGAGGTTCACAGGCATTCTAGCAAAGAATGCCAGTACGTCCCACCGAAGTTTCAAATAAACTCTTTGAATTATAGTACAAAACGCCCTCATTGTGAGCAGTCTGCCCAGAATGTATATCTTTATCCACATGACTTTGTCTCACCACTTTTATTTTATTTAGTATTCTCTACTACCACCAGATTTCCTCAGGGACCTAGAGAGAGCGGGATGGATTCTAGAAGGACAATTGGGTTTGTTATACCAAGAGAAGTAGAACCAATTTTTGTTTGCTGTTTCTTTCTAATGAGGGTCTGGAATGCTAGCTCCACTCCCTGTGGCTACCATTTCCTCGACTGGAAAAATGCAGCGAGGACCCACCTCTTCAGACTTCCTCTCAGAGCAGTTGTTGGCTCCTCGTGGTATGAAGAGCCGTGAGCTCTGTCACTGCCCACAGAGTGTCCACCAGCAAGTATGTAGTAATTTCACTGAGTGAATCACTGGTGTGAAAATGCTTAGCAAATGATGAATAACTGTACATGAAAGTCTTGAGTTGATAAACCAAGGCAGTTCATCTCAGGGTTGATTTTATGTGTCAGTGGGGCAGTAACTAGCAACCTACATCACCATCTCCACTCTCTTGCCCCTGCAAAAACAAAAGAAAACCAACAACTCTGTGCCCAGAGAGGGATTCCTTTTGGTTCCATTTCTTTGTTCTACAGGAGTTCCACTTCTCAAATGTAAATGCATGTACAGTTTCAGGGCACTACAGCACACATAGGAAAATGTGAATTACTTCACTGGAAGTATTTCCTGGAAACAGATTTTGGTGTGATAGTGAAGGACACATAGAAAGCCTGGACAATTAGAGAAAGATCTTTTTTTGTTTGTTTTTTGGTACCAGCAATTGAACTCAGGACCTTGTGCTTGCCAGGCAGGTGCTATGCCACTGAGCTACCTTCCTGGGCCCAGTTAGAGAAAGATCTGACTGCTTCATTCCACTCCTCTGGGTTCTGAGGACAAAACTTCACTTCACAGGCCTGACACAGGCTGTCTCTGATGTCCACACCAACAGAAACAGGGATCCATGTGTAAGCAAAACAGTTTTGGAGAGTCAGAGGGGAGAGTACCTCACAATTTTACTGAGTGTTTGAATAAGATATGTTGTGCCCATAGTGAAAAAAAAAAAAACAAGTTTATATTGCCCTAAAGTATCTATGTACTTCTCTTGATATTGCAAACAACACCAATTTGGACAATCTCCCACACCTTTGAAAATCAATTTTAATGTATTCAATAAAATTTAAACTCTTTCCTTTTAAAAGCAAACATGATTCTTTTGTCCGCAGCAGCAGTTTTTACACTATTTTACTGAACTTCTGAAACCTAGCTCTAACCAAAAAATAAGGAGAAACAAGTTATGTCTCTGGCTTCGAGTGTTGTGCTGCTGTTAGCAGACGCGGTGAGCATAACACAGACACCCTTACAAACCTCAGTCTTATTTTCTTCTTTAGAAAAATGCATTCCTCTAAAAACACATTACCCCACAAGTGGCCTTTGGAGAAACTGCAACATTGGTGAAATCCTTAGATTGCAGCAAAAACATTCTCCATGGGCAATTCTAATCAATTATAGAAACATAACTGTACCCAGATCACGTAATATACCAAAGTGATGATCCTGGCTTCTGTCCATCATACGAGACTCTAAAACTCATAAACATCAAACCTGCCACTGTTTGCCACAATCCAGCCCAGACAGATTTGCCCTCAATTGATTGTCACTTTCCATGCTGAGAATGATGGTACATCTGCATCTTCTATTTCAGTTTTGTTATTTTGTTATCTTTGCCCACTGTGTTAATTATTCTTGGATGCTTCCTCCCATCCCCAAACAATATATTTGAAACACTCAAGAGGATGCATTGAATAAATACTGAATGTGTTAAAGATAGAGTCTGAAGTAATTCAAAATGAATTTAAGTAAGTTGATTGGAATCAGCTTTTATTTAGGACATCTTCTAAGGACAATCTTGACATATTTAAAATAACTAACTGTTCGCAGAGATGCAATCTGCATGTGCACCAACAAATCCGTGAATCAGCAGTCAGAACAGAAATGCATGCATTAAGATGCTGGAAAACCACGCAGAGGGAAAGCAGAAAAAGGATACCAATTATAGTAATTTTGAAAATCTAGGAAAAATCTTCAGAACAAAAATATTGCAATAAAGTAAGATGAAGATAATGTAACAACGATGAGGTATTAGAATAAAAAAGGGAAACAAAAAGTACACCAAAGCTGTAATTACATCCATGTTTTATGGATTCAGCAGACAGAAAAATGAGATCTGTTTCACCTGATAAACAGAGAAGGAGCAACTATAATTAAAAATCAAATGGCTCAAATGTTTTGCACTGAATTTGGAATGATTTCTTGGGTCTGACACCAAAGGCACAAGCAATAAAAGAAAAAATAGAACATACGGACTTCATGAAAATCAAAAATTTGTGCATCAAACGGCTATCAGTAAAGTAACACAACAGAACAAAATTCTTACAAATCATATATCTGATTAATGGATTAATGCCCAAAGCACACAGCTTCTGCAACTCAACAGAAGGAAAAATAACCTGATTTTAAAATGGCCTAAAGCCCATGAATAGACATTTCTTCAAGGAAACTATTCAAATGGCCAGTAAACCCATGAAAAGATAGTATCACTGATCATGAGACAAATGGAAATCAAAGCAACAATTAAATTCTGCTTCATACCCACTGGGTTGGCCACTATTTTAAAAATTCAGAATGGCCCTGAATCAAGTCCAGCAGTTTTCTGAAGTTGTTGGTTTCAAGCAGGAGCCTAAAGTGGTATCTTTCTATGAGTGGTATCTTTCTATGGTCTGTTGGCCATTTCAGAACTTTAGAAATGTAATGGTCAATCCATTAGAAAGAAACAGCGCAGCTTCAGCTTCGGAGAGCCACGCTCACAGAAGCCTCCCAACTCGGCTAAAGGAGAGCAGAGTTCCGAGAACTGGTCCGGGGCTGGAGAGGGGAGGGCGCAGCCAGGAAAGGAGGCAATGGCGGTCGGAAGCAGTTGTCGAACCCAGTGTAAGGATGAGAAGTTATGACAGCCACTGGGGCAGAGTCTCCACCCTGTGGCAACCTTCCTAATCAGCGCCTGGAGAGAATCAATGCAACTAGTACACAGCCCACCACTCCCGCCTCTGTGCCTGCCTCAAGGCGGTGGCCCCCTGCCTCTCCGCTGGGTGAGTGGCTACCAGAGGAAAGCAGTGGGGAATCTCAGTGGCGAGCTACGGCAGCTGCAGGGCTCCAGCACTGCAACGGGAGGGAGATGCAAATGGAGGTGGATCGTGTGGCTCCACGCCCTTCTCACTCCATCAGGCAGGAAGCATGAGCTGAGTTGCTGGGACTCAGATCCCGCCCTGAACTCTCTCTGGGAGGACCTTGAGTCTCGGCGGCTTGAGCAAGCACCGCCTGTTCCTGGCAACAATGGGACAAATCCATGGACTTCAGGGACTCACCCCAAACTATTAATGTGAGCACCAAGAGGATCTCCTTACCAGCTTGCACATATGAACCTTGCATGAACCCATAGCAACAAATTAGATGAAAAGCAGCAGACCAGGAGTCTGATAAACAACAACATACTCTATACAGCAGACCTGAGAAAATCCTCCAACTCTATTCTAGAACTAATTTTTAAACTCAGTTCATACCCAGAACTAACAATGAGAACAGGCCAGGGAGATTTCAAGCCCTTATACCAAGCATCGTAACTTCATCCAATGCCCAGCTGCAAGGGGTGGGGAACGGTAATACTGGAGATCAGGAGGAGGGAGGAGGAGAAGAAAGGGCCTCTGGCATCGAGGCAACGGGACAGAGCCGAACGGGTCACCAAGGGCGCCCCGATGGGGCCAGGCGCCCCATGGCTGCTCCGCTGTGGGCCCCGCAGGTGCTCCACTGTGGGCCCTGCTGAGGGTGCCCCACGGACTGGACCCACCCCCACCCATAGCGCGGCGATGGGGCGGAGCCGGGTGGTCCGCTGTGAGCATATGTGCTTCTCCACCTCCAACCATGGCAGTTTGTATACGGGCATGTATGTTGTAGTGTAGTCTGAGGCAGCTATATCTCTTCCCAAGGCGAGAGTCCAGGGGTATAGAGAAACCCAGGAGTACAGTTATTATCACAGGGAAGATGACTGATTGAGAGGTAGGGCAATGGAGATGAGGTAGGAGAAAATTGAATGATCAAATGGGCCATCATCTATGTAACTGAGTAACAAATGTGAAGGTAGCATTATGTAGGACAGCATCCAGAGCTAATTCCCTACTATTTTCTCTGTAATTTGGTATTTCCTTTAATGTTTATGTCTTAACTAATGTGAAGATAACATTATGTAATACAACATCCAGTGCTAATTCCCTACTATATTCTGTATAATTTTCTATTTTCTGTATTGTTTATGGCTTATTCTGGTTCATATGTCTCCATTCTTTTGCCTTTAAAATAAAAAAAGTTCAGAAAGTAAGTACTGGTGAGGGTAGAAAATTGAGAGCTCTTATTCATTGTTGATGAGGGTGTGCCAGAACAGAGCCACAATGAAAACAGTATGATGGTTCCTCAAGAAATTCAGAAAAGAATTATCATACGACCGAGCAGTTTTGCTTCTGAATACGTACTTCCAACAACTGAAGGCAGGATCTTGAAGAAATATCTATATAGCTATGTTCATGCCAGCACTGTTCACAAGCAATCCAAGTGTTCATAAAGAGTTGAATGGCTATGCAACATGTGGCGCATACCTATGATGCAATGTTATGCTGACACACATTACTACATGAATGAATTTCAACGATATTATGTTAAATAAAATTGGCCAATCACAAAAAGCAATGCTGTATATCCCACTGACGTGAGACACCTCCTACAGTAGTCAAATTTCTAGGAACAGAGATCGAATGGTAATTCCAAGGGCTGGGCAGAGGAAAAACGGGGCGTTATTGTTAACTAAGTATAGAATTTCAATTGTGCAAGATGAAAGGGTCTGGAGAATCATGGTAGGAATGGCTGCACATGAATGTAAATGTATGTAACACCATTTAAAATGTTTTAAGATGTTACATTTTTTGTGTATATTTTACGTTAAGGTAAAAAAAATTAAAAATAAAAGAAAGTGCAATGGATAAAAAATGATGAAATACAAGAAAAGTAAATGACACCCAAATATTTATTTAGAAGTTCATGACAATACACTATGCAGCCAAACTTCTGATTAGGGAAAAATAAGATAGAGATACCTGTATACCCTATTTATTGCTGCCCAGTGCAAAATAGCTTAATTATGACATCAGCCTAGTTTCCTGTCAACAGATAAACAGATAAATAAAAGGTAGTATACATACACAGTGGAGTACTGTTCAGCCATTCAGAGGAATGAGATCATATCTTTTGTGGGAAGAATATTCTAAACAGAAAACTATCCCGTTTCACCAGTTTATTTCATTAAAAATATATTTCAATAACCTATTAAGGGCTGGAGCTGAAAATCATTTTTTTCTAGATATTTTAAAACACAGAGTATAGCTATTTCCATTCACACAGCCTTCACCTCTTCTTTCTTCCAGGACTCTCACTCCTAATTAGGTCAAATGGGGCAGCATCCCCCGGATCTGGTCTAAGATTGTCTATTACCTATTGGTTGTAAAGTTACTCACTGGCTGAGTAGTGTGGTTCTCGACAGCACCCACACCTCCAATACGAGGAAACCAGGGAAAACAGCAAACCAAGGAGGCAGGGCTTCTCTCCGCCCCATCTCCCACATCTCTACCAAGGACTTGAACCTTATCCTTTCATCTCACAGGAAATAGGTGATAAAATTTTCATTACTTGCATTTTCCTTACTCATTTTATTTTAAAACCTATCAAAAATACAAAAGCCAACATAATGTACATTTCTCTACTGTCTCCTAAATTTACTGAATTATAACATTTTTCATACCTCCTCTTTCAAAGAGAAATAAAACATTAGAGCTTGCATTGGTGTCTGGATCTACCCTTTCCCATCCCTGCCTACTCCTACTCCAAGAGCTAATCCTCACCTTGAGTTACTGTTGATATATGTATTTTAATAATATTACTGGTACTATTACAAACTTTTGTTACATGTTTCTATACTATTTTCACATTTATTAAAACAGCATGTAGCAGTTGTGGTAGGTGTTTTCCAAGTTGCTTCAGTCATGCCACCTCCTGCTCTTCACACCTTGCACAACTCCCTCCCTCTGAGAGTCAGCAGCCTTAGTGACAGCTCCAGTGAAAAGAGGAATATGTAATGTGGTATCACTTAAATTCATTGGTAAAAGGATCCATGTTTTTACCATCCATAATTTATTCCATGTATGAACAGGAAACACATCCCTTGTTATGGCTTGTGTCTGGATGTCCCCCAAAACCTCATGCAGTCACGGGGCAGACTTCTACACTTGATCTTAGCCAAAAGGCCAAGAAGTGATAGGGGTGGACTTCTAGTGTTTATGATTGATTCATGGTCCAATCCTGGAAATACGGGTGTGAGTGCTGCACTCACCCTGGGGTGGATAATTTGCATACAATGTAAGGGAGGGAAAGAGGCTGTCTGCTGCCACTCCTCCCATTTGCTCTTGTTGTTTTTGTTCTTTTCTACCACCATGAACTGTTGCCCTCTGCCATGTGCCACTCTGCCTTGGAGCCAAGTACAGGCTGAAACCTCCACAAACTGTGAGCTAAATAAACCTTTCCTTCATTAGTTTTGGGTGTCAGGTATTTTGTCTCAGCAACAAGAGAAAGTAACTAAGACATCCATCTTCATAGATCCATCTTAGGTACTCTCTCTTACTCTCCTGCATCGACCTCTTAGAGGAGTACCTGTGTCACACGCAGCCCTGTGGAAGTAGAACTATTGAGATCTTCCATTACCCATAGAAGAGAGCCTGAAAGGAAACTGGACAAAGATCCTGTGTGAGAATGACCAGCTAAGCACTCCTGGAACCCTGACCGATAGAAAATTCAAGAGAATAAATCTGTTACTGTGGTAAGCCAACATATTGAGGAGTATTTTAGTACACAGTAATGCATAACCAGTATAGCAATGTCTAGCATACTTTTAAACCTTTTCACATAATGTCAAAGATTTATCCACATATGCAGCTTTAGTTTATTACACTGTAGAGATATATCATGGTTTATTCATTTTTAAATTCACAGGCTTTTATGTACGTGCTACTACAAACAATTGCTGTAATAAATGTTTCCCACTCCTTCTCTGATCATTTTAATGACATAAAAAGCACATAGCCAGCACAGAGGTACAGCCCGTGCTTAGTATGCATGAGGCCCTGAGTTGAACTTGCATAGGAAAAAAATGCATGTAGCTAATTAATTACTCAAGTCCAGATTTTAGTTCAGGAATTGGAAGAAATTGGACACAAGGAACTTGTGACTTGTCTAGACTTACATTTTAATTAAATTTAATTAATTTAATTAATTTTAAATTTAAAACCATACATTTTCATTTTTTAAAAATTTTGTTTATTTGTGCTGTCGCTGAACCCAGGACTCACTGCCTGCTAATCACACACTCTACCACTGAGCTACATTCCTGGGCCTTGTTTATGAAAGAAGATTTAATCTGCAAGGTAAAAAACATGGGTTTCTCCACAGAAGTAGATTTCAGTAAGTGATGTTAAAATTACAGAAGAAAATCAGCCCTCGAACCATATTTCAGACCCCAGCTAAGCCACATAAGTTTAGCCCTGAATACATCGAAATGGAAGTAGTTAACATATTTTTAAAATTGTTTCTGACATTCTAAGCTTAGATTTAACTGCAAAATTTTCCCAGAAACCACTTCTTTTGTGACTTCGTGGGAGATTTCCTCCCAGGAGGAGTCCCCTAAAACACAGTCAGGAAGCACAGCCTCTCTTTCCCCTCCCGTCCCAGCCCAGTGCAGCCAGCTCTGCCTGAAGGAGGCAGCAGAACTGCCAGGTTGCCTGTGATTCTTTTTAAACCTCCTGAAAAATGGGGCTATGCCCTGCATTATCTCTCCTGGCAAACCAGGCTTGGTGAAAATGTCACCATGAATTAACAAGCACGCTTGCATGCTTCATGGTGTGGCAAAGGTCTTAAAAGATTCTCTTCTATTTTTGGTTTAGAGTTTTAAAGCTGACATTAAAAATTACTCCTCCCTTAAAGTGTATTTGGTATTCAACGGTATTCCTTTTTTTGGACGCATTAACCATCTGTACTAATTCTTTTATATTGCTATCACATATTGATAGAAAGAGAATCCAGCTAATTATTACCACCCAGTTCTAACTATGTCCGTTAAACTACCTTCAACATCACCACTCCCCCGACTGATTTATTTAACACGTAGAAGTGTTAAATAAAGAGAAGGTTTTGCTGAGAGCTGAAATATAGCAACCCCTCAGGATGAACTCCCTTGAGTGGCTGCCCTTCTGATACATACCCGAAGGGGGGGCGTATGTTCCATGTACAAGGATTGGCAGACTTTCAAAGCACCTCAGTAACCCCTTCATTGTGATTTAAGATCTCTTCTGGACAAAGAAAGTATTATGTATAAAATTCCTTCATTATTTGGGTCTCCTTTTAGAAGCAATCCGTATCTCTCTCAGGATATATATATATATATATATATATATATATATATAATTTTTTTTCATCTCATGTACATCAGCAGGAGAAATATATGTTAAGCAAAACCTTGAACCAAAACTGAACTGCACAGATGCTTCAGAACCAAAAAGGCAACAAGCATTGGCCACGGATGACGTCCTCAGTCCCTCTGTGCTCCCCCACACAGAGCAGCCTCCTCCCTTGAACTCTCACTCCTGGGTTTTGAGCATGTTTTTCTTGTACCCAACATTTGAACCCAACTGTTTTCAATGAAAAATTACTCTGTAAACACAAGGAGAATTTTTTAAATTTTCATTAACAAATTTTAAAACAGTCTGATGCTGCAAATCATTAACCATTAATTCTCTTCTCCTTCCCTAGGGCTCCCATATAAAATAACAAAACTGGAGTGGTTTAGACCAGCAGAAATTCTGTAATCCTTTCATTCTTCTCTTCAAGGAGAGTCTCATTTCTTCATCCCCACAGCAGGAGTCTCCTTCAGGCCACCGGTTCACCGTGTCTCCTCACCTGCATCGAGCACGCAGCCTTGCACATAAGTGACTGAGGGGGCTCTGTGGAAGAAGTACACATTTATTTTTGTTTTGTTTGGTTTTTTTTTTGTTTTTGTTTTTTTTGTGGTACTGGGGATCGAACTCAGGACCCTGCGCTTGCTAGGCAAGCGCTTATTCCACTGAGCTATATCCCCAGCCCAAGAAGTACACATTTAAAAATAAGAAATTCAAAGGACAACAGACAAGCACGCAGAGCAGAGGGGACTTAATGAAGCTGTCTGGAGCAGCCATCTGCCGCCATGTCCTCTTCTCTCCGTCTCCAGCGAAGGTCAGCAGAACAAAGTGAGGTGACAGAGTGCTTCCTGCCTGCAGGTCATTAGGTAGACAAATGTCTTCCTGTGGGGGGAAAACTGATACGAAGGAGAGGAAAAGATCTAGGAAATTAAAGGTATTTTCAGGCAGTGTGTTCAGTCAGTGGTAAAAGTTGGTCGCTGACATCCATGAGACGCTGTTGGAGCTTCTCGCAGCCTCTACCAGAGGCTACTAGTCCCTTAGCAGCATGCTCCATGCTAAGTGTGAATGAGCTAAATAACTCAGTGCTCCCCACTGAATAATTCCAAAGGCAATGCAAAAAACCTGGAGGAGAGAATCAACAGTTAATGATTTGCAGCATTAGACTGTTTTAAAATTTGTAAATAAAAATTTTAAAAATCTAAAAAATCCTTGTGTTTACAGAGTAATTTTTCACTGGAAACAGTTGGGTTCAAATGTTGGGTACAAGCAAAACATGCTCAAAACCGTAACCTACTTCATGCAAACAAAATGACACAAGATAACGACTCCTGATGTTCCCGTTCCTAAGCTGATTCACTGGTTGTGCGCCCAAAGGGACAAGGGATCCATTTGGAGTGAGGAAATGGCTGCCAGCTGGAGGAGAAAGGGTGGTTTTTCCACTCATGATTCTGAGGGCTTAGAAAAGGCTGGGGATGTAGCTCAGTGCAAAGGCCCTGGGGTCAATTCCCAGTACCACAAGAAGTGGGTGGGAGGATTGGCCAAAGTGACAGACAGCTATAGAGGGACTGTGGTGCACAGAGAAGGGAAGTGATGCCCGGGAAGCACAGAATACAGCAACACTGGCACCACAGATCAAGAGGCATGTGGCACTGGAAGAAACTCGAGGGGCAAAGATGAATTCTTCCTCCACAGCCTCAGAGGAGGCGTGGCCCCTGCTGACACTGGGCTGCAGACTTCTAACCTCCAGCTCTGTAAGGTTACAAGTTTCTGCTATTCTAAACCACTCCAGTTTTGTTTATTTATATGGGAGCCCTAGGGAAAAAGTGCTTCCCTTTACCTTCTGGATTTCTCAGGCCCTTGGCAGGTCCTGCCAGATCTCTGTGTCTACAGCCTCTTGTCTCTAATGTGATGCCTTACTGTGCTTCGTGTCTTCCTGTTGCCCTCATTTCTGGGCTCAGCTCATGGCCTTCAGTTTGGAGGATCTTTGGCCCCTTCTTGGCTGGGGCCCACTTTCTCATCCTCAAGGCTTAGCCCTGGGGCGTCCCCTCAGGCTGGTGAATTCTCACTCCTTGCTGTCCTGAGACCCTGACAGTACCCCTGTTTGTGCATTTCCCATGAGGCTGAACACATCTGTGGGTCTTCCTGGGCCAGCAGGATGTGACCCCTCTGGGGAAGGTACCACATTTTCTTCACCTTTTACTCCCACGTCTGGCCACATAGCTGCTCCATGAATTGTTCCTGAGTGGAACTGCCACTCTTGAACCCTGCTGAGGTGAAGAGATGTGCCACTCCCAACCACCTCCAAACTGAGAGCCGAGGCCTAGAGCCCAAGCAGGCTGTAGTGGACTGGAGAGGAGCGATGTCACAGAGAGAAACTAGGGCCTCTCATCTGTTTCCAGCACCTCTATAATTCTTTCTCTGCTCCACTCAGAAGCTCCACGAGATAAAGAGCCCAGGGCCAGAAATCAGTCCCCAGAAGGGGCGTCAGATGTGGCTTATAAATCTGCACTCTGTGATGGACTTTACCCCTCATCACCTCACGTGCCTACATGTGCATCTGCCATCACACCATTTGCTTGGGAGTCTCTATGGTGCTGCAGCCTCCACTTTAGAGGCTTCCAGTTAGTGTCCTTTGGGGAATAAACAAGTGATCGCTGAATTGAAACCACAAAACCACAAAGCCAGCACAATTGGGTAGATATGAAAGAGGCACTGGAGAAAGTAGGTGGTCTCATTCCTCGCTCCTTTCTTATAAGGCTAAAAGACTATGTATAAAGTATTAATGCTTTTGGAGGAGTCAAAAAAAGAAAAGTTAGAAATAAAAGCTCTATTTTTCTAATGAAGGGACATTTTCTCATGATCACAAAGTATAAGTCTACATATATTAAATGCGATTGCATTAACAAATTATGGTTCATTCTCCACAGTGAAGGAATAAAGAAAAAGTTCACCTAATAAAAGAGGTTAGCTCCTAATTAGGATCAGGCTGCAGAATTTGCCGAGTGTAATTTTCCACTGCAAATTGTTCCTGAGTTGACCTTGGCTGGTATTAAGGACATGAGTTTGAAAACACATCTTTTCTTTGGCAGCACATCCCCATAAAGTACCAGCCTTCCAAAGGCCATGGCTAAGTCAGTCTTCTCCCTTGTTTGCCTGCTCCCTCTCTATCTTCAGCTTTGAAGAATCTTCTCAACAAAAAGTTAACCCTTACTGAACCCCATGGAGTACCTGACAAGGCACAGAACTGAGAGTCAGATGGGCTTGGAGGTGAACCCCGTCTCCACCACTTACTACTTGTGTAGCTGAGCCCTCTGGACCTTGGCTCCTGCTGTACGATGAGATCATAACTCCTCTTCTTCTGGAAGTTCAACAGGAGCATGGCCTGTTGCTATAAGGCAACTGTTTACACACATACTTCCTTTCTGTTTTGAGTTTTATAAGCAAATCTGTGAGGCTGACAATCCTTCCCCTTCTGCATGAAGGCATACAGAGAAGCCAAATTGAGAATATGCAACTAAAGCATGAGAAAGGCAAGATCTGAAATTTTGACACCAGGCTGGGGATATAGCTCAGTGGCAGAAGCACTTGCCTGGCAAGGCTGAGGTCATGAGTTTGATTCCCGGTACAAAAAACAAAGAAATTTTGACACCGAAGTGTTCAGTGTGACCATGCTCTCCACCCTGACACACTGATTTGAAGCCTGCCTTCTTAAAACTCAGACTTGGAAAACTCACACTCCCAAGAATTGTGCCAGTAAGCACAGTGGCTGGCTGAATTCACCTTTCGAGGTTCACACAAGTGAATTTCGAGTGAAGAGTGTTGCAGTTTAGGCATCCTGGTGTGTTGATCTCCTCCCTGACTGGAACCCTATTCCTTCTTGCTGTATGATAACAGAGGAGGGCCTTGCTTGCCCATTACCCCTGCCCTAGTGACTTCTATGGAAACTGTGTAACCTCCCTAATAGACAAATTCCATTAATTTCCAAAAATCCATCAGCTGCCTTCCCTCCTCCTCCCCCTAAGTAATCTGTGAGACCATAGGTACAGGTACACTTGAGCTACGCGTGCTTGGCTGAAGTGGTAGCTTCTCAGTGTGACAAGGATCACAGCTTTTGTTTTTTGTTTTTTGTTTTTTTTTTAATTTTATTTTAAAGACAAAAGAATGGAGACATATGAACCAGAAAAGCCATAAACAATACAGAAAATACAAAGTTATACAGAATATAGTAGGGAATTAGAACTGGATGTTGTATTACATAGTTATCTTCACATTAGTTAACACAAAAACATTAAAGGAAATACCAAATTATAGATAAGATAG
>PVLD010001038.1:0-226558 GCA_004027595.1 Dinomys branickii | reverse complement strand
AAACAGGCATACAACAACAACAGCAACAACATCAACAACAACAACAACAACAAAAAAAAACACCGCTTGTTGCTGCTTTACATATTGATATCTTCGAAGTGTGTGTTCAGGATAACACATACAGATATACACGATTAATCTAATATCCTGTCATCGATTATTGCTTAGCATTAAGTGATATAATACAATAGTAGAACCATGTTAGCCCTCCTGCTTATATGTATATTCATATATATTCCTATATACATACATACATTTTTGTCTTAAAAGACCCATTCCTATTTCAATACTCTCCCTATAGCAGCTTTATACTCTGTCTGTAGTTTTCACATCTGCCATGCCTTGGGCACTCAGCACTCTATTTTCAGGATGCAGCCAAGTTAATTCAGGCAGATACAGTCAGCCAGTAAGCAGTCGTAGGCCTCTCCTGCAAGAAGGAGCCAGCTCCCAAGGGGAGCACCAGCTTCTGGTCCACCAGGAGTCTGCACTGGTCCACAGCCCTGTGACCCTGTGGGAGACTGAAAAACTGCACCTGCCTGGTCTCAGCAGTGATGCTGGATTGTTAGGGTGCAGGGCAGCCTGGACACAGAGGTGTGGGGAGCTCCCCTGGTGACTCTACCGTGCAGCTGATGTGGCTTAGATTCAGAGTGAGGTTTGTGGAAAGTGATTGAATAGTGGGGCTGCTGCAGCTGACTCGCTGCTGGGACATGGCGTCTGGTTGGAAAAGGTGGTCACTGGGGTGCAGCCAGAAGGGTTATTTCCTACTGCATCTCTTCCCTTCCCTTTCTGCTTCCTGACCACTATGGTGTGAGCCGCTCTCCTTCTCCAGACCCTTCTGCTGTGCCATTTCTTCCTTGGGGAAAGCTGACCGCAGACTAAAAATGTGAGCCAAAATGAACCTTTGTTCTTTAAATTGTGGGTGTCAGGTATTTTGTCCCAGTGACAAGAAGGTGACTAAAGACTGTGGCCAAGGTTCAGCCCACCTGGCCACACCTCACGACTCAGAGCGAGGTCCTACACCCTGACAGCCCCAGATTTCATTAGACATGTGGACTCAGAAACAGGCTGAGCCAGAGCACACCTCACACCTTCACCACCACCTTACACCCAGGGAAGTGCAGGTATGGGACAATCCCAGGGCACGGCAGCTTCAGCTTGACTCCTGAGGATTGGCATTTAGCCAGTAGCATAGCGACTCACTGTAAAGCAACAGCCCAAGCACGGGAACCGAACACTAAACACTAAAGGACACAAAGACACAAAGGTGGTGTTCACAGAAAGTTGTGCACACGCACTGTAATCCAAATGCTTGGGGACATTTTGTTAGCTTGTGATCACTGCTTCTGTTTCTGGAACAGTCAGGGGGTCCAGTCCAGTGCACAGAAGTTTCAAGTGCTCTTTGGTTTTGGGTGAGGATTTTGCTTTCATGGATAAATGCTCAAAATGCCATATTGTTTTCATAGGTTGGTTTTCTGCTTTTTGTTTTAAATAGCATCTCAAGATTCCTTCTTATACAAAAACAGATTATATGAAGAATGTAGGATGCTCAATTCAACTTCTCTTTATCTTAGGTTCTGAGCTGGGGACAATTTAAACACACTCACAGATAGACAGAAACCCATGTGATCCCAAATCTCATCCAACTCTGTCCAGGAAAGTTCAGCTGTGGGGGATTAGTTAAAACTCCTTCCCCATTTGTTTTGCTTTGCTTTTACCAATGTGGAATCTGTTTATGGGTATAACTATTTCCCAGAACCAACTCATTCTGGAAATGGGTTTTCTTCTCTGTGTGGTAAAACCAGAGAATCTCAAAAGGAGGAATAAGCAAATGTCTTGCCTGAAAGTCACCCGCTCTGTGCTCAACGGGGAAATGACATCTTAGGAGGAACAGCTGGAAAGAGAAGTCCAACCTGGGACCCCATGGTCCGCCTCTTCATTGTTGTGCTCTGCTAACCTAGGCTCATCATGGCTGATCCAATAACCCTTAAGGGAATTATGTGCATGATCCCAGAGACCAACTTCTCTACCTATAATGTCCTTATTGCTAAAAGCCTCACTTCTGGCTGGTGAATGAAATGTCATTCTTGATTATTGCCAGTATAACTCATTATGACTTTTCTGATAAACAAGTCACCCACACATTTCACATGTCTTTAAAAATGTGCAAAGTCTCTGGCTTAAAAATTCCACTTCTGGAAATTTATCCTAAAGAAATAACAGGATGTGCACAATGATTTATTTTTAAGGATGTTCTTTGCAGTGTTTATAATTGCAAAACATTGGAAACACCCTAAGTACCCAGCAAGAGAGAAACTGTTAAGTTTCCCTGCATTTAGAAATGCTCCTGTAAGTTTCAGAAACTAAAAGTTACCTTGCTGAGATACATTTATTCGTGGGAAGAACACGTTCCATGTAGATTTAGTTTGCTCCCTTCAGAATCCAAGCTTCAAAAAAAAAAAAAAACAAACAAACAAAACAAACAAATAAAAGGGCTGGGGATATAGCTCAGTGGAATAAGCGCCTGCCTAGCAAGCGCTAAGGGCCTGAGTTCGATCCCCAGTACCACCAAAACAAAGCAGAATTCAAGCTTCAGGGACACACAAGTCCCTTATATAAAGTAGTGTACTTATTGCATATATCTTATGCAGGTCCTTGGATATGCTTCAAGTTACTTATAATACCTAATCTAATGTAAATGCTATGTAAATAGTTGATATGCTGCATAGTTAAGGGAATGATGACAAGAAAAATTATCCACAGGTTCAGCATGGATACATTTTTTTCCTGAATATTTTTGGCACATGGTTGGTAGAACTCACAAATATGGGACTCAAGGACACAGAAGGGTGACTGTTGAAGTATTTTTATATAATTTCCTTCAAGAACATAGGAATTTAGTCTCACTTTCATTTGCATTTTAATAATTGAAGTTGCTTAATTTGGAAAAAATAAAATTACATAAAACCTGGCCACTCCTCTCTTCTTTGGGGGGCTCATCACCACCTCCTGTCCTGTAAGTTCATAACCAAATACAGTTATAAACAAAGCACCACTGGTACAGAAAATGAGGGCATCCTTCTCCAACCTGTCCATGGGCACCGCTGTTCCCAGTACACTCAAAGGACACTTTGCAGGGGACCGTCCAAGCCCCTCAGCATGCAACATGTGGCTCAGGGTTTGCTGGACTCCCCTGTCCTCATAGGGTCACCCCCTATACCCACTCACAGACTCCTGCTGTCCCTTAAGGCAATGCCTCTCAGTGCTTAAAGGATCCACACTTGTCACCTGTCTGGGCACCTTCCCGAGATGTTCTCACTAAGTAAACACCTCTGAGGAACCCTTGGGTGGAGGACACTCAGCGGGACTGAAGCTCCAGTCCCTGAGATGCGATGTAGCCCATCCTGATCTCCACTGGCGTTCACGTAAGTCTGTTGGGGCCAAGGTATCATGGCTTTGTCCCAACTTACGTGTTATCTCCACAGAGAGCTCCAGGAGAGTCTTTCTGCTTTCCTCCATGGCTCATGCCCTCTCAGGATACTTTTCTTGCCCCATTCCACCCTGTCATAGACAGGGGCTCACAAGGGCCCACAAAACCCAGCAGGCATTACCTTCTCCCTTGGACCCCAGCTAATAAAGGAGAAAGAGAAGGCAACAGCAGAATGCACCCTGGCCTGTGTGTCAGCTTTGCCTGTGTGCAGGTGTGTCACTGCACCTACAGAAAGGCTCCCACTGCCTCTTGGGGCCATGTAGCTTGGAACTTGTCAAACAGCATTATGATTCCTCTTGTACAAAACTATGTGCAGAACTCCAGGACTAGGAAAAGGCAGAAGGCAGGGCCCAGAGACAGAGGCCAAGATCCATGGGAAGGAAGCAGCCATGGACACAGCCCACAGAGTTCAGTGTGTGACATCCAAGTGATACAAAAGTACAGAGACGCAGAAGCTACTCCAGCCAGGAGAAAAGGAGGGCTTGGCAGAGCTGGGATCCACAGGGTTTCTGACCTGGGGAGAACCAAGGTTCATTGGAACAGCTCAGCCCTTCTTACCAAGAGGCACAAAGGACCTGGTATGTTGAGAGAAAGCAAGAAATGTACAGTGGCTGTGGAGGGAGCACAGACAGAAGGATGGAGATGTAGGCCTTGAGAATCTTGCTAACAAGGCTGAACTTTATTATTGCATCAGTCACTTTCCCTTCCCATCACTGCAACAAAACACCTAACATTTGCAACTTAGGGAAGGTTTACTTTGGCTCATGGTGTCAGAAGATTCAGTCCATGGCTGGCTGGCTTCAAGGCAGAAATAGCCTGGCAGAGGGAGATGGCAGAGGAGAGCTGGTCATATCATAGCAGCCAAGATGCAGAGAGAGAAGGGAGTAGCCCGAACAAGAGTACATCCTTCCAGGTCATGCCCCCAGTGGCCACTGCCAAGCAGGTCACACCTTTTGACATCACGTTCAGCCATGAACTCATCAATCCTTAAATCCACTCATGAGGATAGCACTCCGTGATCCATTCACCTTCCAAAAGGCCCACAGATGAACACAGGAGATGTCCAGAGGATATCCTCTACCTAAACCCTAGCAATTATACAGAAATGTCAGCATCATTAGAAATTTCTGAGAAGTCAAAAGTGTCTTAAATTACACCAAGCACAGAAAACTTGGGAATAAAAGAAAAGAGCATTGTTGGAAATCAGAATACTCATGTCTGGAACCTAAGTCCACCACTGGCAGGACATAAATGTTAACCTCTCTGGATTTAGTTTTATTAAATGAAATGTTAGAGGACTTGAAAAGTCCAAGAGTTATGTGAGAGTCCTTTGCCAACAATAACAGTGTAGCAGAAATGGGTATCGACATGCTGGCCTGTGTGCTGCAAACTCTGCTAAAATGAAATAAACATCTCTTTCATCACTGGGGCCACCTCTTCCTTTAAACACAAAAGTCTGATTTATCGCTTTATTTTAAGAACTTCTTGGAGGTGTTTTTGTCAGATGAATCATGAACCACTGGAGATAAGTTGTTTTGTTTTCTGCCTCTGACTGAAATTGTTTTTGAAACATCTGTGTTATTCCACCTTTGACAGACAGCAAAATGGTAAAGCCTTGAGGCATGGGGGAAGGGAGAAGCCCTTTCTCTCTGTTTGAAGCCTCTTATTTGTGTTACATTGTTAATATCCCAATAGTTTATATTTACTCCAGTAAATAAAAAGTTAAAAATAGAATAGAGCACACCATGATATATAGGGTTGTACCTTTTACTGTCTCTCTGTGTGGGTGGGACTTGTGTATACAAGCAGGGGAGGAAGGGGGTTGACTTTTTAATATTTCCATGAAATAGAATTCTGTGCCAGTAGAGTTCCACAGCTGCCAGGAAAATATTAACTAGATATTGAAATCAGGCACAGGGTACCGCACTGCCAAAGGCACACTGTGCCCACATGAATGGCAGCAGCAGGCAGGCCAGGCGAATGGCCCGATTCCAAAGGCCCCGCCAGGGACGCGAATAAATAAAGATTAAACCAGAGCCAAACCAGTGATAACGTAAGTTCTGCATGTCATTTTTTTCTTGAATAATATCAATGTGAAATATTACCTTCCTGGTGGAAGAAGTCACCCTTGGTTATGGAAAAAAAAGCATCAAAAATAAAATAAAGATACCCCAAAGTCCTATCACAGGCCTGGTGAGATCCTTGTTTATAAAACCAAGCACTAGGCGGTCAGCTAGCTGTGCTGTGTCCAAGACACTCAGAAGCCTGCACAAATAAGATGTAGTGCGTGGCCTCCTGCTGTGGGCACGGCTTGGGAGCACAGGGCAGGTCCACCCGACAGGGCTGGCTGGGGTTCCCGCAGGCTCCCCTCCTCCAAAGATGGAAGTCTGACCTCAAGGAAAGACCTACCACCCCATTCTGAGCCTTTCAAATTTCTGACTGATGGATGCTGTTCTTTAAACGTCTTGTTACCAATTTCAAAATTTTGCTGCTCTCTGACCAGTGAATGGAGTCTATATTACATTGGCCTTTATTATTCCGTTTTTTATTTTTTTGGGACAGGGTCTCACGCTGTATCCCAGGCTGACCTCCAACTTCAGTGATCCTCTGCCTCTGCCTTCCAAGGGCTGGGATTACAAGCATGTGCCACCATACCTGGCTAGTTTTTATTATTCTGACTTGCTACTTTCTTGGTGGTACAGCTTGTGGTCAATGTTTGACCACATAAATATCTTTTATGTGCCTAAAAAAATACATAATCTCTAACGGTTATGTGCAAAGTACTATAGATGACCACAGAATCACAAATGCACATGTAATTTTCATGGCACTGATCCATCAGTTACCAAGAAACGCAAATTAAAATCTTACACTAGAGTGATTTGTCTATTTCACCTTGCAGTGCTTTGTGTATTTTGAGGCTATATTATTAGGTACATACAAATTTATCATCATTATCTATTTTTTCATGAATTTAACCCTTCTTGTTATGTAATGATATGTAATGATTCTCCTTTCTCTCCAGTAGTTTCTGCCTGAAAGGCTGTCTTTTGAATAGATTTTGATTGATAAGCCTTATTCCAACTGTTGCTATCAATCTTTTTGTTTGTTTTGGTATAAGATGTTTTTGTGAATAGCACACAATTGACCTGGGTTGATTGTTACAGGCTACCACTGCCTTCACTGGCAAGTTCGGCTTATTCACACATATTGTCAAGGTCTACCTGGCTTCTGCGCTCCTTGACTTCTCTTCTTCAAGTGTCTAATTGAACAGCCTATTTTTCTTCATTCCTTTCTCCCCCACTCTTTTTCTGATGGTTTGGCTATTTGACATTCTTTCTTTAAAACAGAATATAAATTTAATGACCACATTTAGCTCTTTCTCAATAATGCAAGGACTCTAGAAAGAGTCATTTCTTCATTTCTTGTTGACTGTCTTTAATTTTGTACCATAACATTGCCAAACAGTTTCATTTGCCCTAGTTTTGTCTTGGTTTAAGAGGCTCTAATGTTTAATTACATTAGAATTGTTATTATAATCTCCTTTGTATTCCCATGATATTCTCTTATTCACTTCCAAAGGATCAACTGGCTTTATCAGATTGCTACAAAGGTTAGTAGTGGTAAAACAAAGAAAGAAAGAAAGGAAGGAAGGATAGAAGAGCTCTTGTTTTGTAACAATTTTTCTTTAGGACTACCTTCATATTAATTAATATCATTGTTTCAATTTCTTTCTCATACCTACCTCTCCCCTAAGATCTACTTTTTTCTTTATTAAATCTTTTGTTATTTGCTGAAGTGTCAGCTAACAACACATGCTCATTGTTTGTTTGACAATATCTTATTTTACCTTTCTTTTACCTAACACATTAGAATTGTTATTACAGTCTCCTTTGTATTCCAAGATTTTCTCTTATTCACTTCCAAATGATCAACTGGCTTTATCAGATTACTGCAAGGTTAGTAGTGGTTAAACAAAGAAAGAAAGAGAGAGAGATAGAGAGAGAAAGGGAGAGAGAAAGAAAGAAAGAAAGAAAGAAAGAAAGAAAGAAAGAAAGAAAGAAAGAAAGAAAAACTTAAAAGCCCAGAAGAGCCTCCTATATCAGTTGCTCCTGGACCACTAGGGTCTTTCTTCTGCCCTCCATGTTGTTTTTTGTTGAGTTTTCTGTCCTTGTAACTGTCCTGCTCATCCTCTCTCTGCCATGGAAGTGCTCTCTCTGTCTCTGGAACCAGCATGGACTGATTTATATTTATCCTGTCTCACTTGTACCTCCTGTATCCACAGATCAGTCTTCTCCATCCATTCTGGAAAGATCCAGCTCTATCTCTGCCAATAGTCCACCTCTGCCATTCTCTAATAACTTTAAAGAGAGAATGAACTATGGCTTTGGACTCTTGGTTTTTGCTGGTTTGGCTCTCTGGCTATTGGACCTGGCACAGCATGGATTTAAACAGAAGCTTGTGGGACACGGTTCAGGGTGTGGATATGGTGGGTGACATCCCTGGGGCTCTCAGGGTGCCATAAAGAGCAAGAACATTGTCACCAGCAGCTTCTCCTTTCCCTGGGTACTGGCTCTGGTGTCACTGGGCCAAGGTGGAGCCACTTCACCTCTCTTGTCTCCACATTCTTGTGTTTAGAGGAAGACACTGAACTGAGATACTGAACTCCTGTCCATTCCTTGTGATTCTGTGACTCCCACTAACTAGCACTGGGTGACCCTTAATTCGGTAACTCGCCTTTACTGTTTCCTGTATATAGACTGTGCGCCCCCCGCTTTGTCTTGGGGCAAAAAACAGAGGACACAATCGCCACCTCACAGAGCTAACAATCTAACAGAACAGTCAGGTTTCTGAATAACTAAGACCACAGAGACATAGCAGGCAGCCGTCGGCCAGGGTCAGAGAGGCCACTTGCCCACCTTCTGTATGCTTCCAAGGGCCAGCTCAGGATGTCATACTCCGGAAGCGCTATGTGAGAGCTGTGTGGTCCTTTTTGATTCTGAGAATCCAGGTGCTGCCTGTACAAGAAACCACAGGACAAAGCCTGACACTTTGTCTGCTCTTCACCCGCACTGGGCTCCCACGCAGTGCGCTCTGTGGTCACTGGAGGGTGCAGGAAGTGGGCTCCGCATACACAGTGCTGAAGTGGTGGCAGACAGTGGTCTGGTCTGTGGCCATGGGGGCTGCACAGCAAGTCCTGAGATCCTGCTCCTAATGCTCCATGCTGAGATAAGCTTTGCCCTTCCTGTGAAGGTCAATTATTTCCCCCAATAGCTCTTTTTATCTCAGTTGCCAGGAGGTCAAATCAGTACCAGAACCTCGAGCCTATGGTCAGAAGGACTTCATTTTTTCTTCCTTCTCCTCTCCTCACCTCTTGTCTCCTCTCCTCTGCCCGCTCTTTCCTCCCTACCCTACCCATTCCCTGCCTTTCCCTTTGCTTCGCTGCCTCTCTCTGTGTCTCTCCCTCTCTCTGTCTCTCTCTGACAGTGTCTGTCTATGTAGTGCAGGCTGACCTTGAATTCACTCTGCAACTCAGGCTAACCACATACCCACAATCCTCCTGCCTCAGCCTCCCAAGTGCTGGGATTATAGGTGGGTATCACCGTGCCTCGCTAGACTTCATTCTTCATACTTTCTTGGTTTTCCAGTTGTTCTTTTAACTGCCTTAGAGCTGACTGTGAATTCTCAGGTGCACCAGGAGCTTAGTGCATAAGGATTCTCGCATCCTTGGTGGAGTCAGATGGTGAGGCAAGTTTTAGGTAGAGAATATAATATGAAACGAAGTGGACTGTGGTAATAAGAAAGTGTAAAGATGCCATTAATTTGTTTGCCGGAGGACGAAGCATGGCTTGGTGGACAGGGCGACTCTCGGAGACGCTTTGGAGAAGGAGCAGACTGGGGAGAAGAGGGAGCATACCACAGCAGCAGGAACAATGCGAGGCAGTGTGCCCGGGACAGCACAAAGCAGAGGAAGCAGACAGGCAGCGCTGGGGACCCGTCTAGTCTCCCTTCCTCCAATGTCCGGACCTTTATAGGAGTCGCTCATTGAGCTTTACCCCCACACTCTCCTGTCTGTCACCAGCTCCCTCTGTCACACGGATGGGTCTGATCTCCTCTGGCTGGCTTTGGCCACTGCCTCAGTGGCTAGCATAAGAGTAATGGATGCCGACAGGCACATCACGGATGGAGTAGATGTGGCCGAGCAGAGGGGCTGAGGAATATACAATCCGAGAAGTCTCCATCCTGAGTATTTTGGAGATCAAGAAGAAGGGATTGGAAATCTCACCAGCTAATTGACTGGTGGGGCTAGAACCCCGCAAGCGCCCTGTGGATGAAGGAAGGGTGAGAGGAACGCAGTTTCACTGCTTTGAGCCTGCTGAGTCTCACAACGGCTTGTGCTCAGAGTGAGTTGCTTTAAAAATAAAAGCACAAAGGTTAAAAAGAAAAGAATGTTTGAAAAGCAGTACCTATTTTAGGGAATAAAACACAGGAATAGAAAAATCTTTCAAATGCTATAAGCAGCTAAAACCAGAGGTCCTATTGCACTTGGTCAGCATTTTGCAACTTTGAAGCAAAGTGACTAGACTGGGTCTTCCTCTTTGTCAACCCGCCTGGTTAGCACAGCCTGTGGGCACCACGAAGATCTCAAAGGCAGCAGCCGCCCCAGGAACACTGAGCAGGCAGGAGGACCCCCGCACCTGCAGGACGCTG
Source organism: Dinomys branickii (assembly GCA_004027595.1). Classification (NCBI taxonomy): domain Eukaryota; kingdom Metazoa; phylum Chordata; class Mammalia; order Rodentia; family Dinomyidae; genus Dinomys; species Dinomys branickii. The sequence goes on along the minus strand of PVLD010001038.1, from coordinate 216,360 downwards.
TGCTTGGTGGCAGATGTCCACGCGACACACACAATGTTTAGGATGCACTGGCTCACTCTCCCCAGACACCGATCTGAGCCCACAGCCTTGGTGAGGCTCAGCTGGAAACACCTAGCAATGAGATTCCTCAGTTACTCCGAGTCATCTTGGACTATTGGGAGCACAGGGAAACAGACACGGGCCTGGAGCTGGGCATGATGCCACTGGTCCCCGTGGAGAGCAGCGCCAGTGCCAACTGTGGGACTGAGGAATCGCTGGCCTCAGCTGGGCACCTGAACAATCACTCTGCTTGTCACTCTGAGTGCAGCGTTTAATAAATTACATGAGATCATCATGACTTTAGTATAAAGTAGGCTTGTGGGGATATGATTTTACCCAACTGTGGCTAAGACGAGTGCTCAAGCATGTCTAACTACATGGGCTGTGCTATGTAGGCTTGCTCAGTAGGTAAAGTGCATTAAATACATTTTCTACTTGTGATAGCTTCAGTTCTAAAAGGGTTTCTTCAGACAAAATGCCATAGAAAATCAAGGTCCTGCTGCATTTGGTCAGCGTTTTGCAAGCTTTAAGATGTATGCAACATATACCTCACTCCTGGCTTCATTCTCTGTTACACTGCTACTATAGCCCATGGTTTTTACTAATTCATTTTAAAGTTATTTCTACATTAGGCCTTTGGGTATATTTATGTGACTTTCTTAAATTCATTCTGCAACAGGAGGCAGCATACATATATCAAATGACGGCACATACTGACTCACGAGGGCACGTGCATGGGTTTCTTCATGGCTCTTGAGTTCACTGAAGAGCGAGTCTTATTGCAAAGAAAATCACTTCTCAGAGCTTCTCTGGACCCACAGCCAAACCTGGACAACACACCCAAGACCACTGTGTTGACGTTACGGTACTCAGCTCAGACACCAGCTTCTCAGCTGTGTATGTTGACCCTGCTGATGTCCAGGAGAAGAATGGAGGTCATGGATTGTAATCAACAACTAAGGAGCAGTTAGTGGCTTAGTGGGCTGTTGTTGGCTATCTCCACAATTTCCACCTTGGGTGCCAAGCAGTGGGTCTAAGGAGTAGGGACTCTGTGAACCGGGCCAGAACAAGTGCTGGAAAACTGTGTGTATACAGGGCACTCCCCACCCACAATGTGCCTGGTGTCAGAGCCAAAGTGACAAGTGTGACAGCTGACAGCACCGCCTGGGGTCTTGTCACTATGTGGCCATGCTGGAGACTGTCCACGTTGTGCAACAAAGTCCCGTATGTGTGTGTGTGTGTGTGTGTGTGTGTGTGTGTGTGTGTGTGAACACACATACCTGAAGCTTGACCAATAACTGCAAGACTCACAACTTGCAAAATCAGCCACAGTGAGCTCTCTTACACACACGGTTAACAGAATAACTGCCGGCCTCGGCATGAAGCAACCAGAGGCGGGAAGAGCAGAAAGAGGACTTGGCTCTGGAGCCAGAGGCAGAGGCAGTCCCACGCCAAACCTAACAGGAAGCAGGCAACACTGGTCCATGTGGCCAACCAACATTCACCAAGCACCTACTACGTGCATGAAATGCTCCCACTCCAACTTGACTCAACTGGCCCTTGGCCTCAGTTCAACATTAAAATCTCTCTTTTTCTGAGTACTTCTATAGAAAAAGTCAAGCTGGTCCCATTGAAAACTGGACATCAGTGACATCCAAGCCTGTGGATGACATCATGGAAAAACAAGTTCACCTCTGGGCATCATCTCCCACACTGATCTACCAGGAACAGGAGCCATACTCCTCCCATGGCTCCCGCACTGAACCTGTGGCCAGTCTCCTGGAACACAGGACATTTCTCAGGGAGGCAGGGATGGGGGGTGGGAAGGCTTCTTGGGGTCTCTACTTCCCCCCTTGCATCCAGCCAGCATCTGGAACAGCAGTCTCCTTACCCTGCCCCTCCACATCCCTGCCCCACACACCCACACTGTCAAGCTGGGGTATAGGTGCCACTCATCAGGAACGGGCCCCTGGGTCACTGTGTTTCCATCTTTTTCCACCCAATGTAACTGCACCCCAGCTAATCAGGCCAAGCCTGAACTGGCTGATTCCTCCCACATCCCCTGCATCCATGCAGCTCCAGCCAGCCAGGCAGTCAGCCAAGAGCTACGCAGCAGCAAACCCAAGGAGAAACTGAGTCTGATGTTTTGCCCCATGCTCTGCACCCTGCAGTCTCCCAGGCAGAAAGTGACAGGCCCACTGGACATGACCTTTGCTAGTGAACATGGGAGGGGATCTGCGTTTCCCAGAGGTGGTTCTGGGAGCCTAAGAATGAAGGAAAGTAGAGGTGTGTGTGTGTCACCCATGACACCTCCTGACCCTTTGACAGTGGGGAGTCCCTAATGTGGGCCCCCCAGTGCCCAGCACATAGCACCCTGTTAGTGTTCATGGAGTTCCTACTGCGCTTGGCCTGGAGGTGGACCTCAGCGGGCTTACATCCTATCAGGGGCAAGGGCAGATGGCAACTTCTACATCACCACATGACATAAGCCAGGCAGGCAGGAGGAAAATGAAGCTAAGACAGGAAGGGTTTGTGTGTCACAGGGTAGGGTGGGGGCTCCAAGAGGAATCATGGTGACACCGCCCTTGCCCAGGGAGGTGAGGTGCGCGTGGAGCTCTGAGGACCGGGCTGCAGGGTGAATGGAACCGGGGCTTGCCGATCCCAAAGCCCAACCACAGTTGGTGGGAATGAGAGAGGCAGGGCATACGCACTTGGCTCAGATTCCCTGAGGCTCGCATTCCTCAGCGGGGCAATGGGATCAGTGTACCTGGTTCCCCAGATTGCACAAGAGGATTCAGCTAATGCTGCCCGATATAGAGAAAGTGCTATTATTGCTACAGGCATAGTTTTACGCGGTACACACCTTGTGAGAAACTGTAAGCCATTCTTTCTATTACCTCTAGTTTCACTAAATAAATAAGTTCTGGGCTTTACCCTCAAACTTAAGAGAGCTATTCCTTTGGATTGAATTTGAATGACTTCTGGGAGAAAAAAATAATACTGATTATTATAATCCATATTGCAGTCATGATAACTGCAACTCTTGGTTTTTGAGACAATAGGAGGGAAGAATATGCAACCGCCAACTTCTTATTTTGCTGGGTAAGAAGATGTAAAGAAGCAAATAAGCCAACCACCTGTTACACCAGCACTTCACAGAGACAGGCTATTCCCACCAAGCAGTCTCAGAGGAAGGGCAGCTCCTCCATGGGAAGGTCAGAGTTCGCAGACGTACGCACATACAGACACCTGTGTGTGCACGCGTGTGTGAGGGGGCAGACCCAAGCTGGCTGGGCATTCTCCATGTGTGCTAATTCTTATCTCTCTCTCTCTCCGTGTACGTTAGCTCTGTCCAGGGAGAGGGCTGGGAACCACACCTTGATCTCTCACATGTCCCAAGGGCGTAACACACACACGCACATATGTGTATGTATGTTTGTTCTTATCGGCTCACGTTTGGGAAGACCAGCAAACACGGCCGCACCACCCTATGTGGACAAACTGCTGCTGGCTTCCGCTCCCAGGCGCCACCGGGGATGTCTGAGGTGTGACCCGGCCACAGGTGGGCAGAGCATGGCCTTGGGGAGGCTCTGACCTGCGGGCACGATCACCCTGCGCTCACTGGCGCCCACGCTGGGGGGCGGCATGTGCTTGTCCTCCATGTAGTTGCTGTAGCTCGCGCCCACCGTGTCCGGGCTGCCCACCGCCTTCCCGCCTTTGGCCACGCTGCATTCATCAGGGGGGTTCCTGCCAGGGGAGAGGGGAGAGATTTTTCATTAGTACTTCGGCCAAAGAGCATGATGCTACGATAGTGTGATACCCGGAGTGTCCAGGAAGGGTCGGAGGGAGAAACCAAGGCAGAAAGGAAGGGAGAGGTGCAGAAAGCAGACAGCACCGGCGTGGTCTGACTAGCCATGTCTCCCAAAACTCACAGGGGGGCGCCGAGCCCCCAGTGTGATAGTTTTATGAGGTAGGGGCTCTCAGGGTGAACCCAACTAGATGAGGTGCTGCAGGTAGAGCCTGGGGTGCAACCACTGCTTTTCTAAGAAGGGGGTGAGAACAGAGCCCCGGCTTCTCCGTCTCCTGGTCACGCAACGTGGCCCTCTGCAAGCCCAGGACAGAGCCCTCACCAGCCACCAGCCCGCGGCACCTCAACGGACTTAGGAACACATTTGAGTCATTTCAACCTCCATCTAGCACACAAGTGACACAGCTACCACCTGGCTTCTGTGCCACAAGCCAGCTCTTCCTGAAGCTGTCATGGGAAGCTGTCTGTAGTCCTTGCCTGGGGACCCCTGCAGGGACCACTGAGCTGCTCTGCACTCTCCCTGGGTGACAGGAAACAGATGCCGCAAGGTGGCACCAGGGACACTTGCAGCTCCGCAAGGTTTTGGACTGATGCTTCCCTTGAGACCTCAGGATGAAGGCCTAGTGCTGGACTTCACCCCCCTGCAGCCAATGTCAGGGTCGGCAGCTTTGGAGAATCACAGTGACAGTTGGGGTGCGGGCAGAAGGGCAGATGGGGTGGCGACAGTGGGGAAAGGCAGCAAGAGCCTGGACCCCAGTGGCAAGAGGGGAAGGAAGCAGAAATAGCTGAGTGGAGTTGGCTGCTGGCCTTGGGAAAGATTCCAGGGCTGCCCTTAGCAAGGCATTCACATAAAGACAGACATGGCTTTCTGAATAAAGGAAAAAAAGAGGACTTGGGGATTTGAAAACTCTAGGACATGGTGATATCAGACTTAATAGAGAAATAAGAAATCTAACTTAAGCATGAAACAATGAAATATGTTGATTTCTTTTGAGATGGTCAACCCATAGACAGTTAACCCAGAGATGGGAAGCCCACAGAGAATGCTGGGCATCATGGCAGAGGGGTGTTCATATTCCAGTTACATCTGCTAAGGTGGGCTTCCAAAAGTCCCTCTCAAGCTTTGCCAACACATACTTTTTCTACCTGCTTGGGGACCCAGGAGTCTTTACTTCCTCTGGATTCCAGGTTTCTATCCCATGTTTAAGGTCATGGGTTCCACGCCAATGAAACCTTGTTTGTGTCCTCCATCCTGTGTTGGCTGGAGTTCTGCAGTAAACTTGTGGGAGTGGATGGGTACAGGCTTGATGTGGACTTGATCTTTGAGTCTGAGAAGGTCAAAGCCATCAGAGGCAAGAGGACATTCTCTGCAGGAGGGGACAGGGTTGAAGTGGGGTAGAAAAGTCACTCCACACCCTGAGACAGTGGTGGAGGTCGGGACAGGAAGGGATGATGGGGGTCTCGGTATCTCTTTAGAGTTTTTCAGCATCTGCAGCATCTGTGTTGTGGTTTAGATCTGAAATGCATCCCCAAAGCTCACATGCCAAAGGTTTGGTCCCCAGGGCAGCAGCGGAAGTGCTTAGGGGAAGGGACGGGGCAGGGGGGACTCTGACTTATCAGTGGACTCATCCGTCCATGGTTTCCAGTGCCATGGGCTACGGGGAGGTGGGGGAATTTTAGGAAGTGGCTTAGTTGGAGGGAATGGGTCCTTGGGACATGTCCCTAGCTCTTCCTCTTGCTCTCTCTTTGCTTCCCAGCTCTACCATGGCTCCCTGCAAGACACTGCCTCACCACTGGCCAAGAAACCATGGAGCCAAGGGACCATGGACTAAAACCTCTGAGCCCAAATAAACTTTTCCTCCTTTAAGTCAACTTCTCAGGTATTTTGTCAAAGAGATGGAAAGTTGGCTAACACAGTCTGGGAACCCTGAAAGGCAGGCTCACTTGCGAAAGTGCTGGGGCCTGTGCAGGGACCTCAGAGTTGACAGCTAGGAGAAGGCAGTGCCAGCCATGGATGGAGGTCAAAGCCAGGGTTGCTCAGGCTAAGACCATGCTGGGGTCTTCACCTATGCAGCCCTGCCCCACGCATCCCCACAGCCGAACAAATATGACAGTGACTTAAAAACTCTAGAGTTCCCATAGAGTAGATCCCGGATGTTTCTCATGTTGCCTACACCAGCATTATTTCCTCTTGATGCTATTTTTGTTGGCTTCAAATATTTATCTCTGAAAGACCCATCCTAATATCAAAACACAGAATATCTTCACCTGAGTCTCGGTTTCCTATTCCTTTGGAAAATTCCATGAGTTGAGAGGAGTGGGTATATTTTGGTGTATTTGCCCAAGGAGGGAAGTTACTAGGAAAGAGAAGTGAGGGGGATTTGGCTCTTTAAGAAAATGATTTTAGGGGATAGATGGTGCCAGAGGTTGGTAGTAACAACTCTAAAGTCTACATGAAGCCGCTCACTGGTTCATTTAAGCAGTTGTTATACTGAGCATTTGTTATAAACAAGCACCATCACAGAATTTAAAAATAGAGGACTTTGTGGGTTATGGGCTTTTTGCATTTACCTTTAATTCTTCATAGGTTAATTTCTATGTCAGAGGACAAGAACTCCATGCATGGACTACAGGAGTTTTTCAATGGCATGAAAGTAGAACCTTCATCAAATCTAGCTATGATGTCCTATTAAATTGCCAGTGCTTTCCAGAAGTATGCCTAAATATTTAAACTGGGGCAATGTTTAGTAAGTGTACTTGGCTTTCATTTGACTACAATCAAACGCAATTTATCCCTTTAAGTTTTCCCATCCCAGCTTTGATCGTAGAAAACAGAAAAACAAGACCACCAGACCCTATTCACAAAACTCATATCTTTAAAGCAATGAAAATATACACATAATCACTTTTCCCCATTGTGTTTAGCTTTAGTTCCTGAGCCAGACAGAATGAAGCTGTGGTTTTGATCATTCTATATGGGTTTCTAAGTGACTTTAAGGAAACTAACCCCAAAGAAGAAAGGGGTCACTCTCCAGGGCCACTGACACCCTGGACCCAAAGCTGGCCTTTGACAAATACTGATTAAATAGGCCAGGATTGTTCTGTTCTCATGTTTATTTCCCTTGGTTAGTTCCCTGGGGGGAGAACTGTGTAACAAACTTGCACTCTGCCCTGCAGTGAGGACCCTCAGGAGAGTCCCTGTGGCAAGTGCTGTCACTGTTCCTGCTTTCCTCCGAGGTGGGAACGAAGTGCACAGGGGAAAAGGCAGAACTGAGATGGAAATCAGGGCGGCTCAGACGCCCAGGCCCCTCCAGAGCCTGCTTCACAGACGCATGCAAGATGCTCAATGCAGGAAGGCAAAGTAGATGTGGTTTGGGGAAAGCGCTCACAACTCCCTGGCCCAGCTGTCCCTGTGTCACAGCATTTATTCTGCCACTGTCCTTCTAGCCCGAGGGATGTCCTAGCCTCAGAATAGCATGTGTGCCATAGAGCCAGAGGTAGGCAAGATGCAGATAAGAAAAGAGACAATTGCTACAGAAGGAAGGACATTTTCAGAGACATCTATTTTGGTGCCTTTTGCTTTACCGATGAAAAAGAAATCCTATCATGGTTTACAGGATTGAAAAATATCTCTTGAAAGGTCTCACTATAACTACATTCAGAAATCTGTCCCTTTCTCCCAGTACTGCAGCTACCTTCATTGTGAGGTCTGAGGCTTACATATCCCCAGGATGGAACTTCCCACACACCTTGTACTCCACCTACACAAGGCACACGGACAACAGAGGACCTCATGTGTGCCATTCCAGCAGGACGAGGATGCTGGCATCCAACACATTATACAGCAATGAGCATCCCTTCCCAGCCACACTCTCAGTACCTGCATGTGTGTGTATTGCACCAGCTCCTGTGGAAATTCTGAGGCTATTCACTACATGCTTGTCCAAACGGTAATCATTTGGTTCCTATGAAATACATTTGTCCTCTGGTTTAGGGCATACATTTCCTTGTGGCAATAAGCATGGTTCAAGGTATCATTCTCAAAGACACTTTCCTTCAAGGATATACAAAAATCACTGTGTCTTCACCATCTTCTCAAACCCACGTTTCTAGGTCCAGTTTCTATTTTCACCTTCTGAACACTGGTATAGACAATCCCAGGTAATATGTGACATCAGCTGAAGGCACACGAGCTGAGAAGACAGTACCTCCCTCTCTCACATCAGCAGAATTCTCCTAATGGGTGGGGCCAGCCTAAGTAGGGAAGGGTGGCTCAGAATAAAAACTTTTAAGAAAGAATGAACAGTGGCCAGGGTGCCAAAAAGATGGCTGCCTAAAAGATGGCTGCCTAAAAGATGGCTGCCTAAAAGATGGCACCTGAAAGATGGCTGCCTTTCTACCCAAGACCCTCCTAACCTGCTCAGGACCACACATCTCGAGCAATTTAGCTTCTGCAGCAATTTCACATTTTCCCATGGCATTTGGCCGTAATTATGATCACTGTAAAAGTCAAGAAATAGTGTAGAAGGATGATTAAACCTTCACAATGATGACAGTGGAGTGTTGGTGACCTTCTACTGATGACTGCAGATATATGCCCAAGGGAATTGGTCTGTTGAGACTCAAATATATAATCACCCCCCTACATAGCAGTTAGAGAGCAAGTTTTGATGCTGGCCATAAGCACTAACTTCTTAAAACACATTAGTATTCTGAATTGATGTTAAAAAACCAAAAACCATGGCAAAGCATATCTGGTAAACTGGACATTCTGCTAAACTTAAATTAAGGTAAGAAGGCAGATATGTTGCCTGACTGGGAGGGGCTCATGGAACTACATATGACAGAGTGGAAGAAACTCTGTTCCCAAGGCCCAGGAAGCTGCCTGGGTAAACAGGTGCTTCACTGACATTAATTGTTCCCTAGTCTGGGACTCCCAGTGGTCCTCTGCAGCTACAGTTACAGGCATGTGTATGTGATGCTTTTGAATATGTTTTATTCTCTTGCTGATTCTCAAACTATGCAGAGTTTGAAGTGGATTATATGAATGCATATAAAACATAAGGATAACATAAACAATTGAGAGAATATAAATGCAAGGCAGAAAAACAACCCCATCCACTGAACGGTGTCAGCCCAAGAGTAGAAGTGTTTATGTCTGTGAAAGCAATTTCTCTTGTGACTTTGCCAAGTGAGGTCATGTTGGCCAAGAACTTGGACCTAAAGAAGAGTTAGTATCAGTGAAACACCCGTCTGTCTAGGCAGCTTTTGGGGGGCTTAGGACATCACTCTCATCGTGCAGTTTCATGGGCTCCCATACCTGGTAGCTTGCCTACTTTCTCATGTTAAATTTAGCAAAATTTCTAAGGCATCTGATATGCTTTGTCATGTTCTTCTACCATTAATTAAAAAATGGGTGCCTGGCGCATGATAAGTGCTATGTTTCAGCTATTTGAATTCAATTCTGCATGACTCCACGGATAAATACGGCCATGTGCTGCATAAGGAGGTTTCCATTGGTGACAGACAGCCTATGGGACGTGGTCTCATTAGATGATGTCACCTAGTGATACTGTAGCCAAATCGCTGGTGTAAGTACACTCTGTGATAGTCACTGTGACCAACTCACTCAGGACATGTTTCTGGGGATGTATCTGTCCTTTTGTGAACGGGTGGGTGTATTGCTTACTACTCACCAGCAGTGGCTGTGCACGTGATAGCTTGTCCAAGGTCACACAAGCAGAGGCAGAGGGATGGGGGTCAGAATTCACACCACTGAGCTCCACATTATATGACCTCGCTGGTGAACCCTTACGAGGAGTCTTTTTCATAGACACAATTGCATGGGCCCTCAAAAGACCCCGTTTCGTCACAAGCGGGTGTTTTCAATAAAAGATTTTCAGAGCAGTCTTGATGACAGTCATGGAGGAGCTCCACGGAAAACTCTGACAATGCAGCGTTTACTTAGACACATACACAAGTTCTGATGTTTGGTTAACAAAAAGTCTCCTCCATTTCTAGTTAAAAGCCATCTGTTCCTCCCAACACTGCTTGCCGGAGGGCCTCAGCACAGTGCTCGTCCTACATAGGTGAGGGTCAGACGTTCCTCAGTGGGAAAGGAAACCAGACACAAAGGCCTCACCCCAGGGGCGTAGGGTGCGGCTGGCGCTGTCAGATCAGGGCCCCAGAAGAGAGAATCCAGGCCCAGGACAGAGGCCAGAGCACGGCCAGAGGCCCCACCTGACGTTTAAGCCGAGGCAGAGCCCAGCCCAGGATGAAAGCCTCATTTAGGTCTGTCTGTACATAATATCTTTTAAAAAGACGTCATATGCTTGTAAAAACATACTGAGAAATATAAAAGGAGGTCTTTGGTCTTTGAAAAACAAAATAAACTTGGAATCGGGCATTGGTTTTCTCAGGTGGAAGCCCACTCACCAGGGCGGGTTCCGTCATGGAAAGCGCCCGCGGTGGAAGAGCCCGCCAGGCCGAGGCTGAGCTCCATCAGCAGAGCTCGGGCTGGACTCTCAGCCAGCCCTTGTGAGTGTGAATGGACCTCATTTATCCCAGCGTGTCACCAAATACAGCCCTGGGCTCTCCGGCCACATGAAGCCTGTGATTCACCCTCCTTTCCCAACAGTTAACAGAGGCTATGGGTTTTGGAGATAGTCCCAGCCAGGTCCAAATGGAACCTGGGAAGCCACTCCATCTTTTTTAAGTGGAAAGAGGCCACCCTGCCAGTTCTGTGGAAAATCAACCTGCTCTCCAAAACCTATTCCCCGCCCCTTCCTCTGAGTTCCTCTGACCCTGGAGATACCTTCTTTCTCCACCCGATGCCCCTGGGCCACTCCCAAGCTTTCCTCCCCAAGTATCTGCTCTCCTGGGGCTGCGTTTCCTCTTCCCCCAAAACAACTCAAGCCAGCCACACCCAACCTCCCCTGTCCTTGGGGCCCAGTGCCTTAGGATAAACCCAAACTCCCTAGAAACTCTCAGGCATCAGTCTGGGCCCTTCCACTCATCCCATCATTTATTAATTATGCATGGACCGCTCTCCCTTGCTGGGTGCTGCCCCAGAAGCAGAGGACAGAGTAGGGGCCCTGATCTCTTGGGGCCAGTGCCCAAAGCCCTTCAGTCTGATGTCACATATGCTGCCCCTGAAGACCACATTTCACATCATCCTGGCCACTCTCCCAACTGGGGCTTTGGCTTTTGCTGCAAGGCATTGGGGCATGGGTCCTCTCTGGCAGTTCTACTCTCAGAGGCAAGGGTCCCTCCGCCTTCCCTGCTGGTACCTCTGCTCCTGTGTAGCTGATACCCACCTGCCAAGGTCACCTCTGAGCTCACCAACCCTCGGAGAGCATTTTCTCAGTTAGTGTCTTGGAGCTGGGTGAGGGGATGAAGGAATCCCCAGCTGAAGCCTGAGCTCCTTGCTTCCTAACTGCGGTGCAATAGAAAGCCCCCAACCAGAACTGGGAAACCAGGGTCCACCTTGGTTGATCTCGATGAGTCACAACAGGAGCTCATGGTCTTCCCTCATAGAAAGGGCTGAGGGCCTCCTCGGGGTGGCCGGGAGGGGAGGCCCTCGGATGGTGCGTGAGAGCCTGTTTTGCAAACCGTGAAACATTATACAACTTAACACAACAGCACTCTGCCCATGCACACATATGCATGTGTGTGTGCATGCACATGTGTGCACGTGTGTGTGTTTTGCTGGCACCTGGCTCATTATTATACCTCAGTGACCCCAGTGCAGGTAAGCAAGCGCATGTCCCTGCACTACAGTCTTTGGCTTGTGACTGTTATTAGAGGGGCGCCATCTCCCTGAATGTTCTCAGTGGCGGTGAGTTCACTGCACAGCAAGAAGACCTCGGTGATGAGGCTGTGGGGAAGACACGAGCAGGGCCTTTTTGACAGCACCATGCTAAGGGGCAAAGGTCACTTCTGCCAGGGACTCCTGCAAGGACCGACGCTCTCAGCCTGGCTCAAACCTGTGCACAAACCCACTGCTGCTCTGGTGTACAAAGCCTAACCCTGCATGCTTCTGGTCCAGCTTCACAGCGTGAATGAGAGTCAGTCGCCACACAGGGTATTTTAGGACCTCAGACAAGGGGGAGATTGTCTGGAGAGCGGCAGGCTAATTTGCGGGTCTGTTTTATTTCTGAATCAGAGACGGTGGAAAAGCTGCTTCAGACCCCATGGCGGAGAGGTGGGTGGGGTTCGGCTGTGATTCACGTCCAACTCTGGCTCAAACTGAAACTGTAGCAGTTTGACTTCACAGCTGTGGGTTATTTTTACTCTTACTAAATATGCTCTCTTACACCTGGAACGTCTACCTCTTCCCAATAGCCCTGTCCCTTCCCCCCTCTTCGAAGCAGCTGAAGACAAAATTCATTAAAGAGCCACCAACAGTTAGTCCTTTGTTCCTGACACACTCCACGGCTTGGAGGTGCCTTGTGAAAGTTCCATACCTGAGTCCCCATTGACCACCATAGCCGAGAGGAGGAGGTCGAAGACTCCATGTTGCCTTTAGACCTGGGGCACTTGTGGGGAGACACATCCTTTGGGGGTACACCGTCTAGAAGTCAAATCTCCTATAGAATAAAATTCCTACAACCTGCTCAATGGTCAAGATTGCATGTGGTATTTTTTCTGTCTTGAGAATTCCTTTAGGTCTGCCTAAAACACTTGGACTTTTCAGAAAGGAAACAGCCATTATAGTGCTTGAGGTTTTTATTCTAATAACTGTCTATGTCAATTCTGGTTAACCAAAATAACTTGGCTCTTGAGACAGACAATGGCAAAGCACTGTCCCCCGGCCAGTAACAACATTCTTGGTGGCCCAGGGAGTCCACTTGGATCCTAACTATCCTGTGTGCTCTGCTATAAAAGTGCATTTGACCTGCCCAGAGAGCAAAGGCAGCGTTGAGTGACGGAGGAGAAGGGACAAGGAACGGCTCCCCCAGACAGGGACACGGGAGCAGAGACCTCGCAGCCCTTCCTGACCCTCGTCTCTTCCCGCCCAGGACTCCTTCTTGCAATAAGCAAACCGATCTCTGCAGAGGTCAAGGCTGGGCATGGTGGCGCACACCTCTCATTCCAGCACCCAGGAGGCTGAGGCAGGAATTCACCATGAGTTTGAGGCCAGCCTGGCCTATGTAGTAAGATCTTCCCTCTCTCAGAAAAAAAGGTGTGGTGTTTTTATACAACGAAGTACTACTGAGCTATAAAGAAAGATAAACTCAGTGCTTTTATAGGTAAATGGATGCAACTAGAGACCATACTCGTAAGTGAAACGAACCAAACCCACATGTATAAATATCTCCCTACTGTGAGAAACTGAAAGAGTAAATAAGGTCCAAAATGTACAATAGATACTGTGAAAGGGAAAGAAAGTGCTCAAGAGGAAAGAACAATGTGGGTGGGGGAAAGGAGAAAAGAACGAAGGAAAAAATAAGTCTGCACACACATAAGATAGCTAAGATAGTTGTACTACTAATTTCTATTAGTTCATTGAAAGGGAAAGTTAGTGTTATATTGTCTGATCAATTTTGCACGCCTGTACCTGGTAATCTGAACGACTACTTTGAAGATAACAGTATGCATTATAACCACCATTGCTAATTTCCTATCATCTTGTTTTGAAATTCTGTATTATTTTTGTTTTGTTTTGTTTTATATTTTCTCTCTTCAAAAAAAAAAAAAAACTACTTCTGTGAACCAAATCTGCCAGTTCACCGATGGGGATGCCCTAGTCCCCAGAACCATGGGAAATGTTTGTGTTATCCCTAAGCCGTGGTCTATGGCCTTTCATTCTAGCAGCCTGAGCTTCATAAAGCACTCCCTGGGAGGGTTAGGAGAAATTACAAGTTGGAAAGTCTGTGTCGCTGCACCACCCACGGCTTGGACGGTGGCCGGGATGAATTTGGGTCCATCTATGCCAATCCTGTCAGCACCCTGAGCAGACAGGACAAATGGAATTTGTGGGGAGAGTCTCCCTATGCTACAGCAGTGCAGAAAGTCCCAAGAAGTGGTAGAAGAATATATATAACGTCACACTCAGGAAGTAAAAATAAATGGGCCAGGGGAGCGCCCAGGCCTAGGAACCACTTTCAAATGTTCAGTGCAGGGTTGCAGGAAAAATGAGAGTTTCTATTAGTGCATGGAGCTAATTTGCCTGATACTCGAAATCCATCAGCCAAGACCTTGATCCACTCATAGCCACCAGCAAAGCAGCCTTCTCAGCACGGTGATAAACGGGAGCACGAACGGCTGCCATGTAGCACTGAGAGTACCCCAGTTTTGGCCCCAGCGCAGCGAGGCCAGCTTTCCTGATGGCCACTGAGAGTAGGGCTGCAGGTCTCCTTGCCACATGAGCTATTTTTAAAATGGAAACACCATGTGAAGTTAATGTTAGGGGAGGGCACTGAATGACCCGCTGAAGTAACATAAAATGAGAGGAAAATCAATATTTTTTCTGAGACAGGGTCTCACTGTGTAGTTCAAACTGGCCTTGCGCTCCTGGTGAGCTTTCTGCCTCAGCTTCCCATGAGCTGGGATTCCACGCGTGCACCACCATGCCTAGGGAGCAGATAAATGTTTTTAAAATTTGCAATATGTAGAAGAAACCAGGATGCAATTGGTGGTTGGGGTTGATGCCTTTCAGAGGACAAGAGAGAGGATGTGATTGCCCAGGAGTCCAATCAGAAGTGTCTGCTACGCTGCCAAAGCTACCCTCAGATAAAGTCAGTGTGCTCGAGACCCATGGGCTGGATGAGCCGAGATTCACCGCACTGTGCAAGGAGGCACAAATGCCTCCCACTTTATCTGGTCTTCGTCAGAGCCAAGTTCCCGGCCCAGCGCCTGGGCTTTCGCTGCAGGGGGCCAGGCTGCAAGCTCAGGGGGTTTCCTAGTGGTGCCTGTGCAAGGCACATTTGAGGTCCGCCCACCTCACTTCCTCTTTGCCTCTGGGAGCCCCCAGTGGTCCCAGGCTGGCACGGCCGGAAAGGCAGAGTCTCAGTGACCAATGTGGCCCCACAACCTTGGCAAGCATCTCCTAGTGGTGGGGCACATCTGTATCTCACCACTTTGGGAGGCTGAGGCAGGAAGATCACAAGTTCAAGCCCAGCCTGAACAACTGAGGCAACTTAGCCTTCTTCCCCTGGGTCATTAAATGTCAGGCACAGTGGCCACTGGCATTTCAGACTGACCACAGGGCCTTTGCACTGAGCCTTCTCTCATGTGTCACTCACACCACACTTACCTTTTTGGGTCACCCCATCTAGAACTGCTAAGCACTAGCCATGATATCATCTACCAGCTACTTGAATAAGTTGTCTGACTGAATGACTCTCTTCCCTGCTAGTGAACTTAGTGAGGCACAATTGTCTTGTACATGTTATTACTGTATTCCAAACATAGCAATGCACATAGTAGGCGCTCAATAAACACGACAGAATGAGTGAATGGGCCCCTAAATAAGTGGTGTATCTGAGGCCAAGTTGGACCAATCCCATAACCCCCTTTCCAGTATCACACTACAGGCGCCACATGGTGTGAATTACAGGTCCAAAGCATCTCATATCTGAGCAGGGCAAGAGCTGTTCACATTCACAGGAGTCTGCTCCGCAGACCACAGGGACAGATGGGCCCAGGTGGGGAGGGAGATGAGCAGCTCACCTAGGCAGACAGATTCCTTGGGACCCCACCCTCCACATCTCCTATCTTCTCTCAGGCCACCTCTGCCTGGCTACTGCACATTCTCATCATTGGTTCCCAAGACTACACTCATAGCAGGGGTTTCCAGGGCGCAGAGCATCAAGCTCCAAGGAGGGCTTCTTAAAAACCTAGCCTGGCTGGGGAGAGGTGGTAGGTCTCTGTAATCCCAGCAGGGAGGCTGAGGTGGGAGGATCGAAAGTTCCAGCCCAACCTGGGCAACATAGAAAGTTAGCGAGACCTGAGACTCAAAATAAAAAATAAAACAAGGACTGGAGATGTAGCTCAGTGCAAAGGCCCTGGGGTCAGCAAAAAAGTACCAAACAAACCAAAAACACGAATCTTCAGGGCCTCCCCCAAGTCTTTTCAGACTCACAAGGCCTGGGACTGGGTCTGAGAATATACATTATGATAGCTTCTGGGGGCTCCTCCTGGGACCCAACTTGAAGAACCACCAGGCCATGGGAATTTCACGCAGTAGAACCACTGAGTTCATTGCAGCAGGTGGCTTGGGCTAGGTCTGCATTAGAACCCACATCATGGTGCATTACTTCATTAAGATCCTTTTGCAGGGGGTTCCCCAGAGTCGCCATCCGCTTTGCAAAGAAGAAGGTGACATCCACTGGCATCTGATGGCCTTCTACTAACCAGAAGCAGAGGGAGCACCATGGTGAGTACTGCGGTGCTGCCCCCTGCAATGGAGAACAGTTTACTGACCTGGGGCCGACCTTGCTGTCCACAGGGGCCGGGGCCCTCCCAGCACACTGAAGCCTGCAGCCAGGGCCTTGCTGGAGAAACCCCAGGCCGAGTCCCATGTGAAGGCTCAGGGTGCCTGCATCCAAGGCTGGGAGAACAGGCCCTGCCAGGTTTGTGCCCACAGGACGCAGCTGATGCCAGGGCATCAAGCTCCAAGGAGGGCTTCTTAAAAACCTAACCTGGCTGGGGAGCCAGACCTGAGAGGCCTCTCTGCTGGCCGTGAAGCATGCTCCCTCTCTCCTGCTTTGCTTTTATTATTTTTCACAAAAGTGTGAGTCTAGCAGCAACAGATCTCATTTTACCACTTGTATTTCATTTCAGGAGCTCGTAAGCGCGTCAGGGCCAAGGTTTTACAGCTTCCCACCACTAGCTTGGGAAGCAGATCCCTCCTCTGCCGCCCAACACCCTCGGCCCTTCCTCTGTGGCAACGGGTGGAGGGGGGGGACAGATGAAGGGCCATTGCCCGGGATTGGGCCCCCGGGAGGAAGGAGGTGGCTGTGCTCTGGCCACACTTCACGCCACAGGGCGCGCCTCTCCACCCCGAGAGGCATCTGCAAAGGGGCAGTGACACCCAGGTCCGGGCCCACGTGGCCCAGCCAGACCCAGCTGCGGATGTGTGTGAACCCCCGGCCCCGGCCCCAGAAGAGCCCCGCTCGGAGCAGTTCGGAGGTGGGCTGCCTGCTGTAGCGTCTACCCCCAGAGCCCCTGGCGGCTGACGGGCCTCCACCTTGGTACCCTGGCAGGCTGGCAGGCCCAGGCGCCTCCTCAGGGGCCATGGAATAGCAGGCTAGCAAACCTGTCCTGTCACCCCAGGCCACTTCCAAGCCAGCTGGTGAGGTGACCCAGCTCCACGACAAATGTCGAGCCCTTCCTTCCTTTGCACCACTTGGCTGCGTGTCGGGCCCTGGAGAGGGACTCTGAGGCCACAGAGCCTTTAGGGCCCCAGGGAGCTCCCTGTCTGCTCACGGTCCCCCTCCTGTTTCCTGCCCAGCCAGGTTGAGCTCCTGCAGTGTAAGGGATCTGGATACCCTGGAGTACAGCAGGGTAGAGGTCTGAAGGCGGGAGAGGGCTCCAGACACCACAGGTGGCATCAGGCCACCACCACACGGCATCAGATATGGTGGTCAGTGTTTTGTGTCCTGACTATGCTACATTCCCCAGTGACTCGATCAAACACTAACCTAGGTGTGGCTGTGAAGGCATTTTAAAAAGTAACAGCTGCCATCAGCTGTGCTTGATCAAAGGAGACTGTGGTGAGCCTCACCTAATCAGTGGAAAGCCCACCCTGAGGTTTTCCAGAGAAGGAGAGACTCTGCCAGTGGACGTCAGCTTTCCCAGCCCCCACAGCCACATGAGTCACTTCCTTAAAATAAAGCTCCTGGAACAGTCCAATGTCCCTTAGGTTCTGAGGAACCCATCAGACACACCAGGCCAGTGCCCCCAAGACCCAGCAGAATACTGAGCTCTGGCAAACTCAGGCCTAGTCCCTGAAATCTCTTCTGCAGAAGGGACTGATAGGTGCCAAGCCCTGTGCTCCAGGACAGTCTGTCCTCAGATGCCACCAGCACAGTTATATGTCACATCTAAACACCAAAGTCCCCAAGGCACCATCCTTAAAGACAGACGGGGTAAACCCTGCTTCCCATGGCACCTCCCGCTACTCTGTCACCCACGAATGAACCAGATGGTGAGCAGGGAGGCACTGTTCCTCCACGGCACTGCCCACTGGGACCTCAGATACAGTTGGTGGGAGGGTTCTGAGCAATGCAGGAATTCCAGGAAGCCCGAGACAGCTCAGAGACCCCATAGCTTAGAGCCAGGGATGTAACTCAATGGCATAAGTGCCTGCCTGGCAAGCACAAAGTCCTGAGTTCAATTCCTGGTACAAAAAAAAAGGCCCCACTGTTCCCTTCCCAGGAGCTGTCTGGTGTCCCTAGGGCCTGTCCTAGGGCCGAGGAAACCATGGCTGGAAAGGCTTCCCCAGGCCCAGACATCGGCCACTGACCAAAGGGTCACCGGGTGACCCTGGAGCGCAGGGCTGGCCCTTCTCCCCCACGTGGAACATGGATTGCTTCTGATGGTCTAAGCTCAGGAGCGGTGCAAGGAGAGCAAGGGAACCTTTATTTCTGCAGCGCTCTCCTAGCCTTCCCACTGTCTGCTTTGCTACGTCCAGAGGCTCTTCCTATACCTGGCCAACCAGGCACTGGGGACACAGGCCGGTCACATGCACTCTCCCTGCCATGGACAGAAGCCCTAAGAGTTTCTCTCTCCCCTCAGTCCCACCCTGTCTCACACCTCAGGGTGCACTTCTGGGAGAAAGAAAGTCACTTCTGGAGAAGAAAAGCTTGAGAACTGCCTCTTGCTCTTAGCTTCCCCTGCTGTGGCAATGCTGGGGGTTTGGGGTCCCAGGACTCAGCCCAAATCAGATCCACGCAACATTTCAGGCTTGATGATGGACAGGATCAGACAGGATTGGCAGTAAACTATGTACCGGAATTATTTACTCTCCCTGACTTTGAAAGCCCCGACATGCGCCTGCCTTCAGCTCGCCTCCAGGACTGGTGGCAGGGCACCCAACAGAGTTAGTTCCGTCGCAGAGAAGAAGGGAGAGGCCCAGAAGAGGTGGGCTCTTCAGACTCCAGGACGGCCCTGGCATCTCCCCTCTGCATGTGTGACACGTGGTGGTCATTTTCTCCTAGGGCTATGACCTGGCCTCTCCCTTAACACCCCACTGGCTGGTGATGCATTGGTTTCCAGCACCTCTAAAACACAGCACTCAAACATCTTAGCATTAAACACAGACATCACAAAGAGGCCCTATCGCTTCTGCGTGTGGAATCCAATCCCCTCTGGTTTGTATCCAACTCTGCCCATCGCTGGTTTCCTTGTCCCTCCCACAGGGACAAGCTTCCTCCCGGGCTGCGTGGGGCTCTGACGGGGTGCTGGAGGAGCACAGCTTTATACCCAATAAAGTCTGAGCAACTGCACGCTGCCCCTGTGACTTTAGGTAGAAACGCAGGCTATGCAACACTGAGAAAAAGTCATCCTTTCCTTACCCTGAGATGTTGTGCTCTCTTGCCTGGCTACATACGGGATGGTACACCATCGCGGAAATTACCCTTAACTTTCACAACTACCTTCTACACGTCTTTGTGCTCAAAACGGTTCTGCATTAGATAATGAGTTGCAAGCGACAGCTACAGTTATGTGACAAACTCAAGAAAATAATTATTGGAGACGGAGCTTGGCGTGAAGTATGAATTGAGAAAAAGGGTGGGAGAAGGGGACAGCAGAGAAGGAAGGTCGGGCTGGAGACAGAGGGCAACAGCAACCACAGGCTCGGACCTATGCTGCACTGCCTGGCCACTGCAGACACCCTCTCTCCACTGAAACAGAAGACAGTGTTATTTCCCAGGCAATAAAACCTGAGAGATGAATTGCACCATATGGGGGCAGGGGTGAGGCCCCCCTGCCAGTGCCTGGGAAATAGAACTGAATACCACATCTTCAAAGAAGAGTTCTTGGTAAATACCTTACTGGTTTTACAACCTTTATCCGTAACTCAAACCACGGGTGAGCACATTTTCGGTGTGCCCCAGGGCTCCTGGCCAACGGGCTCCACTTCTGAACCCGTCCTGGAGAAGGCAGACTGGTTCCCCATGGCCTTTCCAGGACATGGAAACAGGAAGGGTGGCGTGCAGCGGTCACCTTACCTGGAGCCGTTCACCTGGCTAGGGTGGCATTCCATCTTGATGGTGACCCTGGTGGGGGGTTGAGACAGCCAGTCCTGCTGAGGGACCCGCGGGCTCATCTTGGAAGTCTGGCCATAGTCGCCGGAGGAGGATGCGGTCATCTCCGTCTTAGCCAGGTGCGGCGTTCCGTAGGCGCACTCAAATAACGACTGGTCCTCGCTCACAACTGATAGTGCTTCCTGAATGCCAAAGAAACACATATTCAGGACACACCAAAGGGTAGTCACGTCTCACCAAGCTGCTGATTTCAGATCAGAGTCATTCCTCACGGGGACAATTGCACTGTAGGTACAGTGTATGGATTCCATTTCTACTTTTCAGAAGAAGAGCCCCTTGTTTTCCACCCTAGAGGCTGGAAGCGCTGGAACTGGCCAGCCCAGGACACTGGAGGCCAGTTTCAGGGCATCCTGGATGTGCTGGCAGCAGGGCAGATAATACCTACTTTCATCTATACTCAAGGAAGTTGAATTTCAAAGGTCTTAGATGACATCCAATTATTTGTGTCATTATTTGACAAATGCAATCTATAATTCAAGCAGACAGGACGCAGAATGGGCATGAAGATTAAAAAAAGACACGTGAAGGCTAGCACCTAAATATCTGGCAAAGCTCCCACGTTCCCAGGAGGAGAAGGAAGTCCTGGAGGAAGAAGTCCTCTAAGGAGAGTGAGGGGAGAGGGGAATACCACCGGACAGCCAGGCACAGATCTCGCTTTTTCTGCCTCTGCTGCCTCGTGTGATTAGCCCCAAGTTCCAAGGGGTGCTTCCATGATGGCAAGCATCTGGATGATAAATGAACCACCGAAAAAGCAAAAGCTGTGAATTATCCAGATGCCTCCAAATACCGTACTAGGAAGTTTAAAATATCTGGATCAGTGAATAGCTCTTTTTTTTTTTCTCCCGACTTTCTATTAATATCTTTGCTTTTCTGCATGATTTAGTGAAAAGAAATAGAAATTTGTCATGGTCAGATCATTTTTTTCCTGTGGTTTGAAATCAAACAAGTGATTAGCCTGTGGGTGTGTTTATATTCTGCAGCCGAATCAGCGCAGGCAAATGGGATTTGGAAATTTCAACTACTTGAATGATACGGCAAATACACGGAGTGATTGTGAGGCAATCTGATTTTGGTTTCTAGAACAGAAAAAGAAATCCATGCGACAGCTTGTTTTTATTTCAGTTCTTTGGCTAGCAACTCATGAGAAGCAAATGCTAGCTGAGCCACAGATTATTCTTTAGAAAATAGAACTTTGGGACCAGTTCGGGAATGGAGGGGAGACCATGGAGACCATCTCATCTCCATGGTCTCGAAAGGTTCATACCTAACCCTACGTGATCTGGCCCCAAGATCAACCAGGGGGTCAGTGAAGGAACAAACCTGTGTGTCAGCATCTTCCTTTCCTGTCTCCACAGTCCCCGAAGCCCTTCTCATGTTTCTTAAGTGTGGGAAATGTGCTTAAATAGCTGTTATGCTTTATATGTAGATGTCACCTCTAAGCTACATGCACCTATAGATGGGTCTTTTGAACGGCCATTGGATTATGGGGGCCTTATCACTGACTTGCTTTTAGGAGATGAGATCAAATTGGAAGAGGAGGGTCACTGGGGCATGGCCTACAAGGGTGCATCTCAGTCCCCAGCCCCTCCTTTGACCCTCTCTGCTCCCCATCCTCCATGCTGTGAGCAGCTCTCCACCACCAGGTCCCTCGGCCATGCTGTGCTGCCTCATAGCCTGGTGACCATGGACTGAAATCCTATAAACTGCGAACCAAATAAACCCTTTCTCCTTTAAACTGGGGATGTGAGTTCGATCCCCAGTACCGCCAAAAAAAAAAAAAAAAAAAAAAATCACTCATTAAACTGGGGATGTTAGATATTCTGTGTGAGCACCAAGAAAGCTGACTATAACTTTAGCACTCCTTCTTGTTCTTGGGATTAACCTTTACATAAATAAGGATGCTTCCCACCAGTATTAGAGTCTTATGCAGTAGCCAGTCTGAGACAGAGACCTCCATTCCCAGAAATATCAGAAACATGCAGTTTTATAGAGTTTTCCTCCCAAGTCCATGTGTATTTGGCCACTCTCTTCCCCATCCACAAGGACCAGACTTTTTCCCAGTTTCCTGGGCTCACACCCCTCCTGGCCAAATGTGCTGTCTCTAAGTCAGTCAGTAGGCAGAGCCAATGAGAATGAACTCTGTTCTCTGGCCTGAGTGGTGGCCAAGGTCTGTGCCTAGGTAATACCCTACCATTGACCTTGTTAGGATCTCTAGGATCAAAGCTCCAAGGCACTCGGGAAGACCAAGGTGGGCCTTCTGAGCAGGAATGCAACAAGGCTGCGTCGTGCCAGCCAGAGAACCAGAGTCAGGCACGAGGGGCACAGAGGCACCTGAGGATGCAACCCAGTCACATTCCCCAAAAGAAGTAATGTGAGGGAGCAGTCGGCATGGAGGGCAGTGAGGGAGAACCTGAACCTCGCAGCTCTCTCTCCTGGGCACACCCAGGGAGAGAATGCAGGGGCTCTGAACTCACAGTCATGGGCTGCAAAGGAAAATCACACGGCGTGAGGACACGTGCCTGTAATCTCAGCACTCTGGGAGGCCAAGGCAAGAGGCTCAAATGCTCACCACAGCCTGGGCAACTTAGCAACTCACTAAGATCCTGGCTCAAAACAAAACATAAAAAAGAGCCAGGGAGGTAGCTCAGTGTGAAGACCCCAGGTTCGATCCCCCCTGTGACAAAAACTACAAATGAAACAGAATCAGCACCGCTGACTTACTGAAGTCATTAATTGAAAAGGCAGAAATAACAGCTTCTTAAGTAATTTTGCTGAGCAGATCCTCCCACCCCACAGCAGTGCTGGTAGCCGGCTTTACAAACTCAGAACAGAAAACAAGGCGGACAGCTGCTCTTCTTTCCTTACCGGGCCTGCAGACTCCGGCAAGGCCCGGAGCAGAGCAACACGCTATGTAATGTTAGCTTTGGCTCTCCCATGAGGAGAAACATGAACAAATGTGTGATTTATATCAGAAACTGGCAAAAACAGGCTACATGTAGAGGATGAGCAGCATTTGAAGTTACAAATTAGAAAGACAAGGGTTTCGGCGTCAACAATCAAAAAGCAAGAACTTTTAAATATCACATGTCCCCAGATAACATATTCTTACAAACATAGCCACCGGCCAGATAAATATAGCATTAGATTGAAAAAAAAAAAAAAAGACCAAAATATGCTAAGTAAAATGAGGGTTAAGTGTGTGTTTCTAGGGGAAGGAATCCAGTCTCACATCTGGCTAAGCATTATTTCAGCCCATGGTTTTCTAAAGAAAGCAATCAAAGTTAACTGAGATTGATTTAAAAGGGAAAGAAAGACCTTAACAAATGCTAGGATAACAAGGCCCACGTCCCATCTTTGTATCTTAAAATTCGCCTCAAAGTTGACACTGCAGGAATATGAGAAAAGGGACCTAATTCAGAATATCAAAAACAACCATTTCATCACTTTGGTTTATCAGAAAGGAAAGATTTTAAAAGTGGGGACACTTCTGGGTAAATTAAGTCAGCCAGAAACCTAGAATTCAGTACATTAGTACAGCTTAGGAAAAGGAAATAAAATCACACACACACACACACACAGAAGTGCACCACTTTTAACAATGGGGGCGGTAACAAAAATGTGAGGTGTAGTTTTCAGAGACTTATTTCAACAAGAACAATCAGTCAAGCTGACTGCTGGAAGAAAACCGAGCTATGGACCCTCAGCACTCCTTTGCCCCCACACCTGACTCAGTGACCCACAGGTCTTGGCAGCATCCCATTTTGAAGTCTAAATGACAGAGTAACATCTCAGACCCCCTGCTTGGCAGTCCTAGGACTTCAAACGGAGAGAACATCTCTGTAACCCCATGGGAGTGAGACCAGACAGGAGTGTGAGCGCAGGCCAGGAACTGGAAACACGTGGGGTCTGTGACTGCAGGCCTGGGACACCTTCCTGGCTGCGGTCAACGATGCCCTATTTCTCTGTCCCTTGGTTACCTTCCCTTGCCACCTGGCCAGACCACCTGCCTACCTGCCTACCTGCCTAGGTATGTGTGGATGCCTTCGTGAACCCAGAATGGTCACTGTCAGAACCCTGGGCCAGCCAAAAACCTTTTTCTTTGGTTGCTTTATAACCTAGACTTCACAAACAGTCAAAACCTGGCAGAAATGTGGCATAATAATTTAATATGCCCGCCTCCATGTTCCTATAAAAAGACTGAACTTCAGACTGATGTGTGCCAGTGTGTGGGGGTGGTGGGAGGTGTTTTTCTGTAGCTCCAGGAAAGTTGGGGTGGTCTGATGTGGCGAGTAGCTCCTGCCCAAGACTGTTTTTTATGAAATTATGAAAAACACATAAATTCCAAGCAAATTCCAGCAGTACACAAAAGGTACTGCTGGGTTAGTACTCCAGTGTTTATTACTTCATTTGAGTACTGAAAGCTCTGATAATTTCCAAGGACCATCCCTTTGAATCTTCATCATGGAAGAACAGCTAATGTATAGTTCCAGAAAAAGGAAGACTCAGCTAGATTACATTTCATACCACACTGTACTTAGATCGAAAAGACAGTAAAACAGATAAATAAAATGTTGGACACACCTCGTACACACACTGATGCTTCCAGCAGATTCCAGTCTTCCCGATCCCTTTCTATAGCAGACGAATCCTCTATCCAGCTCTTACCAGTAAAGATTAGAAAACCAGGGTCTCAGCCCAAATTTGTTTCCAACTTGTGATCCCAAAGTCCATAAAAATAATATATTGTCAATATATAAAATCCATCATGAGTTCTTCTGAAAATCTGGGAGTGATAAAGTGCTGAAACACCAAAATCTTCGAGAAGGCCCAGTGTACATTCACAGCAAGTGTGGGGAGAGAGGGAAACGGTCCTTGCATACTTTTAACTAGTGACGTGGCCACAAGAGGACTTCCAGAGAATTTGATTCCTGCATCAGCCTTTGTTTCCACAAGTTTTATGTGCATAGCTATTTGATCATGAAAGACAAATGAATATACTAAGTGGAACAAGAATTTTAAGACTGTGGTCATGCTACAGAATGACCTTACAGAAGT
This sequence comes from Dinomys branickii, assembly GCA_004027595.1. NCBI lineage: Eukaryota > Metazoa > Chordata > Mammalia > Rodentia > Dinomyidae > Dinomys > Dinomys branickii. The sequence goes on along the minus strand of PVLD010001038.1, from coordinate 191,184 downwards.
CCTTGCTACCCCAACGGAGTGGAGACTGTCCCCATGTGGAGGGCAATGTCACCTTCTATAAACAGCCTGCCTTTCAGCCTGCCTCTCTCCCCTCCTGAGTTCTAATCCCATCACAATCCCATATAAAAATCCTCCATCTATTTCTCTCATACAGAACCAGTCAAATATTGGTGTATCACTTAACTTCTTGCATGATAATCAGTAAGATGTCATCTTTCGGCCACTTTCATAAACAGTTGGCCCAATTTATAATAAACCAAGTTACCTTGTTGAATACTCCCCACGCAACATCCTCTTACATCCCACTTTGTTGATTTTAAGATACATCTTTTTTTTTTTTTTAACATTTTACCAGCTCTGAAATCTAGCTGTGTCTTATAATCAGTGGCAAGTCCTAGGTTAGGGGCAGCATCTCTCATCTGCTAACAGGCGCACTGCACTAGTGGTAGGTTTTCTCAGGGATGGCATCCTCACTTTCATAGAAGATAAAATATTTTCACAGTACTGGGGATTAAACACAGGTCTTTTGCACTGAGCTGCATTTGCTGCCCTGTTTAATTTCTTAAATTTTGAGACAAGATCTCGCTAGAACTTGAGATCCTCCTGCCTCAGCCTTCCAGAGTGTTGGAATTACAGGAATACACCACCACCCCCGCTATAGAAACATGATTCTTATAATAGCTTGAGGTAAATTGTCAGCTTTGCTTACAGATGAGAAAGTAGGATTAAAAAAGAGAAGGCGTCTCTGCAGTGAAGATGAGACAGGGCAGGGCTTGTGTGAGGACAGATGCGTTCTCCAGGGCTGAACGCCAGCTACTCCTTGACAGTCACTGGGAGGAAGAGAGGAGGAAAGGGGGTCACATGGCAGATGCGTGCCTTGTTCTAATAGCAGAGCTGTTTCCACAGACAGGGGATGGAACCACTGAAAGAGAAAAGCGGTGGGAGGAGGAAGATGGGGTCATTGCCCCAAACCTCAGAGTCCAGGATGAAACCAAGGGTCGGGAGAGTAACTGAACAGCACGGCACCCCTTGGGAAACACAGGAAACACTTTAAGCACCTATCTTTCTGTGAGCCAAGGGGTTACGCAGTAACAGGTCCCAGGTACATTTACCTATGTGTCAGTGATGGCTTAAACCAACGAATCTGCCCTTTTCCTAACTAGTCTATTACTCAGACCCAAAGAGATGGCTCAGGATTAGCAGGGAGATATTTGCCCTCTCTTCAGGAATACTGCCTAGAAAACAGGGCGGTGGAGACACCAATTCCTAATCACATTTGCGAGGAAAAAGAAACACAAACCAAACAGACCACACACCAAGAGAAGGCCCCTGGGCTGCCACTAGCCCAGCATCGAGGTCGCAGACCTGAAGGAGTTTTTATTCTCAGGCTATGCACTTTTAAATTCTGACTTCTTCCGGGGAACCATCGTCTTCCAGGGTATCTGGCAGTTATTACACACCCCGAGCCACCCCTTGCGAGAGATGCCTTGCCAGGCTCTTCCTTCTTGATTCTTTTTTTCTTTTCTTCTGAATGCTTCAGAGGAAGAAACAGTAACATCATACATTAGATGCGGCGCCTAGCTTTGTGTTCATGTTTTTCTAATTTAACACATTGCTATTTTTATCTTTCAGAAATAGAAAAAAAATATATTGGATTAGCCTCAAAGGGAAAATGTACGTAGGCAAATGAAGTCCATTTCAGGACCGGATTTTGCCAATATGGTATCGCTTCAGAATCAAACAAGTTTATGACCCGCCCAGTGCTAAGAGAACGACACTGGTGTGTCATACACGCTTATACATATATGCATGCACACACACATATAATATATGCATACACATATGTGCACACAGGCATATACACGAATCAGTATGCATAGTCAATGCAGAGGTCAGGAAATGTACAACCTTGATAGCTTTCTTAATAAAGCACCGTGGAGAGATTCCACACATTGCTTATCACTAGGGCAGCCGGGCAGATGTTACGTAACACAGGGAACTCTGATTCCGTCTTTTTCACCTCTCCTTCGCTTCTCTTCCTGAAGGCACCTCGTCCTCCTCAGCCCACCATTCAGGAAAGACTGGCTCAGAGACCCATGGCTACTTCGCCCTCTGAGCGCGCCAATTTTTCCACCGGCTCCAGGAGTGCCTAGCTGGTCCTCACACTCCTATTTGGTCACATGCTTTGCCCCTGACTGTGTCTTCATGAGAGCAGAAGCATTTTCAAGGCCAGTTTCCAGGTGTATGTGTTCCTAGCATCAAACGTCACACACTTGCTGACCTTTGTATTAATCATACAACCAGGCCAGGAAGTGATATCAAAGCCCTGGCTGGGGACCCATGCTTTGTGGGATGGGTGGGTTATGGAGTTGAGGGCTGTTAATGGCACTATGTCTGCTGTCACAGTATTGGGGATCATATTGTTGTGGCCTCTTGCCTTAAATCCACACAGACTTAAACAAAAAAGTCTAACTAGTGGATACAAAAAGCATTTTGGGAAAATGAGCTTCCCCAAAGCAAGGAAAGAAGCATTCCATGCAGAAAGCAGAAAGTCTAGAAATAGTGTGTAAAGGACTGGGGCTTCACAGACAGATTTCAAAGAATGGTTACACTTGAAGTCATGAAAATGAGATTCAAATGAACCTTGGGAAATCAAGAAACCCAACCAAGGCAACTTTCCGAGGCCTTTGTCTTTAACTCGATTACACGGCGTATTCGTCCATCCAAACCTCACACTGAAATCCACTAATAACTAGAATGTGCGACTTCTGCACTTTCCCAGGTAGGATAAAATAAATTTAATTCTAAAAAGAAATAATACGTTTGATGTTCATAAGCTTCTTTTTGCTCCCACAAAGAAACTCTTCTCCCCCAACAAGTTTCTTTCCTCTGGAGACAAACAAAAGGCATAAAAACATGTGGGGAAACATCCTGTTTGCACGTTTTGTATAGGAACGAGTGCAAAGAATGCAGTTTATGGTCCTTCAGATTCATCTGCACGTAGGGCTCTTCCTTCCTCTTTTCTTTTTCATCACTGAGGATGGAACCCAGGGCCTTGCACAAGCTGGGCACGCACTCCGTGCTGAGCTCCTTTCCAGCGTGAGTTTATTTTTCTAGTCATTGTCATCATATTACACTTAGAGCAGTCATACAACAACCCTTATTACTATTAATTTTAAATAGCTCATCTGCAATGGAGAGATGATGCTTCTGGTTAGTTTTTAGCACAACATTTAGGATCAAGAGAGAAATGCATCCAAGTGCAACACATTAGCGTTAGGACAGAGGAGGCCTGGATCTGGGGTTAGAAGTCCAGAGGCTGAAGCCAGACTCTGCCCCATCTTTCTGGAAAACCCTTTCTCTCTCTCTCTCTGTCTCTCTCTCTCTTTCTCTCTCTCTCTCTCTCTCACACACACACACACACACTCCAAGTTTGAGCTTGCTGTGAGCTCACTGGAAATGCAGACTCTGAGTCTCCAGCAAGCCAGGTCAGAAGCCACTTTAGGACGATGTGCTGGGTAGGGCTGCAGGTTCAGTTCAGGTACTCACCTAAGTCTGACCCTAAGTCTCAATTTCCTCAATTGCAAAAGTGGCTCAGATTATAGCTGCCAAGCTCCCAACTGGGATAGCTCAAGGGGCCAAAAAATCTACTGTATGGAAAGGTTTCACACAGCTTAACATTACATTTAAATTATTATCAGGGGCAGCAGGTGGTGGTGCATGTCTATAAGCCCAGCCACTCAGGAAGCTGAGGCAGGAGGATAACATGTTCCAGGCCAGCCTGGGCAACTCATTGAGATCCTATCTCAAAATAAAAATTGTAACTCAGAGGTAGAGTACTTGCCTGACATGCATGAGGCTATGGGTTAAATCTTCAGTATCACCAAAAACTTCACCCAAGTCAAACAATGACAAAGCCAGTGGGTGGGTGGGTGGATGAATGAATGAATGCACCACATGCTTATAACAGAACCTCCATGTTCTCCTGCATGAATATGTGGCACACAGCTGATACCCTTCAAATTCCTGAAGGAAAATCTTCTCTTCTAGGACATGTGACCCATGATGCTTTTTATTTTGACTTTCCCTGAAACTTCCTGGGGTTTTTGACCAACTTCTACAAGGAGGTGTTTCCCACAACAATGTAGGAAGAAACTCACAATGATATTCTGCTCTTCCGATTTTTGAAGTTTACAGGCGCAGGCTGTGACTCAGAAGATTCAAGGTCAGACCTGACAGGCGACCTGAATCCGCACCCCGGGTTCACAGTGACAAAGTCATCCGCCAGTCTGCAGAGGGAGCTCCATGCAAAACAGGTGGCCCTGGGCTTGGCCCTCTCCATGCACAGACACCAAGAACACAGCACGTTACACATCTGGAATGGGTCTGGTCCACAGGTCTCTGATACATGAATTCATTGTTTGTGATAAAATTCCAAGAATTTTATTCATGAGAAAATTCTGGCACAGTGGAAAACCTCGGCACGCACAAGAGCGAACCAACAGATGTCCTGGTCTCCACCCACCGATCCGGTTGTCACTGGCTGAGCTAATTGGCATCAGGTGTCTCGCTCAGACATTCGTCTGAGATTTCCCAGAAGAGGAGAACTCACTCCAGACTCAAACCACTGGGGACACCTGGAGAGAGCAAAAGAGGCAGGGGCGCTGCTTGGAGGTCAGCTGCTGTGCGCGCTTGGGAACTCAGTGCCCCCACCCGGGCCTACGCCTCCTTATCTCTTAACCAGGGTCCAGTGTCTGATGGTGTCCAAGCTCTCTTCCCATGCTACCAGGAAATCTATTGCATTTAACCAGTAGCATCCTCTTCCTGCGTGGCCTGCTACATTCTCCATGTTGGAGCAGAAGTGTGGGTGAGGTTGGATCCGGTATGTAGCTGCTAAAACCCAGGCTCCTCCTGTGCTGTCTCCAGATTTTCATTCCTGAGGTCTCTGTGGACATCTTCCATGCACATGCCGGACGTTCAGTAGCAGCCTGAGAGCTGGTGTTGTGTCTTTAGGACCTAACCTCTCACACAGGCACCTGACCTCTTCCTCCTTCCCATCCCCATCCCTAGAAACAATGATTGGCAGAGAACGCTCACTGTATAAAGTGGACACGGATGTGAATGTTTTCTTTTCCTTAGACATTGACTCCTGTGGTGCAAAGAGCCAGGGGCTGCCCACTGGAGGGTCTGATCCTTGCCAGGGTTGCACTTCTGCTCTGTGAGTGGTGGCGCCTCTCTCACCAGGTGGTAGACTCGGCCTGAGTTTTGCAGAGAATTTTCCAGCCCATAAATCTTCCCTGGTTGCTGGGTGGGGAGGCAGCTAAGTAGCCAGGTTGTCAAGACCCTTTGTGAGCGCTCTGTACACTGAGCAGGTTCCTCTCTCCTGATACAGTGTAAGCCCAGTGTTCTAGCACTCTTAATGCCCCTACCAGCTGGTTGCCAAGAACGTTTGGTGTTTATGACTCTGGAGTGCTGACCTAAATCTCCAACACATTTGAATTACAAATGGTAAAGTTGCCCCGAAATTTCAAATGACTCATGCATATGCCACATCCATCAGGACTCTCTTGGAGTCCAGCTTCAGCCCCCACTGTAAGTTTGTCCAATTTGGAAATCCCAACGGCCCTTTACATGGCTGTTAGATGCGTTCATGCTCAAACCCTTTGGAACTGCAGCATGGCTTGGTGACCTGAAGTCCTAATGACACCTGTAGGTGGGCTTCTGGGTCATCTCCTGAGTGGGGACCTCATTATTGTCCTTATTGTTGTGGAGCAAGCAAACTCATGGGTGACCACATCTGTCCACCTTTTCCAGGGGGCACAGGAAGGTTCCGAAGCTCAGAGCTGCCGGGTCCATTGCCCAGGCCCTGAACAGCACAAAGACACTTGTGGTGATGGGCAGGTAACCCAGACCCTCAAGCTCTGTTCTAAGTTCCTTACCCTTCTAACCTGCACTGGACCCTAGAGGTGTCTTGTGGCTATGGCTACCTAGAGAAGCAACTGATTGAGAGGGAAGAGTGATCTGCTCTTCCTGCCTCCCGATCCAGCAGACTTGATCGTCACTAGTGGTGAACACATATACACTTTAACTTGTTAAAACGAGGTGTAGAGACCCATCCTGGAAACCAGGAAATCATTTATGCCCCTGTCTTAGCTGAACTCTTAAGCAGCAGACCTGATGAAATGAGCCAGCTGGACCACGAAACTGTCTACCCGCTCCCAGCTCCATCCAGAGGTGACTTACCTGGCCCTGCATCTCAGGCTAGATTCTGATTAATGAATGGCACGCTGACTGTATTTCTGTAGTCAGAGCACTTCTCTGGGGTTCATCCAATCAAAATCCAACACTTCCCCGAAGATCTCTCTGTGGGTCACTTTATTTGTACCTTTGTCAATCCCTGAATGTCACACTTTGCTTTCAAACAAGAGGGTGTGTGCTGGGTGTTGATGGGGGCATGGAGCCAAAACACAGGCAGGTCACCATCTCCCCACCACCTTAAATTCCACATCCATAGGCTCAGCCAACAGGGAATCTGAATATCGGGGTGGGGGATTCTCTACTGAGCAGGACAGACCTTGTCTTTTTATCTTTCCTGAGCAATACACTAAAGAACGATTTATACAGCATTTACCCATGTGTGGTGTTACAAGAAGGCCAGAGGTGATTTAAAGCATGCAAGAGAGGTGCACGGGCCTGGGTCCCACAGATGCACTTTGCCACAGTCCGTGAGGAGCCTGAGTATCCAGCTCATGGAATCCAGGGGGTCCTGGAACTGATCCTCCTTGGATAACAAGGGCTGACGGTACGTGCTTACTATTTCATTGTTCTGTAACGAGTTCCCACCCTGCTCCCTCCTCAAGCTGTGGAGTCTGGCGGGATCCTGCCCCACCAGGATGCGTAGTGGGCTCTCTGCATCTCCCTGAGACCTAGGAAGTGGGGCTGAAATATGCAGTGAATATTTAAGTTTTTAAAATGTATTTTAGTCAAAAACACATTACCATGAACCCTCCTCAAAATCCTCCCCTCACTTTGAATACCCTTTAGTGCATCCTCCTTGCCACTTTCCAAAGCAGTTCTGGAAGCCTCTTTCCTGAGTGGCTATCAAAAATGTAGGTGTAGTCAAAACTACGGCGAACGGGCATTCCATGGACAGGCAGCTCGTGAGACTGTGGAGCTGAATCTTCATCCATCTGATTCACCAGATCTGACCCTGTGTGACTTCTGGCTCCTCCCCAGAGTCAATCCATTCAGGACACTGAGGCCACCAGGACAGTGTGACTAAAGACACTCAGGAAAGAGGACTCCAGAGCTGCTGCTGAAAGTGGTGAGGACGATGAGATGCCTGTGTTCTAAATGGGAGGAGTATTTTAAGGGGGATTCATGGCAACGTGTCTTTTATTGTACTAAATTTTTTAATTTAAAAATTCACTATTGGTTTTGATAATCCTTGTATACCATCAAAAGCAAGTGAGATAATTTCTTAAAACTTTTTTGAAGTCAATCAATCAGTCAGTGATTTATAAACCAGAAGCTTGTTTCTGAAGCCTGGTCTCTGGACCAATAGGCTCAGCAGCCAATGGACCTGGCTAGGTGTGCAGCACCCTAGCGAGCCCCAGTGTGGATTCCCCACTCCGGGAATCCACATCTAACAGGGGAAGCAGGTGAAGGGTGTACAGGTTGAGTTCTGTGGACTGGACCAGAATACGGGGAGGCAGGGCTGGTAAGCAGTCTGAAGAGGACAGGGGAAAACAGCATGTGGAGAGGCAGATGCCCAGGCTGCTCCTTCGGGAGGACCAGGGTCAAGATGAAGGAGGTGAGGGCCAGCGGTGGGACCATGGGCTGGGGTGGGGCACCGGAAGCAGAGCCAGCCAGGGAGGAAACGCTCCTGCGTGGTGCGGGAGGGGAGCAAGGGGAGGAGGGAGCCAGGCAAGGGGCCTTGGAGCCTTGCAGGGGACCGGGTGATGAGTCAGAGCACAAGGCCACCTCATCTGGCAGTCCTGGCTTAAAGCCCGGAGATTGTCTCCTTTCCTGAGACGTACTAATATTTTCCATCTTATAAGAGTTCTGCAAAGAAAATTCTTTCTATCTTTTCAAGTTTTATTATTTTCCAGCTTGGTGGGATCAGAATCTACAGAGTGTACACACGGTGTGTACACCAAAACCCACATCTCATAAAATGTGACAGCCACCCTTGCCCACGGCCTGTACACCGGGGGAGCTTCCATCCTTACCCGGGACTCTGGGAGCTCTTCATTCAGCGTCCATGGACATTTTTCCAGGGTTTGGTGCATGTGGGAACTATCTCACTGAGACTGAACCCCACTGCTTCCCAAGAAAGGCAGCCAGGGAACTGGACCTCTATCCACTGAAAAGAACTAGCACCACAGTATCCGCCTGCTGCAAATCACCCCAGGGCTGGGGTGGGGTGGGGTGGACTGCGTGTCTCCGGGACTTGGAGGGCAAAGGGTGACTATGGGGCCACTTCCTTTCTACTCACTATGCACCAGCATGAAGGTTTATTGTCCTACCCTTTTCTTTCTCTTTCTCCTTCCCTCCTTTTCTCTCCCTCTCTCCCTCTCTCTGTGGTACTGGAGGTTGAGCCCACACTGAGCCACATCCCCAGCCTTTTCTGTATTGTATATTTTGAAACACGGCCTCCCCAAGTCACCAAGTTGTCCAGGCTGGGGTTGAACTTGTGATCCTCCTGCCTCAGCCACCCAGAGTGCTAGGATCACAGGCATACACCACCACTCCGGTCTCAGAGTGAAACTTTCTAGACAGAGACACAAAGGCCAATTCTTGCCTCCTTACAAAATGGTCATCGCATTTGGGGAAGGCAGTGTTTAGATGACCTGACCTCTGCTGTGTTCCTGTGTGGACAGCCCCCGTTCTCAGAGTTCATCACCAGAATGGTCTCCTCAATGACGAAAGGAGCCTCCCCCGCTGCTCTGGGGCCTTCCTCAGCTCAGCAGCCTGGGCCTCGTGACTGCCTGGGAATTCTGTGTGGGACACACAGTCTTGCCTTAGTCTGCTGGGGTTGGCAGAACCAAGTGCCGTGGACCAGAAGCTTAAACAGCAGATATTTATCATCTCACCACCCTGGAGGTCAAAGTAAGAAATCCAGGTGAGGACACACAGTTGGGTGGCCACCTTCTCCTGGTGTCTTTGTATTTCAATTTCCTTTGTAAAAGACTCTAGTCATACAAGGTTATAACTTGACTGGTTTTGTAAAGACTCTCTCTAAATAAGCTCACATGCAGAGTATGGAGGCTTACACGTCGGTACACAAACTTAGGGGAACACAACTCAACCCTCACCGTCGGTAAGCTCCAGGACTGAGAATGTGTCCCATCACTCACTGCTGTGCCCCTAGCACAGCTCAGTACCATGTACCACAGGAAGTGACAGAGGTCAGTGGTTCTCTAAATATGACCCACAGAACCCCTGGGGTCGCAATGCCCCTCCAGGGACAGCATTGCCTGAACACTGTGTGCCTTCCCACCCTCATCCTCTCCCAGGTGCAAAAGAGTTTTCCAGCGGCGAAGCCATGTGTGCCACTGCAACTGATCAAGGGTGCAGAAGCAGACATGAGACTCCAGCTGCTTTCCAGGCATTCGAGAGATTTTCCCAACAACAGCAACAACAACAGGCAACACAGTGCTACTCATTTCACTGACTGTTTTTTTTTTTTTTTGAACATACAGTTTTCATAAAAACGTGATCTGCGCTGATCTGTGATGCATTTATTATTGTTATTTTAAAATGAATTTGTAGGCAAATGCTTCAAAATTTTCTGGCTTCACCTCTAGTTCTGCAAATAATAAAGATATGAACCATAAAACAACTGCTGTTTGGAAGCTTCCTCGCTTTTGAGCATGCACAAGGGTCCTGAGACCAGACATTTGAGAACCACTGCTGTTGAGGACACCAACACGGTGGGGGCACATCCTGTGCCCCGCCCCAGAGTACCCCAGTCTGACAGCATTAAAACTCTTTAGAAATATCACTGTGTTAGTAGCTGAGCACTGTGCAGAAAGAATCTCATCAGCCATTCCCTTAAGTCCATGATGGACAGTTCTTAAGGGGTGAAAAAAGCTAATCTTGAGCCTCCAAAACAGCACTTGGTGATGTGTCAAATCTGGAATTTATGGACTTAAAACCCAAGAGTGGGGGCCTGGCATTTTTTTGCACCCCAGTTGCTGAGTACTGGCCCTCGACTCTAACACTGGACAGAACCCACTTAAGAAGCAGCCACCCACGTTCTACCATCTACCAAGAACACACGTCTGCTTCCACCTGAGGCTTCTTAAAAGTGGGGTGACTTTTGGCAAAAGAGGAAGCAGGTCTGTCAAGGGGGCCAGAGACTTCCAGGACATAGGTGAAACTGCAGGTCACCTCCTCACTGCTAAGCCTGCAACGCTTTGGGGTCCCGGGCAACTGGAGATACTGCCCCTCACTCCCTGCCCACACACATCTCCTGGCTTGTCCATCAGCATACCTGGTGCCTCTCTTGCTTGGCAGGTGGCATCTGGTGATTAGTCTTAAGGATAATTAGATTTAAAAAAATAACCAACAGAGGCTATTTTAATGATTAAAATTATATCCTGCACTTAGAAATGGGAAGACCTTCTGTGTTTACATGCTTTCTGGGGATTATACTTAGCTGTTTCACTTCAACATGGAATGCCTGAAGTATTTAACGTAAATAACATCACTGGGCATCTGCTGTGTGTGAGGCAACTCCAGCAGGCTGTGGTGGTAGCAACATAGAGTGGGCTTATCCTCCTTGTCTGCTATTCTAGACTGACTGCAGTTACTTTAGCAGAGGGACAAAAACACACTGGAAGGAAAGAATTGGAGATTTGCCAGTCTGGAACGAATACCAGCCCCTTGAGGGCCTGGGGATTTTTCCGCCTCATTTTCCAGTGCCTAGCAAAGTGCCTACGCATCATATACACATGATGCATATTTGTTGTATGAATTTCTGGCACGCAGGAGGTAAGAGCGGGGCTGTGTTGGTTGACTGCCTGGAAGATGGGTGAAGGGGGCAGGGAATGGGGAACTTTGGGGGTAAGTGGGAAGCATGTGTAGTGGGGAACCCATGAAACAAGACTATCCTGTGTTTGTGGGGGCGCTCTGGGTGTGGGGTGGAAAACTGCAGAAGCCCCAGTGGGACCCACAGCCCGGTCCTGGTTCCCAAAGCCCTGGAGTGCCCTGTGTAGAGTGTGGCTCTCACTGGGACACAGCGTGAGCCAGTTCTGCGCGCCTTGTCACTCCTGCTCCGCACGCTCACACACCCCTCCCATCCACAATGCTCATGAGGGCCTGGGTGAGCAAATCTACCACGGCACAAGAGCACTGGAAGCAGAAAGCGCTCCGTGCAACCCGAAGCAGCGCCTCAAGTGCTGGAGCAATCTGAACAGCAGGACAGTCCTTCTGGGAAGATGTTTTGGGGGTGGGCTAGCATTTTAAGATCTCAGTGTGCTCACAGGTCCTATGAATGACCTTATATGTCCTTCTTTGCCTCCTGGGAAAGCAAGCACCAGGAAACGTGGGTTTCCCGACTGTAATAGGAAATGGTGAGGGACTTAGTTAGACAAGAAGGCTAGACGCAAAGTAATTGTGTTCTCTGTGAGCGGGTTTCTGTTTGCTGACTCACTTAAAAAACTTTAAATATGCCCATCAAGTTCACTGTACAGAGACACTGGCAGAGAGACTTCTTGAGAAATGAAGCATTCCGAGAGAAAGAAGTGGGTCTGGAAGGGCTGTGGAGGGCACAACCCCACCGACGTGACATCTGAAAAGGTGCAACCATCGGCAGAGTGAAAGATCAGAAGTTGCTACCGCCGGGGTTGGGGTGGAATGAACAGGAAAGAGAACAGAGGATTGCTAGGGTGGCAAAGCTACCCCATGCAATACTACAGTGAGGGATCTGTGTCATTCGACACTTCTCAAACCCACAAAATAGGAGCACCGGAAGTGAACCTTAACATCAACTCTGCACTCTGGGTGACAATGACATATCCATGGAAACTCACTGACCACAGCAAATGCTTTCTGGAGGGGACATTGATATTGGGAGACTTTGCATCATTTGGGGGGCAGAGGACATACGAGGAATCTCTGTATCTTCTGCTCACTTTTGATGTGCATTTAAACCTGCTCTAGAAAATAAAATCTGTTTTTTTAAAAATGAAACACTCCAATTTATGAGCTGCACCACTTGTAATGACCACCCTGGCCACGTCAATCCGGTTGACCAGTACTGAGCACATTATGACTACATCAGCCTCTTTGATCCTTTGCCCACCAAAAAGAGAGGTCAAAATAAGGAGGGAGAGGAGCCCCAAGCAACCAGTGTCCCCGAGAGCTCTGATGCTGTGTGTTTCTAGTGGAGCTAAGGGAGCTAAGCGTTCTAGACCCTTCCTCTGGGAACAAGTGGTAAATGCTTCTGATCATTTATGTATGTTGAAAGCTACTGTATAAGTTTGTGTCTGATGTTAGAGATATTCAGCCCATGCTGAAATCGTGTGTAACATGACTCGTGTCTCTGTATAGTTTGTGCTCAGGCTCTGAGTATCTTGCACCTGTGAATCTAGGACTGTGAAGAAAATTCATCTCTATAGTCACAGTACTTCCAATGCTGCAGTCTGTGAAGTGGACATGCAAACATCTCATTGTGTGGAAGCTAAAATCCTTCTTATTCAGGAAGGCACACCTGACTATGACTTTTATGAACTACAAAGTGTGAATTGTTTGGTTTACACTGGCAAGTGTGGTGTACATCCTACATGGTCTGCTAAATTGGCCCCTCTGGGGCTGAGGATTCTGGAAGATTGCCTCCAAAGCCAGGGAATGTGTACAGAAAGCAAAAATAAGTCAGGAATTTAAAGAATGTCAAATTTGGGGCATTCCTTCTGTAGATGGCCCCTCTGAGCACAAAACAGGCACAGTATTTGCAGGAATCAACTCAGATATCCAGCCACTGACTCATACAAACCAACTTTACAAAGTATTGGTTTCATTGGCTGGGACTACGGTTTCCTTCAAGCGAAGAACAACTTGTAACAGAATGGAACCCTTAAGCTGTGAGGTCCTGGGAAGTCATGTGTAAACCCAAAACTGGCTTTCTCTCCAGGAATGATAATTCCACCAAGTCTTCCTACTACCCAAAAGTAAAATCCAAATTTCTTCACCAGGTCTCAGTGCCCCACATGTTCCATCTCCTTAAAGTCCATGTCTTGCAAAGAGGGGTTTGACCTTGTTAACTGTCTTGTAGTTACTTATTAGTGTCTTAGCCAAAGAAGATCATCTCCAAGCGAGCAAAGAGGAAGGTTAATTTGGACACAGATGACCTCCACCATTTGAAGGCTCTCTCTTTTTATTCTGTAAGTTCAAGAAATGCCAGGAAATGCTGATAATCACAACTCACCAAAGAGATGGAATTTGGCAGTAAAACGTTTGTCAAAGATGTACAAACCCCTAGGTTTGATTCCCAGCACGGACACATAACACAAAGAGGACCCAGTCCTGGCACTCAGGTCAGAATGAAAGACTTTGTTCTTTGTCTGCATGAAGTTCCAGCCTCAGTTCAGTAGGAAGAGCCAACAAAAGAAAGAAGAAACAGCACAGATGGCTGGAGTTTAAAGGCCCGAGGCGCACTCAGGTGACAGCCTAGTGCTACCACTGCTTCAGCGGCCATACACACACCCTTGAAAGTGTGCGCTTGGAGGAATGGGATGGCATTCTTCCTTGTTGCCCCAAACAGACCCCCCGTCTCCTGGATGACTCCAAATCTTTCACACATTATTTAGTTTTTCAAAGAGCACTTGAAACTCAGAGTGTGAAACCAGAAACATACATTTGCCATGTATAAGCATGGCACTAACAAGTCAGGGGTGGGAGCGCGGTGCGTCCTTGGGTGTAGAGGAGGACAGGAGACAGAGAAAGTGTCACAAGGAAGTGTTTCAGGATCAAGACATGGAAATTGGGAGCAGGAATGCAAAAGATAAAGACCAAATTGTCCTATAACTGTCAATATGTTCCCATAGACTCACCAGTTTCAAAGGACTTGGTCCTGCAGCCAGTAAAAAACCACTAACAGGCACCTTGACTTTGAGCCTTCCAGGAATTACTCAGTATTTTTGTTTCAGGGCCCAAATAGCAGAAAGACAATAAATATTCAAGTCACATAATCAGTTGGTGCATTCCAAGCCAAGTTCAAATACCATAGAACTCTCCTTTTCTGACTCATGATGTAGAAATTGACCTAAGCAACCAAACGTACATAGACATTAACAGCGTGTGTGCGTGACAGACGGGTACACGGGTACGTGCATGCCCAGCTCAGTGGTAAATCATGAGTGGGTCATTACACATTCTGGGAATGAAGCCTTTGTCTTTTCCCCTCAAGCTTCCTGCCTTCTTTAAACATTGTGCTGGCTGCGAGCCAATGGTAGCAGCGGGGAGCAGAACGGGAGAATACATGAAACTCCTCCCAGGCTTCCATGACTGTACATTGGACCTGGTAGAAGCTCAGGGGCCAGGTATGTGGCAGAGAGCCAGAGCAGTACCTTGGCAGACTGGGATCTGATTTCCACCACCCGGTGGGGGCACAGCAACAGTGTTCCCCTCCGAGCTGCCGCAACCCATCCGTGTCTTCTTCTCACCCCTTGCGATGCTACAGGGACCTGATAAGCTTTTCTGACATCCTGGGCAATGCAAAGAGGAGAAGAAGAAAAAGAAGGAGAAGGAGGAGGAAGAGGAGGAAGGAAAGGAAGGAAGGAAGAAAGGAAGGAAGGAACTATAAGATGTGATTGAGAGACATGGCGTTTAAATTTTTTTAAATTTTACAGTAAAAGACAACTTGGCATGAAACCCTCTCAAAATCCTCCCACTCACTTCACACACACTTATCCCATTGTTTTTGCCCCTTTCTGTAGAAGTTCTGAACATCCTCTTTCCTGAGCACCTTTACAAACTGTGACCCTAAATATGATGAGTATTGCTGCCAAGTGCTGTTCCACAGAAAGGAGTTCGTAAAAACACGACGCTGGGTCCTTATCCACCTTATTTACTGGATCTGGCACCACGCGACTTCTGGCTCTGCCCCAAAGTCACAGTGACCATGAAAAGTCGATGTTTTGAATCAATTCAGGACATCGAGGCAGCCAGGACAGCACAGCTAAAGATGCTCAGGAAAGAGACCTCCAGAGCTGCTGCAGAAAGCGGCAAGGATGGTGGGATGAATGCATTCAAAGAAAGGAGCACGATTTTGAGAGGGACTCATGGCAATGCGTTTTTTACTATCAAAAACTTAAAACTTGAACATTCACCATACTTTTCTATCACACCTCATACTTCGCTGGATGTCAAAAGAAAAACTAGGATGAATAGGGCATGGATACTGGGAACTTCTTTTCTAAAAGCAAAAGATAATGTTGAGACAACGACTTTCAAAATTCCCATCATCCCTTAAGACTTTTTCCTTGACAAGAGTCAGGAGATGACTTGCTGCCCTAGTGCCCCCACAGTTAAGGTTGTTTGAGCAGAAGCCTGCCACACACTTTCTGTTCAAGCAGAAGTCAGTGGCAAGAGTGCAGTGGGGTGCTCTCGAGTCCCCCTGGAAACTGCAAGCCAAGGGCACCTTCCCTTACACCTCACAGAGCCACCCCAAAGAAAGTTGCCATGATGGTGAAGGCAGTGTGCACAGTGACAGGGTGGCTTCAAGGCCAGACCTGCACCTTCCTTGCCGAATAAAGCTAAACCTCCTGTGACCCTAAAAGGACTGCATGTCCCTCACATTCTGTAGATGCATTTCCAAGTAGGATGGTATGATGTCTTCAGTCCAAGAGAACCCACCAATCCTTGCTGAAGTTTAACATCACCCTTAGGACTCCAGACATCCTCGGTTCTAACCTTACATATACCTGTCCCCTCTGAACTCAAGAATCTACCAGCAAACCCAGTGGCAATCACTCTGCACAGTGACCATATTTAAATACATCTTACAAGAGAACCCGGGGGTCTAGCCACCTGCCAGTTGCACCCCATTATCTTCATAATCCCCCTTTCTTTGGATGGGAGTTTCATAGAAATTCAGCCACAAATGCTCATAGACAGTAGGTCCATGAGGGGCACTCAGACATTTGGGACAGTGTGCTTTCTCAAGACAGTGAATGAGGACATATGAACATAGTTAACTGCATCTTGCATTTCCCTAGAACTATGTTATTAGTTTCTCTGGGGTACGTTCCTTCTTCCTTTTAGGCAATATTAATTTGTAAGAAATATACCTGATGACATACTAAATTTCACTTTTATTTCCAAATAACCTGAAGGGGAAAGAAAAGCAGAACTTATAGGCAGCTCTTAAGCAGGTCTTGCTATTTTCTAGGTAATGAAATTGTAAGTAAACAGGCTGCCTGTTGATGTTAATGAGATGATGCTGGTGTAAGATTATAACCTCTCACATTCCCTCCTGCTTACAGCTCACGGAGTATGTTTACATACACAACCTCATTTGGTTCTAATATAATCTTCATACACTGCGGGTATTGAACACTTTGAGCATTTGTTACAGCCATTTCCCCCAATTTGTCTTTTTAATTTTATTATTGTATTGCACACAGATGTCTAGAATTACTGGGTGATGCTAGATGCTCCTACGGTTTATGTGTCTGTCTCACACCATTAAACCGGAGGTTGCTGATGGGCAGGGGGTGTCTGATCCATTTTTGCATCTCTAGCCGCCCCGTTGTGGGTCTGGCGCAGCTGGGCACTTAACCTCTCTGCACTTCCTCTGTTACCTGTTAAATGGGGTTCTGATCACACCCACCTGTCCTGCCTCTTCCAATCTATAAAACATCCCATACAATGCCTGGCATATAATAAGCATTCACATTGTTATTGTACTCAGTTGCTGTTTATATTGGATTAAGTTAAAGTCCATGAAGTAGTAGCTCTAACTTATATATGTTTTGGATAATTGGCAGGAAGAAAGAAGTATCTGGGATCCTACAGCTTGGCACTACCTTGATCAAGCTGAGTTGTGAAATTTTTCTTTTTCAATAAATTATTCTTACTGGTAGAGTAGATATCATTTACTTGCAGGGGTTCCCTGTGCTCCTTTCCTGCTGTACTTGCATTTACCTAATTAAATATATATTGGCCATTGTTATGTTTGATACGTTGTGTCAACTTGGGGAGTCTAGAGATTTAGCTGAGTGACTCAGGAGGAAGCTAAGGTGCCTTACTTTGTATACATCCTGAACCCCTGGAAGAGGAGGGCCTGGAGATTGTGTGAGAGGCTTACACCCCCTGCGCGGGGGTTAGCCTGTTTACAATGTAAGGGAAGAGAAGAGGCTGCTTGCAGCCATTCCTTCCTTTTTGCTGGTTGCTTTTGCTGGGCTCTGCTGCCCTGAACAGTTTGCCCGCTGCCATGTGCCCCTCTGCCTCTGAACCAGCCAAGTATGGACTGAGGCCTCCATGAACTGTAAGCTAAATAAAACTTTCCTTCCTTCATTTTGGGTGTTGGGTATTTTGTCTCAGCAATGAGAAAAAAGTAACCAGGACAGCCATCTACTCCCTGGGTGACAGAGGGGACACAGAAATGTGTAAGACTCTAACTCACTGTGTAGTAGCAACTCTTCTTCCACGTTACACTTTGTAATTACTTTGAACAAGCTGCTGCATAAGCAAAATCCTGTACCAGGAAGCAAACAAAATCAACCTGGCTCTCAGAATATGAAAAAAAGAATATGGAAGAATATGAAAGCTAAAAGTACAGTGTTCGCACTATTAAATTCTATTTTATTTATTTCTCCAAGGGGCAATGCATGTTTTCACATAGTGGTGTTAGAAAAACGAGCTGGTTAAATAATATACATTTTCAATCTAAATCAGGCGCTAATAATGATGCCAACCCTGGAAGACACCCTGTCGAATTTGACCTAAGACCTGATGCTGAACCAGGAGAGTCAGAGCGGCCCCGCACAGCAGTCATCCTGCAGAAACTGACCCAGGATTGCTCCAACCTCCCCACAGTCTCACTGTCTCAGCCTTACAAGTCTGTCTGCCTTAGAGTTTAGTCTCCCAGGGTGGCTGCCAGTGAACGGCACACAAACACTGAGGACCTTGTAACAGTATATTCATTTGTATGAAGACCACAATTAGGTCAGAAGGTCAGGGATGAAAGTCAGTAAATAGTTCTGTTGTTTGATGTAAATATTAAAGTAAAGAAAGACAGAGAAAGCGCTCCAAGGAAGGACAACTTGTTAATCTTCCACTACAGCCACATGCCTCTTCGCTCCCAAGGAGGGAGAGAGGAATCCCCGCAGTGACTCAGGCTGTCACCGCGATAGGCAGGGTGCTCTGGAAGTCACAGGCAGAGCTGGAACATCTTCAAAGGGTGGCCTAGGTTCATATAACTGGAGACAATTGTCCTCCTGGAATTTCCACAGCCTCTCCAGTTGAAAAGAACAACACCTAAAGGACTCCTCACAAAGTGAAGAGCTGCTGGAATAGTTATTGAGGCCAAAGGTTTAAACAAGGACATGCACCCCACCTCTGTGTCCCCAGGTAAACAAAACACATCTTTATACAGAATCTCAAATCTAATTAAAGGCCCTACGCAGGTAAGACAATTACTCAATGACCAAATTATAATTAGCTTTTCACAAATAAGAAGGTAAGTCAGGGATCATTGTTTAATCTTAATATTCCGCTTCTCTGAATTTGACCATTAAAAGCAAAAGTCTGAGAATTTGTAGACCAAAAAAGAAAGTTTAAAAATTAAACATGATTCAGAGTCCTTATCTATTTGTTAAGGAAAGAAATCAATTCCTTTTCTAATTCGACATGGAAAGTTAGGATTCAACACCATCTGCTATGGAATAGGGACCGAGCTAGAGAAGAGAGGTGAACTACGTCCAGACTTTTCATGATCTAACATGTTCCTCAGAATTCATGGGCTCACCAAAGATCACCTCACTTCCCTCCTAAGCCTGCCTCCCACTCTCTGTCTTCTCCTTCTGCTCTACTTGGATTTGACCATTAAGATCAAAAGTCTGAGAATTCATAGGCCAAATGTGTATGGTGCATGCACTGTATGATCGTCTTGATTCTATGATTATTTTCTGAAGTAACAGTGTTTTGTTTTCAGAATATACAACCAGAATCAGTACAGAAAACCCACAAGAACAGAGACTTTGTACCTAGAGTATAGAACAATTCTTGGCATGTACCAGACACAGAATATTTGCAAAATGAAGGAAGGAAAGAAGGAACGCATGAATGAAATGCTATGGAATTGCGTGTACTCTTACAGTGCTCACATACAATATCACATTCCTGCTCTCTCTGAAATAAGTGGATGCTACATTCATCATTAATCTAACCCATGTACTAGACTATATGTTGGGCAATTTACAGTTAATAAACACCTTGGGACCGTTTTTTCACTTGACCCTTCTCGCCACACAGCATACAGGATATATTTTGTGGTCACCACTGTAGAGAGTAAGCCATGGGCAGTGCGCCCAAAGTTTGCTTGAGCCTAATATTTGTAACTTCAAATGGTCTAACCCTTCCATGGCAGGACAGTGCAGAGGCTGGGAAGGCTGCCAGGGAAGGTGCCAGGGTTGGCAGCCATAAACTCAACCTCCGGGATGTGGGAGATGGAGCTACGAGGGTCAGGAGGGAAAGGAAAGAAAGGAACTTTTTGAAAAGAGCATTCCCAGATCCCAGCGGGAAGGAGCCCAGTATCTCCCAGCTGTTGAGTTTGTTTCTCTTTTCCATGACCTTGGAAGTGGAAATGGTGGCCCCGGAGCAAACAGAACTCTGAACTCCAGCCCGCACTCTCTCATTTCTCTGCTGTATCTTGGTGGACACCTTGTCCAACTTTCTTCTTTTTCTACTTTGAGGAGCCACAGTGCAGCCTGAAGGAAGAGGGTTTGGCAGCCCCTGTCCACGCCTCTCTATTCCCTCACCATCCTCAGTTTCAGACCTGGGAGGTGGCAGGAGACAGCCACAGAAGGTGGCACTGCTCAGGACCTGCCTACCTCCCCACTGCTTTCTGCTAAGCTGGCATCTTGCATAGTGGTACGTTTTCACAATAGAGCACTGTCCACAAAAATTTACAGGTGGCAGCAAATCACAGTGGTTCATCTTAGGACTTTTTCGCTGCCTACAGTGTTAGAGTGACGTGTGATCATATCACACGGGAATGGGAGTTCTGAGTTGTAGTCTCTTCCCAGCTTAGCAACATGCACTGTGGTGGTTCCTTCCGATGTCAAGCAGTGATGACCACAGTTCTCAACCAGCTGTGCATTCCCAAGGGAAGAGGACAACACTGCCATGTGTGGGGTTGCTTCTGTGAGGGTGTGTGGGACGTTAGCGCTCTTCAATGCTTTTGCAGCTTACATTTTTCAACTTCGAATGGTTTTACTGGTATTGCCCCACTGTAAGTTAAAGAGCACCTACACCTCGCAATGAAGCAAAAAAAAAAAAAAAAAAAATGCTTGCAAATGAAGAACTGAAAGTCTCAGAGACACATCAAGCGGACATAGACACTCCCAATGGCTAAAGCTGGAACACATCGGGCTACAAAATAAACCAGGATAGTAATGAGTTTTAACCTGAAGAATGAAAAAAATCCTAGTACCTATATTGATAAATTAATGAAGGAATTAAATAAATAGTGGAAGAGAAGAAATGTCTCTTCTTTAGAGGAGGCTCTGATGTAACAAGCATGGAAGGGATGAGGGAAAGAGTTCCCACGGGGACCCCACACTCTAGAGGCTGCAGTAAGCCTTACTGATGGATGCTCTGATTTGTGGGAGGTGTGTTAAGGAGCCATAGTACAGTGGCAGGCCGTCCGAATCCTTCTGTCAAAGTATCTGGCCATTACGTCTGCTAACATATGTGCACAGACTCTGATTACTTCCCCGCCAGGACATGGAGCTCTATTCCCTCCCCAGATATGTGGATATGATCAGTTCTTCTCAGGAGAGCAGGTTGGAAGGGGAACCTGGTTACTGAGTTGCAGAAAATGTCTGACAACAAACCAGTCAGGCAATCTGGGTCTATGCAGCAGGCAAACGCAAAGAGATGACAACCGAGGTGGACGTGTCTCCTCTGAGATGTCCTTCCTAAAACTCTGTAACCTCTGTTGTCCTAAAAAAGGGCCAACCTGCAGCATGCCTGAGAAGAACTTTTCCACATCAAGGTCATGAAAGGTCAGGAAAGAACTAGAAACAGTTGCGGAGGGGAGACATAACAACTAAATGTAATGTAGTGCCCTGGATCAGAAAAGGGACGGCAACAAAAAATTGTGGAATTTGGATGAAGTCTATTGTTTACATAAAAGCAGAAGATGGTGATCTTATTATTTTTCCTTTTCTGTAGAGAGCTGAGTGGTAAACATTTCCAGCTTTCTAAGCCATATAGTCTCCTCGGAAACCACCCAGCTCTGTCACAGTGGTGCAGAAGCAGTCAAAGGACATAGCTGTGTTCCAATATTTTTATAGGCACGGGCTGGCTCCGGCCTGGGAGCCAAGTTTCCTGAGTCCTGGTTAGTAACCTCAAGCCAGTGTTCATTTCTTGATTTTGATCAAGGTGAAGCTGGGTCAGGGGCACAAGAATGCTCTGTACCATCTTTGCAGCACTTCTGCAGATACAAAATGATTTCCCTCAAAGAGTTTTGAAAGTGGAATGGAAACGGTTTGGTGATTGTGCGCCACTGGGGAAAGGCTTCTGTTACACCTGCTGTGACCCTCGTCTGTCCCACAGATAACCTTCCCGTGTCTGGTGCATGCAGAGTGGGAGATCGCAGGAGCGTTACATCACACCAGCACCAGAAGCAGGAGCAGGACAGAGTCCCTTAGGGCTCTGAGTCTTAGCGTGGATCCCAGGGGCCAATGGACGAGAGTCTGACAACTTCCCATCTTTGGACAGTGATCCCCTGTGGTCCTTTGCTCCAAAAATGAGCAGACAGATCCCGCTGAAACCAGGCCAAGGTAACCGTTTCCAAGAGCCCCGTAAAAGCTGAAATGACAGCTCCTGTCATGTTCTGCCCCAAGCTTCTCCTAGTGAAGAGGATTTCTCTGCTACAGCCAATGAATCAGGATGGGGATTCCCATCTCTGGGCTCATTGATATAGAGACCACTCCAGAGCCCAAGCTCAAGCCCAGGCAGGTGTTCAGTGTACAAACTAAACAGCCTGACCTAACCGGGTATGGACATTGGGAATGGGCCAGGGAGGATGAGCAGGAGTTTGCCAGTGTACGTGAACCAGAGCCTGGAAGTCCCCTCCAGAGTTCCAGGTGGTGGGTGGGACTGTGGCTAGGGAAACCTGCCTGGCGATGCACTAAGCATTTGGGTCCTCACGGAGACGTCTCAAAGGGAGCTGGCAAAGGCCCTTCGGGCAGGGTGGGGACGGGCTGAGTGTGTTTATGAGCGGTGGCACTGAAAGTGGAAGCAGATAAGGTAAGCTTTGGATAAGAAGGGGAGCGGACAGGCTTGTGAGTGAAGAGGGAGGGGGAGCTGGCCGCCCTGCCCGTGTCTCCCGACCCTGGGGTGGGACAGAGAGCATCTGGCCAGGATGAGGCTTCAGCCACACCCGGGCGGGGGGCGCTGTGGGCAGCGGGCTACAAGCTTGTACCCTCCCGGCGGGACAGGCCAAGGCGCTGACCACTGAGCTATGACTGTGCGCCTCAAGAGGCTGCTTGGGACAACCTGAACCAGGATCTGTCACCCCAGGAAACCCTTTCCCTGCCCTGCTCAGTAAGAGGTGCAATCGCAGCTCAGATTTCCTACACACACTGGGAATTCCTCTGTCCCTAGCTAAGCCCCAACCACAGATGTCCTCAGTGGGATTTAAAATCACTTCCGTCCCTTCTGCTTGTGCCTCACAGGGGTCTGGGCAGGTGTGGGTGAAGTAGCATCACTGGTCTTCTTCCT
This sequence comes from Dinomys branickii, assembly GCA_004027595.1. Classification (NCBI taxonomy): domain Eukaryota; kingdom Metazoa; phylum Chordata; class Mammalia; order Rodentia; family Dinomyidae; genus Dinomys; species Dinomys branickii. Next base: position 168,225 of record PVLD010001038.1, on the reverse strand, counting down.
TTCCTCCTCCTCTCTGAGGTTTCACTATGCAGCTCAGGCTGGCCTCAAACTCCCAGCGATCCTCCTGCCTCAGCCTCCTGAGTGCTGGGATGACAAGCCCGTACCATCATACCCAGCTTCAAAGTTCTCTTTTGTTGAGGAGAACATCATTGTTTCAGATAACAGACAGTGGTAAAATGATAAGGATTCAAGCTTAATCCCAGCTCACAATGAGGGACATGGACTTGGATCTAGAAGAGCCAAAAATGTAGATGCATTTCTCCCATGCCCGTAAGGAAAGATTCTTTTAGACCACAGAGAAACTCAAGACAAAAGAAAACAGGATTTTAAACACAAGCGTTAGAGACACTATTTTAATTTTGGGAAATGAAGTTGTATTTAAATGTATGGTTTAGATATTATTTTAAAGTTCACATAGGTTCTACATACTAAAAATGGGCAGGTCTGTAGCTGGCTATGCTGGCATATACCTACAATTCTACACTCTGGGAGGCTGAGGCAGCAGGATCATTATGTTTGAGCCCAGCATAGGTAATTTCAAGAAACCTTGTCTCAAAATAAAACATAAAAAGGAGTAGGAATGAAGTTCAGTGCCAGGGGCCTGGGTTTAGCCCCCAGCACTGCAAAAAAAAAAACCAGTGGGGTGAGTTTAAACCGACATATGTGTATACAAAGCAGAAATTCAAAAAAATGCACCAACTGTACTTTCCCTTGACAGGGGCCAAAGAAGAGTAGCTGAAAGTTTACTCCCAGTAAATCCACTCTGCCAGGAGGGCTTCCTTCTCAGGAAGGGCAGGGCACTCTGGGAGGGGCCACTCTAGCCAGCCTGTGAGTCATGAGAGCCCAGCTCCTCAAGGGGAGCACACTCTGTAGACTCCGCCTCCAGGGAAGGCCAGCTTGGAGGACTTCAGCACGGCCTCTGGGGCGCCCTCTGAGAGGTCCTGTGGGCTCACGCGTTCCCCAGGACTCTCGGGAGGATGATGGCACAGCCTTCTGTGGGGAGACCTGAACTCCAGCTGCCACCAACACCACGACTGCCACTAATGCCACCACTGCAGGTGACCAGAGGGGACCCGCCCTGCACATTGACCGAGCGCCTTTCCCTGCATGCTCTCTTCCTTCCTGCTGACCTTGGGCAGCAGGGCCTGGGCACCTTCCCCAGGGGCTCATCCTCACAGCCACACGGTGGTTCTGAGGCCCAGAGGGAGGCTCAAATTCCTGCTCTCCTGCCTCCTCCTCTGGCAGCTTACCTGTTCCCAGTGGGCTTCAACTAGGATGGGGGCGGGGATGTTTGCCCAGCACGGGCCACAGACCAGGCTCCACCCCACCCTGACAGCATTGCGAATTAAATCCATCAAAAATAAATAAAAATGGATTCAACTCTGAGTAACTCACAGACGGATTGAGGACCAGACAAAAATGGTCTCTCTGACAGGTCACTGGAACAGGACCTGTCCAGGAGGTGGCGACCACATAACCCCTTGTTTTTAGAAGAAAGGAACAGGGTTTCAGCAAAGCCTTTAGTGTGGTCGTTTTTTGTCTTGGGGAAAAAAATGTGCTAAGAAGTCAACCAGATGGTCTCTAGGTGCTGTGCTCATTCACAGCTCTCTTCCCGGCAAAATGGGTGGGTGCATGCAAGGGTGCTTTCCAGGGTCGTCATGATGTGGGCTCAGTGTGGGGGGTGGTGTGTGAAGTGCCTCTGTAGATTCACACCTTGCACCCCAGCCTGTCCCAAGCCCCCCTCCCCGACAATGCCCATGGCTCAGGATGGAAAGGACTGCAGAGTCGCTCAAAGTTCCGGACATCCCAGACCCCAAGATGAGATGGGCCAAAATGACAAGAGGAGATCCCCCTGGTCATTCAAATATTTCTCTATCCCTTTCATGCTGGCCTCCTACCAAAAGCACCCCCATTTCACTGGCTCCCTGCACCAGAATGCATTTCTCTGTCCTTTGACTCCTAACAGAGAGGGACATCATGGTCACAATGGTACCTGACCACACTTGGAGCACAAGGCCTTCTCCAAGCAGAACTGCTGTCCTCACACCTCTGTGAAAGGACAGCAGAGGGGTGCCCAGAGTCCCCACACTTGTCCCCATCTCAAGATCTCGGTTCTTATCCTTCAATGGCCCCAGCCCGTCTCTGTGGACAGCAGAAGCAAACCTTGCTCTCCCATAGCCTGCAGGTCCTGTCTGGCCCCTTCTGCACCTCCTTATCTAAATTCCACCCTGGGCAGCCAGCCCTGGGATCCACGTTCCTTTCTTCTCACCTCTTCAGGCCTCTGATGTGTGGAGCTTGATTTACCTGAGTTCCATATGTGCCTGGCTGAGGGCACCTGCCCACCCTGCCACAGGGCCCTGGGTGGTGTATGTATCAGTCGTGAGTAAGTGAATGAGTTCACGCAAACGTGCCCAACCCCAAAGTGAATGGTGAGTCCTCATGCCATGCTCTTCGAAGAATTTCTTGAGATGAACTAAAGATATGAAGCTATTTGCTCTCAAAGAAAAATTTGCCCACCGTGGTTAGGAAACCATGCCATGACGATAGGTGTGACACCTCTGAAATTCATCAGAGACCTGGAATTAACTGAAGGAGCCGCCATGGGCACCCAGAGTGTTACCCCCTTTCCTGGCTCTGATCCCAACTTTGGTGCCTCCAGTTTGCTTCCCCTGAGCACATACCGCACTAATCACAATGGGAAGAAACTCTGATCACAGTACAATGGTTTAGAAAACTTCAAAAGCCATAAAACCCGAAGCTCGGCTCTATCTTACAGGACAAGATCTTACAGGCAGGAGGCAGCTGCATTGCCTTGGGGTTCCATCCGTCCCCAAGCGCATGGGTCCAAGTGCTCCCATTGTCCTGCTGTTTATGAGCCTCAGCCTTCCTACCACCACTGAAATGTGTTCTCCTAAAGATGTTCCCTGAGATAGGACCTGGTCGACATTGTTTCTCTGCATACCAGCATTCAGATCCCAGAGCAATCCACCCTCCTTTTAACGGCCGACGACAGCTCCAATGGCTGGGCAAAAATCAGTTGAAGGAAAGGGAAGTCTTGTCGGAAATGAGATTAATCTTGTAACGAGTGTTCAGCCCTGATAACCCATCTGGGTACAGAACTGCTTAAACTGGAGAGCAATTAACCTTCACCCGACAAGCTCTGTCCAACCGTTATAAACTTTAAAGAGACAGAATCCTCCCCCTCCTCAAGACTAAACAACCAGATTTGAATTGCAGGTCAACGGCCCCTTGCTGCAGATGTGCACAATGACAGTGTGGGGGCAAGGTGGGCAATGGCTCTGAGGGTAACACAGGGAGCGTCCAGCCTCAGTGTGTGGTGAGGCGATTGGTGTGAGAAATCTCGCAGGGCATTTTGCAGATAGCCTTTAGGATCGGGAGACCCAGACCTACTGTCCTCATGCACAACCTGCATCCGTGTAGGAACACAGCTTGCTGGGGTTTTTTCATTTTCCAACAACAGGAATGTTTTCAGCAGGCCCCTTCGCCTTCCAACCTTTGAATCACACGGGCTCTGCGTGAGCAGTGAGGCTTGGGGTCACAGAAGTGCTTTTTTTTTTTTTTAATCTCCAAGAAGCTATTGGCTTCAATAAGAACAAACCCACAGTTTTGCCCTTATGAGGACACACTATAACTGACCAAGCTAACTCAAGATCCTAGAGGGAAGGGTGGAACAATCAGGGAAGCCACTAGGAAAGCTATAGTTAAAAATAACCTCTCAGCACAGCAAAGAAACATCCAAGTCTTTTAACTTATCATTCAGTGGTGGCTTTCTTGGGTGTGAGTTGATACTGAGTCCCCACACTGTGTCATGTACATGACACCAGCAATCAATAGGTAAAGGATGGGGCCCTTACATCTTACAGGCAGCTATGAGCTGATATGAATACATGACATCATTGGCCTTTAAACAAGAAAATATTGAAGCACACATGAAGAGGCATGGGGATGTGAGTGTGCCTACAGCCCAGACACTTAACAAAAGGATGCATATACCACACAAATTAATCTGCCCCAAGGTTTCAATCCAGTCATTATAATGGCTTAAAACAACTTCTCAAAGTAGCTCAACCAACCACTGGCCTTTATCTCTCCCTCAAGCCCAGTCCAGAGACAAGACTGGCCCCAGTAACAGGGTGAGAGTAGCAACACAGAGGGTGTAAGGCACCTTGAGAAATATTCCTAGGGTGAGATACACTGGCCCACAGGGTCTTGCTTTCACAGTTTGCAATTATAGGCCAAGAATAAGAAATCCCGACTGCATAGAATAATAGTTTTAAAAGTATGACAAATAAGACACTCCTCCCGCACCCCGGGGATTCACACCATCTCTATTTTTGCAACCAAATTGGATGAAGTCTAAGGATTCCATAGGTGTGAATCCCACTCTAGGAGCCTCTTGATGGCTTGGTCCAAGGCAAGGCGGAGATGGGAACAAGCACTCAAGCTGGCTGGTTTTCCATCCTGGGAAGACCATCCCATGCCCTTGAACTAGTCAGGCACACACCAACAACACAAGACCCCTGGCTTGCTTCTGACTTTCCACTTGCATTTACTTCCCAAGGCAATCTGTGCAGAGTCTTCATCATTACTCACAAAATAAAGTTCCATTTTTCACATGGAATTTGATCCATATTGCAGAACATAACATTTGCATATTTTAAGGCAAGTCCTATTTCTGGACCCAAATCCTCTGTGCATGTAACCTCAAAGACAGAGCGCAAAATGGAAGTGATAGTGTCTGATAATAATTTTAGTTGATTTTATGGACTTTGAGCACTGGGTAGACCCAACTCCAAGAGCTCCGTGAAAAAAAGCCACACAAGGCATGTTTTATGAAGATGTTAACAGCTCGCTCGCCTATCTGTGTGGTCCAGGCAAGCAGACCGAGGGCTACTGGCTGCCTGAGTAGCAAATGCCCTGTGGCTGCCCTGGGCTGCTTGCACTTCTTCACATTTACCAAGTAAAGTGATGAGATAGGGCTGGGGATATAGCTCAGTGGAATAAGCGCTTGCCTAGCAAGCGCAGGGTCCTGAGTTCGATCCCCAGTACCGCAAAAAAAAAAAAAAAAAATTGCTAAGTGATGAGATAAGGGAAACCACAACGTCATACTCAGTATCTTGTGAAACTGAAATGGTTGCAGAGTAAACACTTTGCCTTACAGTGATTTTATTTTGATTATCATATGTGGCCCAACAATGTCACGGTTGACAGGCATGCATTGAGTTTCCTATTATTTTCACTAAAGCTAAGCACACTGACACCTTCCAAAGTGCCATTTATGCCTAAGTGCTCTGTGTGCACCCATATGCATCCATGCAGCAGTGCCACACTCGTGAGAGGCTGCTGGTGTGTGGGACCCTGCTCTTCCAGTGGGCAAGGCACATTCAGGAGCGAGGCCCCCACCTTTGAGGCTTTTCTTGTCCCCTTGCCACCTGTGGTGGCTTCAACAGTGTCACCCAAACCTGGAGCCCCAGAATATGGCCTTGTTTAGAAGTAGGGCCTTTGTAAGTAATGGCTAAAGTCAGCTCACTGGATGAGAGTAGGTTCTGCATTCAGCGACAGCATCCCTATAAGGGACATTATGGGGCACAGAGTGACACAAAGAAGCCACTGTGTGATGACAGAAACTGGAACGCTGCATCTACAGGCCAAGGGCCATAAGGATGGGGACAACAGCAGAAGCCTGGAGAGAGGCAGAGTACACCCTCCACCCCAACCTCCAGCACCGAGAGAAAACAGCCCTGTGACGTTCTGCTTTGGACACCTGACTCTTCTATTGTTTTTTATGACACACCTAGTTGTGGTGATTTGTCACAGCTGCCCTAGGAAACTAACATACTAACTGTGGTAAATACTCAAATTTTTAATTTTTTTTCTATTCTGGGGCCATTAATTGTTAACTCATAGAATTTATACAACTTGCAAAAGTATCCAGAATTACGTTACTCCAGGGTCACAGCAATTAGATAGCCTGGATTTTTTTTTAGAGAGAGAATTCTAATTCTGCATATTTTCTCATATAAATGTTACATCTGAGCATGCCTTGATTTTTCTGGTTAGAAAACTGTAGTCCTAGTACCCCTGGGGAGAAGTGTACAGTTCACATTCTGATGGGTTTGCCATCATCAGAAGATTTTGTGACAAATTATCTTTAGATCTCCCGAAGTCATACTTGTTTGAAAATAAAGTTAAAAGTTAAAAACAAGCAACTAAAGGAAATTAAAATCTAATTTCCTTCGTATGTTTTCCAACCAACAATTGTAGGCAAATTAGTCAGTTATGATTGCTCCCATGCATCCTTGCTCCTCAAAAAAAAAAAAACTCTAGTCCTTCTAGGAGTTCCTTTTAATTATCCTGAGACAATTAAGAACACACTGATCCAACACTTAATCAGATTGAGACACAATGGATGTGTGGGTGAAGAGTCAAGTTTCTTCCAACATTCTGGATTCCAAATAAAGGCTGTTTCCTTTGCTTTAACTCCTACAAAACTAGATTATAGCTTCTGCTAGGAAAAGGAAAATTACAGTTTTCTTCTAATCACACTCACTGCCAAGTACATGCTTCCCTCAGAGAAAGATTTGTGTATACTGTACCTCTGATCATTTTTTCATGAATTCACTCATTTAGCAAATAGTGAATGGCAGCACTTATATATTGGCCATTGTGGAGAAAACAGTGAAATGAATTCTTAAATGATTATGTAGAAAAAATAATTCATGATAGTAGAATACTTTAAATTGTATGAAAGATCACATTTTCACTGTTTTTGTACATAACATTTTAACCAGTAAGGCTTACTAAGTTAAATGATATGTTCGCCAATTTTTTTTGTGTGTGTGTGTGGTACTGGGGATCAAACTCAGGACCCTGTGCTTGCTAGGCAAGTGCTTATTCCACTGAGCTATATCCCCAGCCCTGCCAATTTTTAAATTTTAGTAGGAAATCTTGTTTTATGAACTCCCTTAGATAAGCTGGTTATTAATTGCTATTGAAATTAACCTTTACTATAAAGCAGATCAACTTGCAATGAAATGCAGAACTTTAACTATTAATGAAAAAGCTATGCTACGTCAAATCCATTGCAAATGTCACTTATAACATGTAAAGTATAGTAATTTGCCAGATTCCGATGAATTTGGAAATCATTGGTGTGAACCAGTACATGGAGACCAGCTTATGTGTTTAAATGACTAGTTTCACTGACATTTTAAAGGACTACAACAAAATAAATATTCCCCATTGCTTTTCATTAGATACGAGTTTTCATGAGTTCCTGCCCAGAAGGTCTTGGTGTAACATCGAAATGAGCCAGTGCCAACCCTGGGTGGACAATGAGACAGGCTGCTACTCAGTAAGAACGAACGCCTGGCTTGGTTGGTCATGGAACAAAATGCAGGTCCTGTTGCCAGAACTATGATTCTGTGTTTCATCTCCAACATTTCAAGGCACTGCGCAGGGGAGACAGCAAGCCTGCATCAGGCATGGTTCCTACAAACGGTCAAAACACACTCAGATTCTGTGCAGCCTCACATCCATCCCACCTTCCCAAGCACAGGCAAAGGACATGAACAGATACATTTTACCAAATCAGGCACAAAAATGGCCAACAGGTACATGAAAAGGTGTTCAATACACTAATCCTCAGGAAAAGACAAATCAAGGCCACGAGATGTCACTATACGCCTACCAGGATGGCTGCTGTGAAAACGACAAGACAGAAGTGTCAGCAAAGGTAGGGAGAAAGGAGAACACTTTTACGCTGTCGGTGGGAATGCAGGAAGGTGTAGGTGCTGGAAAGCAACGTGGAGGTTCTTAAAGAAATTAAAATAGAACTGCATATGACCCATTGGCCCCTCCTTTGGGTGGATACCAAAGGAAGTGAAATCACCATGTCATTGAGATATCTGCATTCCCACATTCACTGCAGCTGAGTTCACCTTGGCCAAGATACGGAAACAGCCTAAGTGTCTGTCGGTGGACAAATGGATAAAGAAACTGTGATTATGGAATAATGACTCAGCTTTCAAAGGAAAGGACATTCTGCCATTTGCCAAAACATGGGTGAATCTTGAGGACATGATGCTAAGTGAAGCAGGCCAGGGAAGGGAAAACTGCATGAGATCAGTTATAGGGGAAGTCTAAAAAAAAAGTTGGAAATAAAGTCAGAAAACAGAGCAGTGGTTACTGGTAGCTCAGGATATGGGAAATGGGAAGGTGCAGGCAAAGGATGTACAGTACAGACATAAAGACAAAGGATAGGAGAGTCAAGCAGTCTGGTTGCAACACTGAATATTACACTTAGCAGTATTATTCTGTGCTCAGGAATCTTGCTCAAAGAGATTTTAGGTGCTCTGCACACACACACATGCGCTGTGAGGTAATGGATATGTGAATTTGCTTGAGGAGAATGACTTCACTGTGCACATGTATATCCAAATATCATGTCATACACTATAAACATATACAATGAAATTTCAGAAATAAATGATGAAAGTCATAGTTGAAGTCACTTTGGGGGAAGGTGTGCACTTCTTAAAAGGAAAAAGTACATTACAATTGTATATCCACCTAGGGAAAAATAGACTTCATTTTCTATGATAAAAAAACCAAATTATCCGATGATGTGCTGTAAGGCAGCACTGACCAATGAAGTAGACTCACTGCTGTGTTTACCATCTGGCCAGTTATTTACTCATTCATCAAATGCATTTCAGACTAAGCACAATCAGCACAAATAAAAGATTACAGCCCAGAGCTCAAGGCAGAGAGTCCCCACTGCACCTTCACAGCCTGTGTCTTGAAAGTTCCTGGTCTTGACCAAGCGGCCATAGATTCTTAGTCATGGAAACCACCCAACAACAAAATAATACAGTAGCTGTCTCATCTGCTCTAGAGAGTGGGTCAGCTTTATCAGTTGGCATGAAATTGCACTTGACTTCTTAAACTTAAGACTACTCCAGGAACCAGCTTCCCTCCTCATTACATAAAAACATTCATTCATCCAATGCCATCGGCCGGGGAAGAAGGGTAGGGAGGCCACAGTGGACATCTTTCTATCCTCCATCTTGCTTTTTCATTAAATCATCAAAACTAATGGTTTTCTGGGCTCACACAAATAGCTGAGTTCAGCTGCTGGAAGTTTGGTCAGTCTGTTGCGCAGGGCACTGGAATGGTCTCACGGTTGTGATTCCACTATGCTTTCTCTGCTGTCCTCAAAGGAACTAGAGAAAGGTAGCAAATGCTATACCAAGAAACACTTTCGCCTCTGCAGAAAAGCCTGTCAATACTCAAAGTGTGCTGGAGATTCCTCTCCAGAGGACAGGCACAGGAAACAAACACAAGAAAGGTGCCTGTTTACTTCAGAAAATACATATCAGAGTGAGAGTGAGTTAAATAAGAGTAGGGTAAGCAGCCAAGAGGAACCCATGGTAGGTGCACCCTGAAGCACCCTAAAGCACCTGGAAGCACCTTCTGGCTCAAAGTACCCGGATGTGGTGAGCTGTTTAACCCTGAGTAGCAGGCCCTATGATCCTTACTGAACCTGTTCTCAGCCTAGGAATCCGAGGAGCCGAGACCGAAGTCACCTGCCAGGCCTAGTTGAACAAGCGTCCACTCTACAGAAAGAAACTGCATCCTTAGAAGGGACACGGGTATTTCACTTCTAAAGGAGACCACAAACCTGTCAGTCCTTCTCTTTTCATTATGCTGGACCAAGGGAAGTGGATAGGCAAAAAGTAATAAAAATGAATTTAATTTCTCAAATTCTATTACTCTTTTTGAAGATTGTATCTGTGTACATGAAGAAGAGACCAAGACCAAAAAAAATAGAAAAAACAAGCAAATATTAACAGACCCTTGATGGTGTAAGTCACTTATTTAAATTTCCTTTTCTAAATGTTTATTTCCTAACCTCCTTGAGTAATTGTTTTAGAAATGGGAAAAAAAGAAGAAAGTGTTTGTTACTGTTGTTGTTTCAATCATTTATTATTCAACGGGTCCATTGAAGCTGTAGTCCCTCCATGCCAAAGAAAACAAATACAAAACAGTCCTCAGCCTGGTGGTGGGGGCAACTTGAGGCAAGAGAAGGATCATTTCGCCCCGCAGAGAGAGAAACCCGCCTGCTGTCCTCCGGGGACCGCATCCCACAACCAAGACTCAGGCTGCAGGGAAACAGACAGGACCCTAAGGGGCCAGAGAAGCCATCTGGCCAAAGGCAGAAGTAGCAGGAGACAGCATGAGGGAGGAAGCAGCTGCCCTGTGGAGTGTCTCGCCAGGTAGCAAAGCTGCACAACAGACGCGCAGGGGCACAGATGCAGGGGAGAAAGCACCCTGCTGGCGGACATGCTGTTTTACGGTGCATCTTCCACCAAGCTATGTAAACAGATGAGTCTGTAAAGGGAAATATCTCTTCTATGGCCATTTCATTTCAGATCACTTCAAATACCCTATGTATCCACGTAGACCATGTGGATAAAATGATGGGAATGCATTGATATATTGGCATCTTCACAAGACACTGCGTCATCTACCTGTGTCTGGCAGCCTCTCGGGACCCACTTTAGGTTTTCTTCCAGGGGCAGTCCCTGTCCCTTACACAGCACGTGCACCAGACACAGGCTCCCTGAGAGCCTCTGTTCTCCACTTGTGAACCGAGTGCGATGTTTGAAGGTGCTTTCCACTCTGGAGGGGCTGTGTCATGAGCATGACGTGGGCCCACAGTGAGCAGCTGCTCGGCTCTGACAATTCCAGATCTCTCTGCAGGAGACTGGGTGGAGAGGAGCTTTCCATGCACAGAGAACACCAGCGTCATTCTTTGGGGCTTTGCCAGTGCTGGCATTGAGGGACTCAGGTGCTGTTTATTTGATTTAGTTTCTTGTCCACCATTATTGTTTGTTGACTTGATATATTTTTCCCTCTACAAAAGGGCCCTTCCATAAGGACATATCCTGCAGGTGGTTAACTGATGATTCTCCATTGTTCAGTGTTCGTGCTTTGTGGTTTTATCTGCTTTGGTTCAAAGGGCCTAAACAATGCTCTCCTTGAACTTAGTGACTGCTTTAAACTCAGCACAGAGAACCACCGGAAGCCAAAATTTTTGAACCCAAATCTGTTGATCCCTGCTTGACTGAAGAAAGCAAAATCTAAAATGACATTAACCCTAGAAAATGACTTCAATTGAATCTCAAAGAAAAATATTAGAATCATGCATCATTTTCCATGATTCAAAAGGAGCTGAGGAAAATACAGGATACAGAATTACTCATAGACATGTCTGGTCATGTCTGTACCCAATATAGCACCAGGAATCAGGACAAGGGACTGAAATCACAAAGTGTCAGAACTTTGTATCTTCACCTGTTTCAAGGCTGGGTTCTCCCAAGAAAAGCTGGAGGGACGGGTTCATTCCCACTGGAGAAGAGACACTGATTAATGAACGATGTGCATTCGCAGAGAGGAAGTTTCCGCAGCGAGCCCTTCCTGCCCTGCTCTGCCCTGGTTGGGCTGCCTATCAGCATAGGAAGTGAGTGCAGGAAGTATCTGTCTACAAACCCTTTATCCTCAAGGTAATTGCTGTAGCAGCATTTTACTGTTTACCAAAGCAGTAAACATGTGATCTAAAAAAAGATGTTTTCCATCTCCAGATGGAAAGGCTTTTTAAAAAAATACATGTGCACTTACTAACCAGCTTCTTATCAAAACTGGTGGCCCTAAGCATGTGCTCCTGACAGCAAAGGGATGGCCGGGACAGCTTTTTGGGGGAGGACCACAATCAGTCACTTGGGAATGCACGAGAAACAAGATTTTCCCTCGTGACACATTACCCCAGCAAGGGAAATTTTATCTCTTTTTTTTCCCCCTCTAAGCTTAACACAGGCTTTACAGTTCAGGTTCTTCAGCTGCAAAAGAGGTAAAGTCAACAAAAATTAACCTTAGCTGGTGGAATAAAAATTTCAGAAAATCAGATAATTCAGCAAGTCGCTTATATTTGACCTTTGCAGTGTTCTTGACTTTTATAGGAATACAACCATGGTCCTGGTTCTAGGAGTTCTCCCAAGATAAAGTGGAACAGTAGAATTCAGAACTAGAAGTGTGGACAACTTCCATCTGTGAAACCTTGCTTTAGTTTCTTTACTCCACATTAAAAGCTTGCCAGCCTGCCATGGCCCCAGTTTCTCTGCATGAAAGGACTGACCCAGTGCCTGAAAGCTGCAGCTTATAAGGGACAGAAGGAGACCCAGCAGGGACCCTCAGGTACCCAGATGCAGGAAGGGATCTCTTCCCCACCATCATGCTTCTGTTTCCCATCTGTGTGTTGAGTAGCTGGTGACTGCAAAGTGGGAGGAGGAGGAGGAGGAGAACAGCATGCAGGAGAGAGAAGCAGAGGGTGGGGAGCCCTGAGCGCCCCTCCTGGGACCTTCACAGCGGGGTGCTCATTAGCATGGCTCTAAGTCGGGACCCAGACCCAAGATCTGGACGTCTGTTTCTATCACAGCTTTCATTGTGTAGCACAGAGAAAGAACATGGCAGAGGGAAAGGGACAAATTGACTTCTTGGGGAAAAATACTGAACTTGCAATCTGTTGCAGAAATTGAAAAACAGGGAGAAAGGGAACATTTAATGGTTTCCTGATTTTAGTTGTGGGGGGAAAAAATTCGACTCCAATAAATAGTAAAATTGGCTAATGTGGATTAAGTGACTCCAAGCGCTAAGTACAGTTCCAAGCTCCTCTGTTTTGGTCCAGCTCAGTAAGGACGACAAGTAGCAGCTACTGGTGTGCCGGCTCCAGCCGGAACAGCCCAGATGTGTGGCCGGGAAGAAGAGCCAGGTTTGACCGCAGGGTCCCTCCACAGGTCCCTACTCCTGAGCTCCAATGATCGCACCTGGGAGCCAGCCCTGTGTCCAGGTCACCAGATATGAGAGAGGAGCAGGCCGTGTAGATCAGCTGCACTTCCCCATGCAGGAATGAGGGTCAGGGGAGATGCATTTGCTGCTGAGGTCCCACAGCTTTGGACTTAAGCTCAGGGCCACCATCTTTCCTCCACCCTTGCCAGCTGTCATATGGGCCTCCCATCCCCTGCAGGGAAGATAAGGCCAATTCTTTCCCACAGAGGCTATTTTAAAGATGTCACGGAAAAACAGGGTACCAAGTGCCTCTCTGGGCAAAGATAAGCACCGACTGTGTTCCCTGTGCTCCGCCATCACTGCTTGGATGCTCCTGGGAGCACCAGGTGGTCGAACGTACAGTATCACCCAGAGAGGACTTCGCAATATCAAACCACACGCTTTTTTTTTTTTTAACTTGGAGCAATGTCTTGAGAAATCTCCCTCAAATTGAGACACAAACTAATTGTGTTGACAAATTCTGAAATGTTGTTTCAACAGTTTCTTCTTCCTCAAAGGTGAGCCTCCCCTGTACAAAGTTGATTTAACAAGAAAAAAGAGTCTCAAAGGGACCCAGCAGGGTGGAGACAACAGACTGGTCACTGGTCGATGATCTGAATTAATGACCCTGGAGGAAATGGGAATCTGGGGACGCAGGGGGGCTCTTCTCTTCATTGTGGACTCTCTGGCAATATTTGTCAAATGGAAAAAGAAATCTATGCATTATTTGCTAGGCACTAATTTCACGATCGCGAGAGAGACGCTGAACTGTGGAAGCGGCTGATGTAAGGGAGGAGGTGTTAGAGCTGAGAGCGCGGGCCTTTGTACAATGCGCTTTATCACAGGCTCCAGGATTTGCCATGCATTGTTCTCAACAAAAGTGTTTGAAGGAACAGTCCTGATGTTAATGTTATGATTGGATTCTGCCGTAGCACTTTGACTAATAAATAATTTTGTTTGGCCTTAGCATTTCTTTTCTAAATGTCTCAGCACTTATCTGTGTAACACAGCAGCTCACCGTCCCTCCCAGAGCCGGGCTCCGTGACAAACACCCTGCTGAGAGATAGGACGAGGTCCCACGGAAAACCGCGACCTGGGTCTTGATTACAGATGCCCAAGACGAGAGAGAGGAAGTGGAAGCTTGGAACGAGGACCTACAAGCTGGGAGCTGATCTGGAATCAGGATCCACTGTCTCTTGGATATTGCCAAATATGGAGAGAATGCTTGTCACCAAAGCAAATATAAAAATTGGGGTGCTGAAATATTTGTTCTTGAACTGTGACTAGTTACTTGAAGTGAAATAGCCATTGCCTGTGGGGTCTTTCTCATGCAAACCTAGATAACAGAGAGCACCCAGCTATAGCAACCTTCACTCTCCAATTATACAATGTGCTGTCCTATCATGTAACACACCGCCTTTTATGCTTGGCAGAGTAATTTAGTATTAGGGGCTAAGGGAAACCAGGAAACAGAGATCCTATGATGTGAAGAGAGGGGAAACACAGGTTCGTATGACTTGGGCGATTCTTTGGTCCCCCTGGCTCTCTGTCCTTAGGTGAGGAAAGCAACAGGATCCAGGTCACTGTGAGTATCTGCGAGACACTCAGAGCAGGGCACAGGGCTGGCAGACAGCTATTAGGATGATGTGAATCTGGATTATCAATGCAAGATACTAGGACCACATTTTAAAGGTATTTTTCTATGAGTTATAGACATATTTAAAATTATTATCTATCTGATTAGTTTTATTTTACTGGGGAAAAGATCTGTAAAGAAATAAGATATGTATTTGAAATTTACAAGGATTGTATTACTCTGATCTCAACTTCCTCTTTATGACATCAAAGAATTTTATTGAGCATTTCTTTCTTCGAAGAACTAGGTGTGAGCCCCTACAGTTGGCCAGTCACTGTTGAGAACGCAGAAGAAGCAGAAAGGATAGCCCTAAAGGATCCTGAGACTTCGGTTCGTATAGGTAAAATAGTCACACTCACAAATAAACATGGGCGAAGCTGGGAAATGGGAGGGTGAGAAAGAAAACCCAAGCACTGGATAGGATGAGGGTATTTCCATAGGGGAAATGTACGGGAAATAAGTTAGAGAAAACCCAGAGGTCACAGTGAACCACTAGTTGAAATAGCATCACAGAAAAATTAAAAAGTAATGAAATACTAAAATTAACTAAGTACAAATAAAAAATCTGAGTTTCCACTCTTGCTTGGAAGCCTGGCAAAGAGGCAAAGAGTGAACTATGCGGAGTTATTATGGGTGCGGTGGAACTGGTCTCAAATCCTGCCAGAAGTGGGAATTGGAACAACCCTAGACGGCAAGATGGCAAATATTTTTAAACTTGGCAAATATTTAAATGTGGCAGAGGCTTTAAAAGCAGGTATCCCTATTGGTCCCAGAGTTCCTTTTCTAAGCACCGACAGCAACAAAATAAATTTTTTAAAATCAGAGAAAAATTGAAAGCAGGATTATTTCTTGCAATAGGACAATGGTTATAAAATTTACAATATTTATTTGAGACAGACTATGTTAAAAATTCTGTTCATTGAAAACAGTGCCATGGGGAAAAGTTTGCAAAACAAAGTTAAGAGAGAAGCAGGGTAGGGAGCTGTACAGGAGGAGAAACGGACACAACCAGAAAGACACACAGCATATGTTAAGTCTATGTGACTATTGGGATTTAGAGCAATTTATACTGACTTCACATAGTTTTTTTTCATTTTCTCTACAAGGAGAAAGTTTTACATTTGTAATTTGTACAAGGCAGCAAGGTGCATGTTTCAAAGTTAATGAGAAAACGGGGCCCTGGAGGTTTTTCGGTGTCCTTCTTCTGGTCCCCTGCGCCCTCTGCAAACAGCCTTGGCCCTAAGAACAGGATAATAGCTGACTGGGGACAGTGTGGCCCAAGCAAGCTCAGGTGCACCCTGCTTGCCCTGCTGCAGCTGCATGAGGGTGCCACAAGTCCCCCACCTCATCCAGACCTGTCCAGGTGTCACGTGTCCTGCTGAAAGTGGCTCAGGAGGTCAGCACAGTGACTTGTGGAGCTGACCCTGCTGGTCCCAATATCAGTATGAAGCATCAGGACAGTCGTGAGCTGTCAGATGCGCTGCAAAGCGGGGGGATGGAAACCATCCAGAGACTAAGAGCAGGGCCAGAGAGACAAGGTGCTGCACCCATAGGGTCACAGTAGCCCAGGTGGCCCAATGGAGTCTGCCACTTGGCGACCACCAAGTACATGCTCAACAGACATCAACTGGCACCAGCAGGAGATAGGATAGCCATTACCGCTCCATCCTAAGGGGAGGAAATGAGTGTGACAGGTGAGGGTCTTTGCCCAGGGTCACAAGATGATTGATCACCCAAACCAGGTGGATCTGCAGCCACACAGCGTAGAAGAAAGTCATTCAGGGCCAGGTCTGGATGGTGGTTCTGCAGTACTGAATATCCCCAGCTCTAAAGAAAAGGTCCTACCAGGGCAGATCCCACACAGGAATGGCCTAGACACTAGCCCTATAAGTTCCCTGCACCACAGAGAACCTGTCACAGGGCTGGCATCTCCAGAGCCTCCTGTCCCAAACTTCTCCCAGGTATTGGGGCTTGCATGCATGTCTCTTCCTGGTGCTGGAGATGCCCACTCTGCCCGGGTCTCCACCCCCAGCCGCAGAGGGAAACCTGTTCCAGAGCTGCAGAAGCAGAAGCCCTTCCTGAGGAGCAGGGCGGACTGAGCTTTCAGTGAATTTATTCTTACACATGCCACTCTAAGAGATGTGTACAAGTGTGTATACCTATGTATCTGTGTGTTTTTAAAACACAGGTCAGTTTAGTAAAATGAAGATTTAATGAAAGAATCACCCTAGAGCACAGGAGATGATGAAGAAGTAGTCCCCATATGGAACATTCTCTGGGAGCCTAGTAGTCTTACATGCATCTCATAGGGAAAAGGGTCACAGCGTGGCCGTGCCCATTTCTGTGTCCCGGAGTCAGCCCTCCTCTGGTGGGCACGCGTACACACATGAGCACACACACAGGGCCAGCCACAGGCATCTCCATCCATAAAGGGAATCTGGGCCAAGAGCCATTGTGAACATGGGCCACAAGTAACCTCCAGGCCAGGACAGAGGGGACTGGGCCCCTCAGGGTAGGACAGCAGCTCTTTGCACCTGGCACCCCTTTTACCACTGTTAACTCTTCTCAACAAAACCATTCACAGTCCCCACCACCCAGGGGGTGGGTGAGAAACATCCAGTGGTAGTTACTGAATTATAAGACTCAATAATCACAAACATCAAAATCCTATGGGATCAACTTCCTTCCTTTTGCCCTGTTTGAACACACTCCCTGCATAGAGGATGCCAACAATTTCCTGAGCACCTACTATGTGCACATGTGATATACAGAAAACAAGTTGTGTGTTTTCAAGTTAAACAGATTAATTTCCCATGGTTTTGTGTTTCAGTTATCATCAAACACTCCGATCCCTGTTAATTCAAAACAGCAACAACAAGAGCAACTTCATTTGGCAGGTCTCTGAGACAGAGCCTGTGTGCACTGCGATCTTGTCAATGTGTCCCTAGTAACTTTCCACATCCTATCCAGTTCTTAAGGTGGGTCCCACATGAGCTACTGCCTGCGGCTTGCTCTCTCTCTGTGTCCTTCCACACAGGGTCTCTGTGACAAGGCGACAAGAGAAGACCTCCCCACACACATTCTAGTTTCAGCTCCAACTCTACAATCAGGACCTGCTGCTGCCTGCTGTGTTCCATCCCCTACAGGGGGCCAGGGGTAGAGCGGTATTTCCGTTGTAACTCTATGTTATTTCCTTTGATATACTTAAAAGCATAATTCTGAGAAGTGATCCTAGACTTCATCAGACTTCCCAAGTGGTAAATGAAATAAAGGCAAGATCAGAAAAGTCTTTGGAGGGTTGGCTCCAAACTGACACTCATCGAGTTACAAGAAAATCACCCCACTTCTTGGAATCTGGGAGCCAACCCCATGCTTTTCTGTGGGGAAGGTGGCAAGTGGTGCTGAGCACCTCTCCGGGTCATCAGAACCAAGAAACCCGGGAAGGGGAAGCTCCAGAACCAGCCTGGGAACTGCTGCACACGGGACCTCGGCTCACTGGCTGAGCATTCTTAATCAGAACTCAACCTGATTTTAAAACCCAAGCACCCCTAGGGATAAATGCAAACTCCTGCCATTTCTTTAATTCTTCCCATTGAAACATTTTGTTCCTGATTTCAAATGACCAAAGAAAGATGACGGTGAGAATCATAAAGCTGGAGTAAGAATAATTCCCTTTTCCACGTGTCCCACAGTGTCTTTTCAACATAAATGCAAGAAAAAAATCCCACACAGACGTGGAACACCAACTCCCCAGATTCAGAGGATCTGATACCTGATGGGCTAATTGATTTGTTTACTGGAACAACCAAATAAACAGAGTATATCTGAGACTGGAAACTCCCTGGATGGGGGACTGCTCCCTAATTCCACCAGGCAGCTGTAATTTTCCCTATGCTAATTTGAGCTTTGCACTAACATAATTAAAACTGTAGTCAACAGCCTGAAGGCTCCTTTTTCCACTGCATAAACACGCCTGTAAAATCATCTCATTACCTTCCCCAGGAAGCCTCACAGAAGCATATCCTCAAGGAACTCACCTATAAAATGGGCCATCACAGCAGAGAGCATTTAAAGAATTTCCTTGAAGTCATTTTAAAGGTTCACTTAGAAGATACACAGTATACATGTAAAACAAACGTTCAATCAAGCCTTGCATCCCACTCACATGTAAACTTTTTCCCAAAATTTATTCAGAGAATCACAACACATTCCAACTTCAAAAAACAACCCCATAATGATATAAATGTATAATTTAAATTTAACTGTATAACACATATGCATGTTTTACAAAATGTACCCTACCTCCTACAGGGCATTTGGTTATTTCAATGCCCCGTAACGCACTGATTTTGGCAGAGGTGGGGACACACAAAAGCTTCTACTCAGGATTTCCAAATATTTAATGTCATTATTATAAACTAAGGATAAAGCTAAGAGTAAAACTAAGAACAAAAAGTATAGCATTTGGGGTTAAAGGGATAATTTCTACTTATTTAGCAGAGCGCACAGTATACCAAACCTCCAATTTAAAAATTCCTTTCCGTGATGACTATTTTTCAACGGACCCCAATCCTTGAAGTCAAACAGAGACAAATTCAATATACGTGTATTTAAATATACTGTTGAACACACCTTGAGATCTAAACACTGAACAGAACTCCAGTTTACTTGGTGTGTGTTAACAAATCTCTAATATAAACACTTTAAGTCATGAACATACCAAGTCAAGGAGGACTTTTGAAAATGCTGCAATTTGGCCCAATTCTGAGCGAACTCCCATTTCCAAAGGTTTTCGAACTAACTGAAGTCCTTGACCAAAACAACCAAATGCTTCTCACCTTTATATAGCAAAACGAAAGACCAGCAACTCATAAAACACCTCCCCATTATCTGCCAGTGCTGCTGATTTTCCTCATTTCTACAATGTCCCCAAGGTCTAGTGGCCTGGAAAATATTTTAATAGACTCACTGCCTCCTACACTACACCAAAGACTTGCACTAGCCGTTAACCTGGCTTCCTTTGCAGGAATCAGGTCACATTTAGGCTTCTACCGAGGCAGGTTTATTTCCCTGTCAAGCTCTACGTACTACCCAATAGAAACACTTGCAAATATCCCAGCAAAGAACCCCAAGCTCAGAGTGCCGACACGCCATTGCTTCCCAACCCACCAAACCCAACATCACTAGGAAGAAATCTTACAGCACAGAGGAGTAGGTATTTTATTAGCGAGAAACATAACCCAGCGAACTGAATTACCACCACCTGAGTTAAGAGAACACAGCTCTCAGCATGGAAGTCCCACAAATCAAACCAACATTCACATTGTCCCGTTACCGACGGCCACTTGCTGAGAGTCTCTTCCTTTCCACCGGCACTGGCTGGCATGCCTGGAGCTAAGGAGGCCCTGAGGGATATCCAAAAGTCCACCATGGACAAGCCCATCTTTTTCTGTAACCCTGCCCTCCAGTCTCCACGACTCTGTTGCTTTGAATCAGACCCGTGTCCAGACACCGTCAGGGATAGGTAAAGAATCAGAAAATTCAAGAAGCGCTCCAAAAAGCCTTTGCAAAAGTAATCCACAGCACTCAACAGTGAATTTAGAAACCCCAATTTTTTTCTGAGTTTGAAGTTTTTAAGCCTTGCGGATGGTTGGAGTAGGAAAAAGGAAATTTACTAGGCAGTGCAAAGGAAATCTTGTTGTCCTCTATTGTGGTAGGGGGGGGTGTTGCCCAACCCTAACTTATCTGCTTGATAAAGGAAACCAAAGAAAGTGTAAGAAGAACAAGATTTTGTCAAATGAAAAAGAACCCTTTCCTTACCTTAATAGTGCTGGCCATAATGCAATCAAGTTTATTGATCGTTAATAAATGTTAATAATAATTTTTGCTTCTCTCTGACCAGAAAGTAGTTTTGATGAGGTTGTATAGAGCGGATGAGATTGTGCTAAGTCTGGGAAATGAAGTCAGCCAATAGCAGGAAGAGGTTTCTATTGGTCCTGGCTGCCCAGCCCGAAGAAACAGGATATTTGGGAGTGGAGAGATAAGAGACCCTGAAAACAATGTTGTTTTTCTTGATGATATGCAGCCAGGAGATTTTTTTTTTTATTAAAAAAAAAAGGCATCAAGTGCCTTGGACTGGGACTGCCACTGCAGGTGTGACCAGCGTGACATGCTGCACCCGGAGTGGAGCAGGATACAGATGTGGCTTGACTCTGCATGGCTTCACATGAAGCGGGGCGCGGAGGGCACCTGACAGGCCCAGGTGCCAGGTCTTCTCAGCCTGCTGCTCCCCGGAAGTGCCACCAGGCTGGGACAAAGGATGTACTCGGCTTGCTCCTAAAGGGAAACTGCAGGTGGGCCTTGATTTCTGTCCCTAGACAGACATGCTTCAGAATGACCGTTTGCTGGTGGATTGTCCGCAACCTTGTCTTATTCAACATCTCAACCAAGTGTTCCAGAACCATTTCATTTCCTCCTCCCAAACATTCACTTGTTGTTTGTTTCACAAAAAGTAAGTTGCATATGCAGACTCTAGAATCAAGGGAACCAAGAGAAATAAAGGGAAAAAAAAGCTATTGACGTTTTGTTTTTAAGTATCCAATTAAAACTGAATTCACTCAAGTTGCCACGCAGGGTTTAAAATGTCAGGGGGTGGGTCCTGCTTTCACAGATGTTGGCCCCCATATGCTCTCGGCAACCCAGGGATGCCTCCTGAGAATCTCATTAAGGGTTTCAAACCCACACTGCAAGTTCAGGGCCACAGGGCTGTTTTCCACTGGAAGGAAGTCCAGCGATTGCGGGCCTGGACATTCCTTAGAGCATTTCAGGCCTTTAATTACTCATTTTCAGGAAATTACTTGTCCTGTGGAAGAAACAACAGTTTGCTTTGAATCTTGCTACACGAAAGTTAGACCAGAAGAGAGGTGTGGTCTCCAAAGAGACCCAGGGAACACAACAGCCCCAACCTGAGTCACCCACAATTCTTGGTTCCAGAGGCGTTGTTCGGCGAATGGACCTCATTCAGACCAAGGGCTGCCCATGTCAGAGCCAGGCTGCAGAGCCCTGATGTGTGATCTCCTGAGCAGCCCACTCTTCTAGGATGGGAGATGGGGATAAAAGAGTGGGTGAGAGGGTGGACAGAAGAAGGAAGAGGGGATAGAGGGAAAGAAGGAAAGAAAGAAAAGAAGAAGAGAAAGAAACAAAGAAACAAAGAAAGAAAGAAAAGAAAGAGCTCATTCTGTAAAAGCCAGAACTTGCAAAGTTCTCAGGACCCACGTTTTGCGGAGATGCTGATTTCTGCTCTTTTCATCTCTGAACAATGACTAAGATGGTAGGTTGATCGAAATTGCGTTTCCCCTAAGATTTCAAAGTCTTCAGTTATTTTATCTGGGCAGCTTCCATTAGAACTCAGGAGTGCTGAGGGAAAAAAATATAACCAAAATCAAAACCAAAACAAAATCCCAGCCTCTCTAGGCCCAACAAGATTCCTGGCTTTTTGTTTTCTCCTAAGAACCATTATTTTAAAAATGTGAACTATTGATCCCCACTAAGCAGCATGGGTTTATCAGACACTGGCTTTTGGTAAAAGGACTCCTTTGACAAAACAGCAACGGCAGAAAATTTTATGTGTCCTTTCTCCCACCCTGCCCTGGTCTCTAACAAGGCCCCTTACTCACTCTCTGTAGCAGGAAAACACCAACTTCTTTGTGGTACTAGAGACTGAACCCCAGGCCTTTACACAGCACTGCATTCCCCATCCGTTTTTTACTTATTTTTTATTCTGAGACAGGTTCTCAAAACTTTGCCAGTGGCCCACGCTGGGATGGAACTTGTGATCCACCTGCCTGAGCCTGTTAGAGTACTGGGATTACAATTATGCACCACCACACCCTCCCAGCACCACTGCTTTTATGGATGTCTAGTTCTTCAAGGATGACCTGCCTTTATCCCTCTGTTCTTGCCTAATTCAAATTAAATAGTCAACAGTGAAATTTTTTAACTCTTCATTTTAAAATAATTTCAAACTTACAGAAGAGTTATAATAAAAACATCTTCTAGCACCCCTTGCCTGGTTACTTCAAATACTGGCAATTTTTATCATTTGCTTTGTTGTATCTTTCTTACACTCTTTGTTTTCCACACTTATATAAAATGCACACACTATTCTCTAGCTGATACAAATATCACTTTATTGGAGACTTAATTTCTTTGCTTGGATACTTGCAAAAAGAAACCAGATGCTATTACTTGGTCTATTTCTTCAAGATTCTTTCCATATGTCTGTGTCTAATTTTGAGAACCCATAAAAATCTAAAACGTGTTAATAGGATGCTAATTTTGGGATCATGAGTTTTAAACTCTGTACAAAATTTTAAGAGAGGCAAATCTTCCTCATTTTTAAGGACATAGTGTTTGATTGCTTTCTATCAGCTTCCAGAGAATAATCCCTGATATCCAGAATATTATAGTAGAGTCCAAATAGGTTCATCTTGGACTACTGAGTGCGGACATTTTTGTAAACTCTGATTGGCTACTGAAGGTATTGGGGGAAACTATAAATCAGAATTTTGCAGTATCGTTTCGCAAACGTCACCCTGGAAAGAGCTATCTGAGGAGGGAGATCTCACTTTATCACTCTCCCTGGCTCCACCAGAGTCTGTGCTATTAAATGGCCTCGGCCCCAGACCACCAGCACCCTAGGTCTGGCTACCTTTACCCCCCCAAGCCGTCCCTCCTCAGAGGAAGCGGCCCTGAGGGGGCCAGGCAGGTCCAGCTGGGGCAATCCAGCAGACAGGCTCTGCCTGAGGACCATTTTGGTCTGCGCTGGGCAGGACTGGGCCCTTCTCACCCTGCGTGACACACGGGAAGTCCCACGCTGGACAAGCACGGCCGGTCAGGGCTATGATCACAGCCCCTCAGAACAGACTGCACGTTTGCATTTCCTCCTTACATTAGCCATCGTGAGTCTATCGGCCAGGAATTTACCCAGGCCCCTCCTCGGCCTGTTTGTGTTTTGCTCCAAATAAAAAAAGAAAGCAATGTCAAATACAAAGGCTGTAAAGATGCTGTCACAATAAAAGAAGCAGTACTGTTTAATTTTCCTAAATCCACATCTTCCTCTTTTCCTGAAGGTTTTACAAGCTCTCTCCCGGTCTCGTATTAACTTCTCTGGAATGCTGGGAAAGAACACTGTGGGGAGAGCAGCATAGCCCCAGAGATAAACGACCACGGCAAGAGGAATGAAGACGCACACCTTCCCTGGAGGCGCAGTACAGGTTTCACGCTTGTTTATTTTTCTATGGATGGAACATCCTCACGATGAATGGGTCATCATCAGTATAAAGCCTGCAGAAAAGTGACATCTTAGAGGAATATTTAGTGATAGGAAAAACTGCTCTAGTTTACCAGTTGGTCAGTTAAAAAAGAATCACCTTTCGAAGGAGAATCCTACCAAAGGCCTGCTTTGTTAAAAGGAAGGCAACATAACAATACCGGGTATATCCCAAGCTATCAATAGTAGAGAGTCTTCTCCGCTTGTGATTTTCCCCTTTGTGTCCTCTGTATTTTCAAAACCTTGATGATAAGCAGAAATTACCTTTATTGTGGAAGCCGTGTAAGTAACACGGAGTGTTCTGGCTTTGTAAACATGTGCGAAGTGCAGGCACGTTCTGTGGGACACAGCACAATATTGACTGTTGTCGGACGCTTCATGCCTACACATCAGACCTGGTACAGTCCTGTGTTTTGGGGCGCTAATTTGTGCAGCATTAATTCACGCAGTTGTATTAATGCCAAGCTGGGGCCTGCGCTCGGCGTTCAGGAGGCTGAGACGGGAGCACTCTGTCCCTTCCCCTCACCTGGGTATTCGGGAAGCCCGCGTCAGTTCCTCACATTTCTCCTGCATGGAACTCCAGAGCTGGAGCCACTTGTGGAACAAAGACAGGCTTTTAGAAGGCAAAACAATAGGACAAAAATTCTACCTATTTTCCCTGAGATGACACAGGAATCTTAAACTGCATCCTGTTCAGATTGTTTATGAGGTCCCGGCAAGAAGGCTGTCCTGAGGGCCTGTGCCAGGGACGTGCCTGAGACGGAGATAAGCAGCAGGCATCTGAAGCTGCCCAGTGGTGGAAAACTCCAGCCTGCAGTGGAACTTTCCCATCTCTGTCAATGGGAGGCTTGGGGGGTGGGGACACAGCGGTGAAAGATCATGTGCTCAGCCCTGGAGGTCGCGGACGGCAGAAGGACAGTTTCTCTATGCATGGCACACTTCACAGAGACAGTTTTACTCTCCTGGGGAAAACTCCTGAGTGTGTGTGTGTGTGTGTGTGTGTGTGTGTGTGTGTCCACCATATCCTCTGGCACCACATTAAGAAACAGTCCAATTACAATTAAATAACTATGGTTTCAACACTTTCCCTATGTGGCTGATAGATTCTTCTGCCTCTCGGTTGATTTGAACTAATCTAAACCAAGGAAATTGTTATCACACCCTAAATCCTCAACTTCTCAACACCAACTTGCAATTTCCTTAATTCTGAAGCACGTGCCAGTTCTATAGGCTCCCATGAAGCAATGATTTCAATAAATGCAATTTCATAAGCATCCCACAGAGTCTCAAGCTGACGCTCACTTTGCTCTTTCTCAACCCCATCTGGCTTTAAAAATGCAGGAATATTACAGCCACCACTGGGGGTCCTAACTATGTCAATGTATTATTCATGGTTTTTTAAAAAAAAAACCTTAAGCATAGAGTCATTATTTTGACACAACACTTTGGCTTAAAGGAACTTCTAAGTTTCCTGATTCAATTATCATGCTTCTATACACAATTTGCAAACAATTAAATGCATTTCCAAGCCATTATCTGTGTAACTGGGTAGATCCCAACACAGAAGTTGCAGGCCTTGGTTGCTCCTGGTCCCTTGGAGCTTGGTCTGGTGAGAGCAAAACTCGAGGGTGCACCAGGCCGGCTGTTTGGCGTGACCTGCAGCAGTCACCCTGCACCGCGTCTACACTGTCTCTTCTGCCACTGCAAGTCTTGTGCAAGATTCAAGAGTACAGCTAAAATCCAAGGAGGTTGCTTCTTCCTCAGTCCGTCCACATGAAAATGTGTTTAGTGCTCATTAAAGAAACGCAATGCCCTGGACTGAAGTTGGCAATCTGGTCCCAGCAAGGAAAGTCTTTGGGGACAAATGAAAATGCTCTTTTTGGGCATAGCGGCACTGACAAGCCAGCAGAAAGAGCAGTTTCCCGCTGTGCAGCTGCCTGTCCGGTGGATCTTACTCTAGCTTTTATTTATAGTTACAAAAACAATCCTGCTGCTAGAATTTTAGGAAGTAACCACCTACTGCCCAAAGAACGACTCTGCTTTGTTTGCTAGGTAGGAGCCAGACTTGAGCCTGGCAGGGGATCTCTGAACCGCTCACGTTGTTGACACTAGAGGGCGCGAAGTGTCCCTCTAAAAGCCCTGGGAGCGAAGCCCCATGGGGCAGACTCTGGACTGTAAATTCCAGGAGTTGGTGTTATTCTCCTACAAAGCTGTCTCAGTTTTATCCATTAAAATTAACCCAAGTCTCACAATGTAGAAAAAGATTTTGAAAATTGTTAACCACACATCATTACAGAACATAAGCAAATGGACGCATTCTGGAAGGAACAAAAGTAAACCACAAAGCTCTGCATGCTGGACTAGAGACACTGGACTACGGACGCTGAGTGACAGTCCTACACCACTATAACAGTGCTGAGCCTTACAGGCTCCACTTCACAGTAACTCAGGATATGGCGCTGTACAAGGGGTGATCAAAATACATGAATATCTAAATTAAAAGTGTAATACAGAAAAGACACATCGCTTTAATCTCCCTCCCATTCGTACTGAATACACTTTTCTCATCTTTCTTGTCACTTTCTGAAGCTGCTCTGGAGGTGTTTTGTGATAAAAAATACACGGAACACTGCTCCTGCGAACCATCTGACAGAAAGGCAGGCTCGCAAAAGCGTTACGGTGCGTCCTCATCCACCTTGTGCATCAGATCTGGCACCAGGCAACTTCTGGGTCTTCCCCAAAGTCAAAACATGTTGAACCAATTCAGGACGTCAAGGCAGCCAGCACAACACAAGTAAAAAGATGCACCCAAAAGAGGACTTCCGGAACGTCCGAGAGTGGAAAGAATGGAAGAAGTGTGTTAATAGCGTGTGGGGGTGGGAGGGAGTTAAGAGACATTCATGGCGAAGTAAGTTCCTGTACCACATTATTTAACCATTCATCCTAGTTTTTCAGCCACACCGCGTATGTCCCCAGTGCAAGTTGCATTACGTAGCAGCACAGTTTAGAGTGCATTTGTTCTGGGGTACAGAGTGCTGGTCTCAGTACCAGCACCTGCCTAAATGCAGATGCTGGGAGTTCCTCTGAGGTTCTGAGAGCTGTGAAAGAACACGGATTACACTGTGGGACATCAGAGGTGAAAGACACCTCGCATGCTTGGCAATGCTGTATAAGGTAGGGGCTGGAGGAGGGGCTGATGTCCCATTCTGCAAGTGGCGACCCATGTGGCCGTCCGGGAGGCCTCCAGGTAGGCCTCAGAAGGGACACCAGGGCAGCTCTCAGATCCCAGAAGCCCCAGCTGTAAGTGATAAGGTTTCAACTGTTGCATCCTCTCTATTCAGTGACACAAAGGAGACATTTAATCTATTTGTGTCAATTTCCCATTTTAAACCAGTGCCTCCTTGCCAGGTCAGCAGGACAGGAATCTGCACATGGGCTTTCTGCATACCTACAATCCTCACAGAGAGCAGTAAGAACCCCTGGAGCCCTGGCAGTCACCCTGATTGCTTATGACCAGAATGAATAATTGAATGAATGAATGCAGCACGTCTGTAGAGCCCAGAAGTGCCCGGGAAGGGCTGTGTCAGTGACTAATCCTCAAGGATGCAGAGGGCCCAGAGTTTAACCTGAACTTGCTGCCTCTGGACAGTAAGCAAGGGTACGACACCACAGACCAGTGCGGCCCACCAGAGCAGTGGCCAGGGCCAGCTTTGGCCCTAACACCAAGCCTCTTCTCAGTGCTGCAAGGAATGCGCCCATCTGTCCTGCCGCCTGCTGAGATGGTCCCTGGAACACAGGGCGACAGACACAACGATGAACAGATGAAAGAGACAGAGAGAGGGGCCACCGGCCGTAGCCCGTCTCCATATCCTGGTCCCGTCCTGTGTACCCAGCTGCAGTTGTGTTACTTGGGAGGGGTCTTTCTGAGAAATTCCCCCACATCAGTCACCTAGAGGTGAGGAACAGAAACGGTCTCTAAAAGGGCACCCAACCCTGCCTTCTGGATTTCCATCCCAGTAAGCATCCCAGCAGTAGCTGGTGGCAACTGCTAGCCAATTTCTTAAAAACACTGAATGAATGAGAACACACCTTCTATCTTAGCTGTTCTGTGATGAGTTTATAGCAGATTCGTTTGGATTTTGATACAGAAACATAGCTGCCAGCTAAGCATGGTGGTGCACACCTATAACCTCAGCGTTCTGGGAAGCTGAGGAAAGGGGACTCCAAGTTCAAGCCTGGCCTGGGTGATAGTGACTTAGGGAGACTCTGTGTCAAAATAAAAATTTAAAAAGGTTGGAGATGTAACCTCAAGCTAAGGGCCTCAGTTCCATCTCCAGTGTAATAACCAAGCAAACAAACAAGCTTCCTTTTGTACATGACTCAGCCCTTGCAATATTCCAAAGTAATCCCGCCCCAAGTTATTGTCAGCTACCCTCAGGAGCCCTCTTGGCTTCACATGCGCTTGTGAGACACCATCAGAACGGCCATACCCTGCACCTCTGCACTGGCTGTATCGCCGCGGTGACCGAGTTTCCCAAGCGCCAATGTGCGTCTCTATCGCTCTAGCCCTTCTGCAAGGTGGCACTGATGCTGCGCTGCTACTTCCAGAGGCGAGGCCGCGCGCTCACTTCCACGCCAGCTGACCTCTGCCATTCTCCAAGGCCACCTCCACCTGGTTGTCTTGGTAACCACTAAACTTAACCCTCACTCACCACGCTGGGAGAGCTCAGGCAGCCTCCAGGCAGTCCTCAGTCCCAGCCCACAGGCACCATCAGCTTCGGTGCTGCAAATGAGAAAATCTTCCAGAAGACTCCAGCCCCAAGTTTTACCACAAACATACATGAGACCCTATCCATCCATTCTTCATGGCTGAATAATATTCCACTGCATACACATAACACGTGGTCTTTACCCATTCATCTGTTGATGGGCATCTAGGCTGGTTCCAGAGCTTAGCTGTTGTGAACTGAACTGCTAAACCCATGGGCAGGCTCATCTGTAATAGAATGTGATGTTTTTAACTCCTTGGAAAAGACACCCAGGAGAGGTAAAGCTGGATCAAATGGAATTTCTATTTTATTTTTTTAAGGAAACTCCATACTGAATTCCACAGTGTCTTTGCTAGTTTATATTCCCACCAATGGGGTAGGAGGGCTCCTGTCTTTCCAGAACCTTGCCAGTATTTGCTATTTTGACAGCTCTCTGGTGGGGTTGAAATGGAACCCCAGGGTGGTTTTATTTGCATTTCTCTATTGGCCAAAGAGGTTGAATATTTTTTTCATGCACTTATTGGCCATTTTGTATGAACTTGAGGCCTTAATGTTAAGGGAAGTAAGTCAGAGACTGAAAGTTAACTATCACTTGATTTCTCTTGTATAAGAGAGTGAAAAGAGGCAAAACGAGGAAGCTGTTAGGAAATAAAAAGCCAGACATTTGGAAATGGAGAATGAGATTGCAGAGGAGACAGGAGGGGACAGCGTGTGGTGAAGGGACCCAAAATGACCACAACATGTTCCACAGCCTGCCTGTCTCCCAGGATGAAGGTGATGATTACGTACTGCACACATACCCCCAAAAGACAACCACGATCACAAAGAAGAGGTATTTTAAAAATGTATGCCCATGTTAAAGATGCCTATCTCAGGGCAACCGCCTCCTGGACACATGAGGCGTGATGACAGTCAAACGGTCCTGTTACCCTCAGCCTCCGGTTTGCAGTGATTCCTTACTCGGTGGCAGCTGGCCAGAAGGCCGTCAGAAGACGCCCTCCCCCAAAGAGGAATCTGCACCCAGTCTGGGAAGACAGCGCTCTTGCTATGTGATTCTTCATCCACCCTCAAATCTTCATAGGCATCAGCTCCACGCTGAGCACCAGAAAAGCAACCTTCACCAAAGAAGAAGAGGCAGCCTCCGAGTCGGCCGGAGAGGAAAGCGGGCCAAAGGCACAGCAGACCCGTGACCCCGGAGCAAGGCCGCAGGAAGTTAATGCCAGCGGCACTTTCCTCTCCGTTCCCACCTCCCCTTTCTCTGCCCCCTGACTGTGCAGGGGCCTGGGATCCTTTCTGCCCACACCCTGCCACTCCAACCCAGAGCTGGTGCTCAGTCCTTGCTCACTGCTGCTGGTGCTGCAGTGCCTGTGTACTCAATCCCACCATCCACCCGTGATCACCCTCGAGGGGATGCAGAGGGGCCTCCGCAGCCCGCTCTGTGCCTCTGTGGGAAAACACAGTCCCAGCGCCTTTCCTTGAGGGAATAAAATAAACCCAAGAGTCCTGAGTAGAATTTGCCCCCACACTTGTAGATGCATCCTGAAGGGTAGCCGGTTATATTATTTTTCTCACTTTCTTTCTTTTTACTATCATGCCCAAGCTGGCCTTAAACTTCCAAGCTCAGGTGATCCTCCTGCCTCAGCTTCCCAGGTAGCCAGGCCTACAAGCTCGTACCACTGATCCTAGCTCAGTTTTAATCACAGACTCAATTCCTGCAGACAAAGCATTACTGCCTCTGGTCCCATATTGCTGGGGGCACCCAAATCTCACCTCCCAGATGGAGCTAGGACTTGAGCTGTTTAATTCCATATGACTTAAAGCTGTTCTGAGCTTTTCATCAGGAATGGAAAGCATTAATGTGTCCCACACGCCACTCTCTGTTTTATGGAATTCTTGCACAGGGGAGTTCTTTTTATTTTATTATTTTCTTTAATAGCCAGAAAACTGGGAAGTTCACAAAGAAATTTTTCAACTGCCTTCCATGACCCTTAACCTAAGAGGTTTCGCCTAATCTGTAAATTGTAGTTAAAAGTATTTCAGTGCCTTTGGAGCGGGGAGTTCTTTGTCCTTAAAGGAGCAGCGAGACCACTAACAATGGGGCTACACAGGCTTTCTGCCCCTTTGTCAGCTGCTGCAAACCGAAAACAGATGTGCCGCAGCAGCCACTACCTTCTAGTGACCTGGGGAAGTGCAGGCTAATCCAGATCATTCTTAATAACTCAAAACTGCCACCTTTTAACCACCTAATTTTTTTCTCACTTACACATGCAAAGAAAAGAATTGACAGTACACACTAAAACTCATTTCCCTCCAACCACGTACAGATTTTCTTGTCTAAGAGCCAGGAGTAAGAGCTCCTCCTGCTAAACTGGGCAGCTCTCTGCACGGTGTGCCTTGGCTTAGGCCCTCGTTCTCCTCAATCAGCAAAGATCTAGAAGGAAAGAAATGATCCCGAAAATGAGATGTTGCTGTCTCGACCCTTTCCCCAAACTCCGGGAGGACAGCAATCCTGGGATTACCAAGCCGTTTCTAAATGTAAGTAACACAGAAGGTTTAGGCTGAATGATCTAGCAACCCTAAATGTTTCCCTCACACTGAACCCATTTTAATTTTCAATCATTTTCCTGAATTTAAATGTAATGAATATAAGCAAAGGAGAGACATAGAAATATGCCAAGAGTTCCCCAATGAGGAAATCAATCACTCAGCACTAAATTTGAACTTTGCATCAATATCGTGTCTATTTACCAAGTCGAAGAACATTATTTTATTTCACTAAAAACGAAACAAATATAAGGTTGTTTTAGATGCTGGATATTATTTTTTTAACTCTAGGTGGTAGCCATATAGGTGCACAGCTGGACACTGATTGATTTTTAAAGCCCACAAATATGGCGATTACGGTGCCACGCTAACCTTTGGTTCCTACACAGAAATTAGATTTATACAGTTAAAGGACACAGCCTAGTTACCCTGTTTCAACTCTAAGACTGGGCATGGGAACTTGATAAACTCACTCATTCAAAGAAATAAAAACAATGAAACAACAATAAAACAGTAAGGAAATACATAATAATTGGTGAAATAAAAATTAACAAAAATACATAATTTAATAAATTATTAAAGAAATAACAGTAATTCTGCTGATCAAAATTAGACATAACATTTCCTTACCCATCCATTGGAAGACATACCCACTTTTTGAAAACATATATGGACGCTCAACTTGATGTGGTGTACACATGGAAGAAAAAGTCATCAGAACACTATGCTGTTATTAGGAACAGGCTGTAGGGGTCCTTGACATTTGTGTGGGCCGTGCTGTGCACTGTGGGATGTTCCCTGGCACTCCTGCCTCTATTTACCAGACGCCAGTAGCACCTCTCCTACCTATAGTTACACCAAGCAAACTGTCCTCAGCACTGCTAAACGTCCCCAGGGAGAGATGACAAAATCACATGAATCCAGATGAGCACAGGTCACCCCCACAAGTGTTCACTATGTACAAACCATCCGAGAAATGTGAAAATAAGTCAAATAAAGATAAGAATCTAACATACAATAGGTTGGGCTTATCCAACAAGACTACACTGTGTGTTTTCCCATCGCAGGCCACATGGACAGAGCACACATTAAGAGGAATGAAACAGCAGACCTAAATGCACAGTGTAGAAAGTGTTTGAAGTATCCATTTTAAAAATTATCACTCATATAAAAGTAGTATACACAAGTGCAGAGGAAACACTTTGAAGTGTAATTTTCAGTTTGCAAATGGAATTGGGGACGGAGTGAATTTTTCAATCAAAAATGTGGGGCAAGTTGGGATATAGTAAGTATGTTCATTTTGTTAACTGGAAGAAAATTTAAATAGCTTTCATTGTAAGACAGTATCTCAGTCACTTTCCCATCACTGGACAAAATACCCAACACCCACAATTTAAAGGTTTAGTTTGGCTCAGGGTTTCCATCTGAGGTCAGCAGGATCTAAGGCAGACCTGCACGGTAGAGGGGAGGAAAGCCCACGAACCCAGGGCAACAGGAAGCAGAGAAGGAGGAGCCAGGGGCAAGAACACACCCCTCCAGGCCACGCCCACAGAGACCGCCTCCAAACAGGCCCTGCCTCCTAACAGCATACTCAGCTACTGAGCTCTTATGAATACATGAATCCACAGAATGAGTATGGCACCCCCAGGGTCCAATTACCTTTTCTACACACATGGGAATTTTGGGTGATATTTTACACTGAAACCCTGACAGACAGAAATACAAAAATGCAAAGAGAATTCAAATGTGTTCATTAGAACATGTAATAGGCTATTTTTTTTTTTTTTGTAATAGGCTATTAATTAGACTGGACCGAATACTTAAGTACATAATAGTGTAGATACAAGATTGGAGTTTATTCATTGATCCAGTAAATGCTTACTTAGCATCTACTTTATTGAATATATTATTAATAAAATAATAACTGAGACTTATTAGACACTTGACTTGAGACCCAAAGAAATAGAATATGTTCAGATTGTAGGGAGAAAGTGGGCAAATCTGTTAGGAAAAAGAAGCAAGAAAATTTGGATAAGAGATTTGGTTCGACATAAAAGAAGCAAAGAAATGAGAGGTAAGGTTATTTTGCAAACTATGTTAAAATGAGGAAATATCTTGACATTTAGAGACAAATTTATGGCTTTGTTTCATGTGAGCAATGAGAATTCACAAAAACAATTTAAAGGACTCTTGACTTTATTTTTTTGCCACTAATAAATTAGTTTATTTTTTTAAAAATATATCTTTATAATTACCCATATACTGGGCTAAAAGGCAACTTTTACAAAGAGAGTAAAGTTTTGTAAAGTTATTTTCTTTTAGCTATTACAGTACATAGATTTAAAAGATTTTAGACAAGAAAATGTTAAGCTATTGGTCAATGTTTAAGTAGGGCTAATATACATCAAATCTTCAGAATACTGCTAAAAAACTAAACAAAACATTTAGAGAAAAAAGCTCCATTTTCCTTTTAGAAAACTCTAATCTCAGATGATATTTACTAAGAAATACATACTGCAATAGACTGAAATTGTATCAAAATTTACTTGTTTCACAGATAAATCAACCTACACAGAAGAAAACATTGGAAATTGCTTTTAAATATATATTAACTCGGGCTGGGGATATAGCTCAGTGGCCTGCCTGGCAAGTGCAAGATCCTGAATTCGTATGATCCTGAATTCATATACCCAGTACCAAAAAAAGAAAAGGAAAAAAAATATTAACGCCTTTTTCCTGATAAAAGGTATTAAATGAGAATTTAGCCCATTCCAATTATAAAATAAAAATTACTTCTTAAATTTAATGTAAGTTAGTATGATATATTTTAACAATATGAAAGTTCAAGCACTTTCCAAAAGTACAAACTGCATGTTATTTCAAGAAGGAAAGAAGACACATTTATACAACCAATGTTTTACAGACATTTACACACTTTTTAACACTGCAGAATTCTTTGGTGGTGACACATGGAAAACGATCCCTGAAAACACTTTAATGATTTTGTTCCATCAACCAATGTAGTCAAGTATGTATAATTAGTAATGGTGGCAGTATCATTTCTTAGCCAAATACACACATAGACACTGAGGTGTGTGGAAGGGTCTTATGTGGGGTACAGGTGGGTTAGCACCATTAATGACTTAGCAATGGAGTTCTAGCTAGTGCTTTTTTATACCATGGGAAATGACACACAGTTTAATAGAATAAGAATTTGTCCATTATTACTTCTAAACAAACTTGGGAAACGATTCAGTGCTGGTGAACAAGTTGGGACACTTGACTTTAAATGTTTCTGATTTAGAGCACATTTTATGGCAGCACATGGAGAGATGACCATAGTGATCATTTATAAAGTTTAACCTCAAGGAGGTTGGGTTCTTCAGAGACAGAAGAAGAGCAGGCAGGAGGCAGAGTCCACAGTAATGTGCTGTTTCTGTGGTTAGACTCCAGTGGGAATCAGGCAAAGACATCAAGCTCAAGAAGCTGGAAAACTCAAGAAAGAAGCAGGAAAATAACAAAGACAGGAACAACATTAATAAAAGAAGACAAGCCTATGGTAAAGAAGTATAAGAAGTTGAATCTGGTTCTTTGAAAAGATTATTTATAAAGCCTCAGTGAGAATAATTAAAAAGATAAAAGTAACTGAAGTAACACATCAAGAGGGCCTCATTACTACTTGCAGATTCTACAGGCTTTAGAAGGATAAAAGCATATTATAATCAGTTTCCTATCAATAAATGTAGATTTCAGTAAAATCAATAGATTTCTTTAAAAATACAATTTACTGAACTTTCAAAGAAAAACACAAAATCTCAACTCCTCTAACTGTTAAAGATAGTAAGTAATCTCAAACTTTCTTAAAGGAATACTTCAGGAAAAATAGTCAAAAGAAACTCTAGGCCTGGGCTGATTTATCAGCAAACTCTAAAATATATTTAAAGAAAAATTAATATCAGATTATACAAATGTTTCCAAATAACAAACAGGTGAAAAGCTTGATATCAGAATGCAAATAGAAGATATATTTTTAAAATAGAAAATTAAAGGTCAGTTCCACATATAAATGCAAGTATCACAATCCTAAACAAAGCCCTAGAAAACCAAATTTACATTATGTAAAATAGAATACTATCTACTACAACCAAGATGGGTTTATGCCAAGAATAAAATACTGCTTGAACCAATGCAAATAAGCAAATTTACATTGTAAAGAAAATTCATATCATATTTTAAGCAAAAGATGAAAAAATCAGTAAAATTCAATATCTACTCATGATAAACATTCTTAGTAAATTACAAATGTAAAGAAACTTTATGAATCTCACAAACTGATAAAGGCACCTACCAGAGGCTACAGTAAACCACGCACTAATAGCAAAACACTAATCTAATTTTTCAAAGTTGGCTGGGAAGACAAAAAAGGCTCACTTATCAAAATTTGTTTATCACAAAGTACACTAAAGCTTCTGGTCAGTATGTAAGGCAAGACAGTGAAATGAACCATCAAAGGATTGGGAAATAAGTAAATAAAACTTCATTTCCAGGTGATAGGGTTTTCTTGTACAGAAACTTCAAGACAATTTAGAAATGCATCATTTGTGTTAATGAGTGAATTTGGGAGGTTTTCTAGGTATAAAATCAGTACAGAAAATTCAATCTTTTGATAGATCATTAAGAGAAAATTAATTTTTGAAATAACCCTTCATTAGCCTGTAAAAACTTTTAAAATGAGAGTAAATCAACCTAAGATATGCAGCACCCTTACACTCAAAACTACAAAACATTGAAAGAAAACCTAAATAAATTGATAGGTATACTATATTCATAGATGAAAGGTTTAATACTGTAAAGATGTCCATTTTGTACAAATTCATCCCTTCAATGAAAAGTCAATCAAAGTTGCAATAAGACTTTTATGGAGCTTGGCAAATTGATTTTAAAGTTTATATGGTCATATAAACAAGATACGCTTAAAGAAGAGTGAGGTAGAACAACTTGTTCTACCAAAAAATTATTTTGAAGGCACAGTGATTAGATTAGAGTGGTATGCATGCAGATATAAACAAATAAAGCCACGGAAAAGGAAAGAAAGCCCATAAACAAATTCACACGAATTTAGTTACACTTCATTCTTGACAAAGATGGCACTACCAAGGAGTTAAGAAAGGAAAAATGTTTAGCAAATGCTGCTGGAAAATGGGATACCCCTATGCAAGAATAAAATTGGTAAGTGTTATGGTTTGTGTCTGGATGTCCCCCAAAGCCTCACGCAGTCATGGGGCAGGCTTTTAGAGTTTATGATTGATCCATGATCCAATACTGGGCTTGTGGGTGTGAGTGCTGCACCTGCCCTGGGGAGGATAGTTGCATATGTAAGGGAGAGAAAGAGGCTGCTTGCCACTGCTCCTCACTATTTGCTCTTGCTGCTTTGCTGTTTGACCACCACAAACTCTTGCCCTGTCCTATGTGCCACTCTGCCTTGGAGCCAGCTAAGTATGGACTGAAACTTCCACAAACTGTAAGCTAAATAAACCTTTCCTTCCTTAATTTTGGATATCAGGTATTTTGTCTCAGGAATGAGAGAAAAGTAACTAAAATAGTAAGTTACTCATTTCATCTCAGAAATAAATTCCATATAAATCATAGATTTAAATATGAGAGATGAAAACTATAAAGTTTCTTAAACATAGTATAGAAGAATATGTCCATGACTTTTGGATGGGGGAGATTTGTACGCAAGGCACAAATATACCACAGTAAGTTTTTAATTTATGAACATCCAAATTGAGAACTTTTACAGGTGTACTGTATCAGAATCACTGTCGGCTTATGAATAAATATGACTTATGAACAATTCTCCTGAAATAGAACTCATTCGTAAATCAGGGACTTACTGTACGTGTAAAGGCAAAGACTGATACACTGAACTGAATGAAAAAAATGGAGAAAAAAATAAGAATTTCTTTTCACCAAAAGACATGCTCAAGAGAATAAAAAAGCCATCCTAAAATAAAAGATGATATTTTAACACATCTAAGGTGCCATTCATACCCACTGTTAAGGCACTCCCATAAGTCAATAAGAAGACATATAAGCCAATAGGAAAACTAGGAGAAAAAACATGAACAGGACTTCATATATCCAAATGGCCTTCCTCTTCAATAGTAACCAGGAAATAGAAGTTGAAACCATAATGAGGTAACAGTACATACACCTAAGAATGACTCAATTACAGACGACCAACGATAAAAAAAAAAAAGGAGACCAACAATACCCTGGCAAAGCCAAAGGGGTAACAATGAACGTGCACACATAACTGGAGTTTGGAAAGTGTTTATTTTTCAGCAGGATTCCAACAGAAGATAGGTACCACATTCAAGGGGGTACCTGAGCAGCATTTACTAAAAGAAGTTATACTGGTGAGGGCAGAATTTAGTGAAAGCTAAAGGGTGGTAAAGTCCTGAGAAGGAACAGGAGTGGAAGCTATTGCTACCATCAGGACTTAAAGGGGGTAGACGTGTCAGTAAGTGTCAGTAATCACAGAAAGGATGACAGGGAAGAGCTAGAAAAATGCATCCCTGTTCTTGTCCTGCCCTCTGGTTTCCCTCAGGAGCTCCTGATTAGTTGAATCTTTGGAGGACAGAGAACAGGAAGCCTTCTGTGTCCACCGACACCAACTCCACTCGTGAGAGTCAGGAAGGACAAGGATGGAGAGAGGGTTGAACAAGCAGGCAGAGGAAATTCAGCACATCCACGCCTACCAAAGGCTTCGCCATTCTACTGCACACAAGAAATGTGTGTATCTGAGGTGAAACACCTACAGGAATGCGCACAGTGGTGGGCCCGGAACCAGACACACCCCACAGTCCTACAGGAAACAAGCAGATCAGTAGCTGTGGTGCGTACACATACTGGCACACTCTACAGCAATGAAGATGAGGAGAACACAGCCCCACACAACTACATAAACATAACATGGAGGAGAAATGCCCAACACATTGGGTGTGGGGGTGCACACTTGTAACCCAAGATGAGGCTGAGGCAGGAGGATGGAAAGGGAAAGGCTCAGGCCCAGACTGGGTACCTTGGTGACTTAATGAGACCCTCACAAAACAAAACCTAAAACAAGGGCTGTCATGTAGCTCAGTGCAAAGGTCCTGGGTTCCATTCCCAACACCAAAAATAAAAAGAAACAAAGCCAGAAAACACTGTATGATTGATTTCTGTAAAGATAAAGAAGGAAGTCAACTGTAGTGACTGGGTTGGTGCTTTTACAGGAGGAGATCACAGGGAATAACAAAAAAGTAATGATTACAAAAAGGGAGGTAATATTTATCTTTGGACAAAAGGGACATAGGTGAGTGTTTCCTGTATCACAATTAATTAGGATATGTACCATTTTAGATACTTTTCTCTATAGGTTATTTTTTAAAATTAAAAAAAAAATCACTGAAGAGCCTGCATAACTGCAAGGCCTTAGACATTAGCCATGCATCCTTTCAATGCAGTCTCTCAGTGCAACACCGATAAGGCTGTGCAAGGATTCTTAAGTCAGAGTCCCTGGCCACAGAGGGAGCCAGGGAGGAAGCAGAAAGAAGCCTTCGCCATTCCACCTGCTTCCAAACAAAAGGTCTGGCTGTAGAAAGCATGCTGTATCAGACACTCTTTGCATGTCCCACCCCTTCCAAAATAAAAGCAAAGTCCCCCAGGGCTGGTTTTATCCTCAGGTGAGCACACCCAAACTCTGCACAAGAGGAAAATGTTTACCGGCAGGGGGCACAGCATGTGCTATGGAGAAGGAACAGAGTCCCCTCACCTTGCATCTGCCGTGCCCCCACTTCATCCTGCCAGGTGGGAAGGAGGGACAGGAACATCACTGTGAAGCATCAAGAGTTTGTTTCAGGATCTTCCCAGGGGACAACCGGAGCTGGAGGGGAGCCTTCCCCGAGAAGCGGCACTCACAGCACAGGTGGCTTTTCGTTAAAACCTACACGGCAGGTGGGAGTTAGGCGCTTACAGATCTAGAGAGACAGCGCCTTAGGCTGGGGACTACTGAGGGAAATACTCCCCAGCATCTCGTGAGTGTGGGGCACCCAAGGAGCAGTCAGAGCTGAGTGCAGTCAGTGAGCTAGGACTGACATCTGTGATGTGGGCAATAGCCAGGCCATCCTGAGGAGGCTGAACCCAACCCAGTGGGTGGGAAGCCCCTGAGGATGAAGAGGCAGGAGGGCTGGTCCAATCCAACTACATGTTCTGCAGGTTCTCCTCCAAGCTCCGTCACAGACAGGGTGCCTCCTAAAACGCTGGCTTAGGAGGATTGCACGTTCAAGCCCAGTCTATTCAGCAAGACCCTGTCTCAAAATAAAAACTAAAATCATCTGGAGATGCAGTTCAGTGCGATAGCCCTGGGGTCAATCAGGAGAAGAAGGAGAAGGAGGAGGTGAGGAGAAGAAGGAGGAAAATTAGATGCTGGTGCATCCATCCAGGTGAGAGATGGTGGACCAGGAGCTACCGGTGGACAGGACTGGAGAGGGCCTGGAGATCAGGACCAGAAAGCAAGATTAGAGATGACCTCAGGCTTGTGGTTGCTGTTAATTATATGGCCTTTGTATGGGCCCTGGGAAAACAGTGTCCCCCTCACTGTATCCAACTGGAGGAGACCTGGAGAATGTGGGATTGGGGAAGACCCCCTGGGATCTACATTTTAAGTCTGAGATACTCCAATCTGCATGTTCGGAAGTCCCCGGGGACCGGCCAGAAACAGGAGTACAAGCCCGGAGCTCATCGGGTGGATGAATGTAAAGATCAAGACTGGGCCTCACTTAGTGGGGAGACACAAGTGCAGATGACAAAGCAAAGGTCACTGAAGCTGAGTCTTGAGCTCATCTGTCTCTTGGAAGTCCAGCAGACACCCGTGTTGTAGGAGGAGGAAGACTTCCAGGCTTTGTTAGGGGCCACTGGAGATTTGTGGCCACAAACTTCAAGTGAGACCACCCGGCACAGACCTGTCTGTTTTCCCCAGCAATATGCAGCAACTCAAAAGGTAGATACCAGGGAAAGAGCCACGCCTGGGTGACCATCACACACCTCACTCGGTGTCTGTTCTTAGCTAAAGGTACAGAGCTGGTGGTACAGAGAAGTTGGCTAACTGCCCCACAGTCAAGGCCAGTGAGCAGAGAGGCATCAAAGCCTTTCCAAGTCCTCCTTTCAAAACCTCCACACGAGGTGATGCTGCCTCCAAAACCACATAAACAAATCTACCCTTCTAAAAAGAAGATCATAAACTGAAACACACAAGCACAGGAATCATAAACCTGAAGTTAAGAAGACTATTCTGGACTGATGGCAAAGGTAACTCCCATAAAAATGCAATATGGCTCATCACGCTGAGAATAAAACATGTTCACTGAGTTTGTTTGCAGAAAAAAAGCATAATCGGAAACTAAGACAAAAGAGTAAGCAACAAGAAATGTTTCAGGTAGTTACAGCCAGGAGACAGCACGATGAGGAAGCAGGAAGGGTTCTGCAGACCCCACGTGAGTGGACTGTACTCTGAGATGACAATCCACGCAGGGGTGGTGAGAAAAGCGCAAAGGGGTCAGATATTGGCATTGTTTCCGGTTAAAGGTAACTCCACAGATGGTTTGATATTTAAAATATGACTATAAAATGTAACTGTCTCTGGACAAATTTGATAAGTATTCTTCCCATCAGCTGAAGTTCTTGCTATGAAGGAATATAACTGCTGTAATGTACACTAATTATGGATAGTAACATCAAAAGGGGGTATTTTCATTGCTTTAGTTACACACCAAGGAGTGGTACATCTGTATCAAACAGAAGCTCCCTTTTTAGTTTCTTGAGGAAGCGCCATATTGATTCCCATAGTGGTTGTACTTTACAACCCCACAGGAGTGCAGTGGCCTTCCTGCATGGATACCTGCCTGTGTTTATTGTGACACTATTATAACGGCCAAGGTAGGGAACCATAGGCTTGGTGGCGCACATCAGTAATCCCAGCACTCAGGAGGCTGAAGTAAGAGGGTTACTGGAAGTTCAAGGCCAGCCAGAACTACAAAGCGAGAACCTTCCCCGACCAAAACACCCAAATGAGTGCCTTTAAAGTGACATACACATACACAGTGGAGTGCTATGCACCCTAAAGAAATAAGAAATTCTGTCCTGTGCTGAACATGGATGTATCCATGTTGAGCAAAACAAGTTAGAATCAGAAAGACAAATACCACATGTTCTCCCTAATATTTGAAATCTAAGAAAGATGATTAAAACTAGAAAGGAGACCATTGTCAGACAATTACAGAGGAAGGGACTATGGAGGACGAAGGGGGTGTGAGGCAGATAATGAGGGATAGATAGGGGCGGAATCTGTCATATACACGGAGACCAGCCCTAAAATGGGAAGCTAAGTGGGGCGGGGGGGCAAGTCATGAGGGTTTGAAAATGATCAAAGTATGTTACATTCGTGTATGAATCTGCCAATACGAAATGTGTTACACACCATAGCGACACACACACCCAAGATTTTAGCAGCACAGTTTGTCATAGCTAAATACTGGAAACAACCCAAACACTCAAATACCCATCAACCAAGGAATGGATAAAGAAGATGTGGGTTTTTTATACAATGGAATACTACTCAGCCATAGAGAAGGATAAACTTGAGACGTTTCTAGCTAAATGGATGCACCTCGAGACCATACTCATAAGTGAAATAAATCAGACACACGTGTGTACTTACCGCATGGCTTCTCTGGTGTGAGAAACTGAAAGTATAAATAAGAACCAAAATGTATAACAGATATTGTGAAATAGTAAGAAAATGTTCAGATGAGAAGGGGAACTTGGGGGGCTGGGGATATAGCTCAGTGGAATAAGCGCTTGCCTAGCAAGCGCAGGGTCCTGAGTTCGATCCCCAGTACCGCAAAAAAAAAAAAAAAGGGGAACTTGGGAGGTGGAGGGAGGAAAAAAGGAAAAATGGAAACAAACCATTTGTAAATAAAGAAGGGAAGAGAGGTTGAAGGGACGGTTGAGAAATGGGAAAAAAAGAATCAAGATCTATCATGTACAGGTACAAATTCCCTATGATAAGTGTGATCCTTATGTACACCTAAAACGTGCCAATAAACTTAATTAAAACAAGAAAGAAATGCATTAATCTGTGCAACCAATAAAAAATGCAGAAAAAAATGAGAATATTTTATTGTAGAAAAAATTGTTTATATTTGAATCTTAGAGTAGCACCAATAATTTTTCAGATTATGTTTTTCTGCTCATGCGAAAGGTGTCAGGAAAAAACTACTCTTAAAAGTAGTATGGTGGTAAATTGTTTCATATGTAAGCTTTGGTAAAATCTAGTTAATTAAATTAAAAGATATCAAATAAGATTTGTGCTTTTTCTCAAATGTAGGGAAAGATTTATCTCAGAAGTAATGGTCTTTACAAAAGAGACATTTTGGATTTCTTTCTCTTATTGTATCCATAAATTTGCTAACAAAAGGTTTTTGCCTTAACTTACTAACATTGAAAAGATGGATTATATTGGTATTGCAAGAAGAAGATACCATAAATTTAAAATCCACATATGAACCGTATTCTCTTATTTGCAGTATGACAAATGATTGTGTGAACTTTATAATCAATGAAAGCTATTTGAAAGTTATAAAATTGATTTTGCTATTACTTCTCCACCAGCGTAGTTAAAACACTCCAACATTTTCTATTATCAGTTTAGAGACTGGATCAAGCAAATCAAAATATTTCATTTTAATAAAGCAATTATCTGTGTGTACCTTCACATTATTGTATGAAAGCTTGATTCAGAATAATCCCAAGCTATTTATCAAAGTTTTATACATATGTTGCCTCATAAATCAGTTTCAGTTTAGACAAAGGGAGAAAGTAAATTCTTAATTATTTCAGTCTTTTTCAAAGCAATTCCAAAGACCTAGCTATAATTTTCAGGTGAATTTTCATTTGATTTCTGAGCAACCTTGCTCTAACCACGCATTCCAATGCTGTATGATAAAAACACAAATACAACGAGAAAGTATGAGCCCCTCTAAACTATTTCTCTTGGATGTAAAATCATTTGTTCCTCATGGACCAAGGCAGTTATTTCTCACGTGGGAGCAACTTTGGCTCTGAGAAGTGATTTATCAAAGGAGTCTTTGTATGTGAGTGAGGCCAGTTTTCCACTCAAAACCATTTTCCTAAATGCGATGGGAGCACGCATCACCAGCTCTCCTTGAAAAATGCCCTATAGTTCTTTAAAGACCCATGG
The DNA here is from genome assembly GCA_004027595.1 of Dinomys branickii. Taxonomy (NCBI): domain Eukaryota; kingdom Metazoa; phylum Chordata; class Mammalia; order Rodentia; family Dinomyidae; genus Dinomys; species Dinomys branickii. Next base: position 124,735 of record PVLD010001038.1, on the reverse strand, counting down.
AGGTGGCAGAGGGGGGCATGCTAAAAATAAAATCACGTGAGTTAATCCTTACATACTGGCTATGTTTTCTAAGGAGCTCCTGCTTGAACATTAGGTGTTTGAAAATGAATGATCAGTTGGCTGTCTGTTGCAAATAAACAATCTATCATGTTACCCCTGTGTCTTTTTGTAGAATCTCAGAAGAAACACCACTGTTCATTATATGAGTTTGAGTCCATACTCATAGTAAATGTCACAATAAGTGGCCATCAGCAACATCCCCTCCAAAAATACTCCGGAAGACAATTTCCAAGCGATGCCTTCGATTTCCTGTTTCACGTAGAAAGCAGCATTGGTTATTGCCCTGCACTAGTTCATCACAGGCCAGAAGCCACAGTAAACACTTTGTGACCTGAATTCATCTTAGTCCTTCTCCCACAACCCCAGAGAGGTACCTTGTTCTGCATCTCACAGATGGGGAAACTGAGGCTTACACAGGCCGAGTCCTGGACTAAACGTCAGGCAGGGAGAGACAGAGTCCCGAGGGAACTTTGATCCTGCCAACCAGGGAGAGCTGGTCCGCAGGGCTACTCCCCAGGAGCTGCTCTGCCAATCAGCTCTCTCATCTCGCCTCTGCCCCCGATCAGTGCCATGTCCAGCCAGCCCCTGGTCACCCCACAGATACCCATCCACACCCAGCCCAGTTTGCCCCTGGGCCTCAATGTTATTTCATATGAAAACAATCAACAGCAGAAAGGACCTGGATCCGGTTTCAAAAACATAATTTGAAAGGAATTCACTGGGAAAACTCTGAGAAGCCTTTCGATCCCTGGTCAGGGCCTGAAAGGGCCTCTCAGGTACCTCTGCTCTCGGCTGAGGCCTCCATCCATCCTGAGATACACGTCTGGCTGCTCATCCTCTCAGTGAGACAGACCCTGCTCGCGTCCAAAGGCTGCACTTTAAAGGACATTTTGTTTTTGTAGGTGTTAGGGGATTTGGAATCAAAGCAGCAGAATTATTAAAATTAATCCAATTTTCTTTCATTTATTTTGTTAGTTCATACCTCTGAAAGACATATTTTGGAAGGCACCCTTCAGCCGGACCATTTACCAATCAAAGCTTTCTTTGGAGTCCCCAAGACCTCCCCCAAGCCAGCGCGGCCTCCCCACCTGGAAGGGAGGTGGAATGTGCCATTGACTGGGGCTCACATTTAATCACAGTGTCAAACATCAGACCGAAATTGCCTTAATCGGCTGCCAACACTATGAGACCTTCTGGCTTCGGTTTCTATAAACAAGGAATAAATTCAACTGTGATGCAAAGTGGCAGCAAGATGTCGACTGTTGGCATGGGAAGAGTTATTTAACCACCACTTGGTGGAGAAAAAGTCACCGTCCTCAGAGAGGTGACTGCTGGACCACCGCAAAGCCAAATGAGCAACTGAGCTGAAATTACTCAGCCCCAGACCTCCCAGTCTCCCAGCTTGGCCAAGACAGATGGACAGAAACTGTCACAGCTTTTTCCGCTCCAGTCTGGAGGGATTTGAGAGGCATCTGTAACTGTATGTTTAAGACACAAGCGGTGATCAACAAATAACTTGAATGTTTACATTTAAATAAAAATTATTACAGCAAAAGACATTGTCAAGAACGATGGGATATGTGCGTGTGAAGTCAGGAAGGGTGTTCTGAGTGCTCTCAGGGGGATCCATAGCAATGTGTACTATACTGTGATAAACTTTTTTATTTAAACATCTGCTATATCTGTTGATCACATCTCACTGATAGATGTTTAGAGCAATTTCTATCAAATAAAAACATAACTCTGTGTGCTTATCTACCTTATTTCCTGCATTCATAACCAGGTAACTTCTGGCTCTCCCCCAGTGTCAAAATGACCATGAAGAGTAAATGTTCTGAGTCAGTTCAGGATATTGAGACAGCCAGGATGATGTAGTTAAAGACACTCAGGAAAGAGGACTCCAGAGCTGCTGCAGGAAGTGGTGAGGATGATGGAATGCATGTGCAAAGCAAGGGGGGGGGGATTTTGAAGGGGATTCATGGCATGGTGCCTTTTACTGTAATAAATTTTAAAATGATTTAAACATCCATTGTATTTTTTTATCACACCTCTCATAATAAGCAGATGGACCCTTGATAATGAAATAGTCTATAATTTAAAACTCCAAAAGAAAAGAGAGGTCCTGAAGGTTAGGTTTTCATTGCTGGTGTCACAAAAGACAAGAACAGCTTGGCTGTTCCAATAAAAAGAGGAAAGGTTTCCAGAGCAGAAACCGAGTCCCTATTTTGGAGATGTGAAAGTCTAGGAGATGAGAGGCTCCGGCCCCTCCAGAGCACAGGAAGGCAGAGCTCCCGAAATGCCTGCAGCTCAGCTCTCCAGCCTCTGGCTTGCAAAGCTTCCTTGAATCACAGAGCTGGGCAATGCACGGTGCTCATGGAATCCAACCTGAGACCCAGGCTGGGAGAACGTGATCCCTGGTAGATGGGGACCGCTTCCCAGGTGGAGCAGCCATAGGGAGGACAGCGGCTTGATGTGGAATGAATGGCTGAAATTATGGGAAAAGATCAGAAAGTTAATTTTGCAACTGAAATGGAAACTGATGTCAGATAGTCCAAGCACATGAGTAGTGAGGGCTTGAGGAGATTCTTGAGAGCCTCCTGCTAGTGTGACACGCTGGTCACGGTTTCTGACAACCTCGGCTCTGAAATTAACCCTCTGTCAGGCTGTGAAGTCCCCCAGGAGCTTGGTGAAAGGATACATTCCTGTCCAGTGTTTGCCCCCACCACTGGTACTCTGCTGCCTCCCACTGGCACCCAAGCTGTGACCAGGAGCACATTCCAAGGCAGAGGATCCAGGACAAAGACCTAGAGGTCAGTAGGCATCAGACCAGTAAACAAAACCAGCAAGAAAGTACCTCTTCCCCAGCCATGTGTCCTGGCTGGCCAAGGAAAATGAGGCACTGCTCATGCTTTAGGTATTTATAGCCAGAGTATATTAAGTTCTGTAAAAGGCAGATTTTTAAATGATCCAGTTATTTTGGATGAACAATTTTACACATGCCTATTTGTGACAGCTCTGGGCAGAGGTAACTTGGGAGGTGGACAATGGTTCTCTCTTGTACTTCTGACCTGAGCATTTTGCTAGGTATTTTAATCAGAATCCAGACACAATTGCTTTGTAAAATTAAAGTAGAAGCTGCAGTTCATGTTAATATGACGGCACTGGAAATGAAGCTTGAAGAGCTGGCACCATCTTTTCAGGAATGATATTTAATTTATACTAAATTCCAAGGAATAGCAATTTTAACAGAGCTTGTGCGGCTGCCTCACACATACTAATAAAAATCCCATTCTGGGTTGAATCGTGTCCTCTCAAAATATGTACCTTGCAGTTCTAAACCCTGTCCCTCAGAAGGTGACCTTTTGAAAACAGGGTTATTGCAGATATAGCAGGATGGGCTCCACCCTAAATGACCGGTGTCCTATAAAAAAGGGACATCTGGAGGCAGACAGACCCCATGGGGACAACACCACAGGAGACAGGAACAGGGAACAGAGCAAGGGGCCTACGAGCCAAGGGTGGCAAAGGTCTGCAACAGAGAAGCGGGAAGCAGGAGGGAGGCCTGGCTCAGGTTCTGCCTCACAGTCCTCAGACAGACCCTACCCTGCCCCAGAATAGTGGTCCATAAGTGTAATCCCAGGGCTTTGGGAGGCTGAGACAGAAAGATCCCAATGTAAGCTCAGCTCAGGCAACTTAGTGACCTAATGAGACATTTCAAAATAAAAACTGGGCTGGGGATATAGCTCAGTGTGAAGGCCCTGAGATAGATAGATGGTAGATAGACAGACCTAAAATAAAGAAGAAAGAAGCAGAACCTATCCTGTGGTTAGGACTGCTACACTTGCCCTCCACTGTAGATGCACCACGGTCCAGTGGCCCCATTTAAGAGTTAGCACCAAAATCATGAGTTGACAGAGTACTTTTTAGGCATATTTATTTGTTTGATATGAGGATTCCCTATGTAAGCCCAGGCTGGCCTTGAACTCACTATGTAGCCCAGGCTGGCCTCACACTTGTAGCGATCCTCCGGCCTCAGCCTCTTGAGTTTGGGATGACAGGTGTGTATTACTATGGTTGGCTCCAAGTGCTTTTACTTTGTCTGTATGTATAGGAAACGAGCTACTATAGGAAGTGACTAAAAAATGAATTACGCTTAAAACTGTTAGTGAATTTCTCATATATGTATATTTTTTTCCCAATAGCCCTTGCAGTTATACAGGATCATGAGATGGCTCTGGCCACTGGCCTGGGAACACAAGTAAAGGATGTGTGTGAATTCTATGAGCTCCTCTTTCCCCTGCTCAGCTGGCCCCGGAAGCCCCATGCCGATATGATGGTGTCCTTGGATGGCAGCCCTTGTCCCCCAGGCTCCTGAGTACCTGTGCTAGCGGAGGGGACGAGTGCTTGCTTGGTAGACCCTGGGTACGGAACGCACCGTAGCCCACTCTCCAAAGCCCCTCCTCAGAGCTGCACTAATGGGACTGCTGGGCTTGCCTCTGTTCCCTGTCTTGTCATCTTTAACATCGTGCTGCTCATCCTTTCCTAACTCTCTGCAAACATAAAACTCCACAGACCTATCATTGTCCACAGATGGGATTCTATACCCTAGTGGTTTCTGTTTTGAGTGGCATGCTCTTCCACTGTTTTTCCTAGAAGGTGGAATTCCAAGCCATGCGTAGGGGTTTTTTTTCTTTAAAATTTCATGCTATTTTTATGGATTGTTTCCACTCTTTAAACGAGAAAATAAGCATTCCTAGAGCCACACACATACACAAGTAGTGAAGTTTTTTCTCCCTGGAAATTCTTCTCATACTGGAAAATCAGAGCAGGAAGTAGTGCTCTCCCGAACACAGTCGAGGCAGCTGCAGCGTGCAGAAAGTCCTCCAAAGGCTTCAGGACCACTGCTTTGGTCAGGTCCAAACTGCCGTGCTTGCCAGTAGCTGTGGTCTTCTCGGCACAGAATGCAAGGACAGCATCTCCTGCCATGATGGCGGTGTTGGGAAGCCATCCATGGGAACACAACCAGGAGGATGTAGAAAATGAAAACCAGGGGGAAAACCACAGAGGAAACTGTGCTGGGAAAGGAGTGCTCGAGGTGTGTGTCATTCTCCAATACCTGGAAGAGCTCATTTGAAGAACGGATGTTGTTTTTACCCTCCCTCGCCCTGTGGCTCCAGCTGGCACCCCTAGACTGCAGGAGGAGCCCTGTAGAGAGACCTAATACCCTGGGGCAGGAGAAGAGGCCAGTAGGGGACTCGCACTCTCTTTCAGGACTCTGGGGTGGAGACTGCCCTAGAGAGTGCAGCACCAGCTTACACAACGCTCAGTCCCTCCCCATCTACAGTCTGCGCTGTGAGGGGGCCGCACCCCAGGCCCTGACGGTGCCAGTACATGGACAGCCACGTGCTGAGTGCACATCAGTGAGTGGAGGCTAGGGAGCCCAGCTTTTCCTGTGCAGTGAGCTTGGTATCCATAGGCTTCATCGCTTTCCCGAGTCCACAGGGAAAGTTGAAAACTAAAGCTCTGTAAGAGCACATGGTCTTCAAAGTCCTGTTACAAGGTTGGATTTTGTAGTTGTGTGTGTGCATGCCAGTCCCTGTCTTAGAAACCATTCATGTTATTTGGTATCATCTTTAAAAAGGAAGGAAAGAAAAGGAGAAAAAGAAAGAAGGAAAGAGAGACAGGAAGGGAATTAAGGAGGAAGGAAGGGAAGGAAGGAAGGAAGGAAGGAAGGAAGGAAGGAAGGAAGGAAGGAAGGAAGGAAGGGAAAGAAAGGGATGGTGGGCAAGCTAGCTTACCAAGTATCCCTCCCTTTCTATCCAACTCCCACAATGCACAGCTTTATTTCTATAGTTCTAGATATACTAGGAATGACACTCAGCATCCAGCTCAGAAGGGTCCACGGAGCTCAACGTGTGCCGCAGTTGAGCTGCAGTCTTGCCAAGCACAATGACTGTGCTCAGAGGCCGGGATGTGACCGTCAGGCACTAGAAACCCAAACTCTCCCTAACTGGGGTGAGCATCAGGGAGAAGGGACCTCGGGTCTGGCCTCCCTCCAGCACAGACAAGCACAGAGAGAGCATCTGACACTGCAGCTCGCAGGACCCTGCTAGGAGGCTGGAAGCGCCTGCGCTAACACATCTGGTGACCAGTGGTGGGATTCTCTGTGGAAGGGATGTCAAGGCATCATTATTCAAAGCAAGACCCTCCCTCCATGGGATAATCAGAAACAGCTCAAGAATTAAACAAGCAAAAGCGTTCTTCATCTTCGCTAGGTAAGCCCCGCCTGATGACATCACGTTGCTTGCCATATGGATTTTCCAGCACTCCTCCTCCACCCCAAAACTGGAATCCAGTGCAAGGCTAAAATTACTGCTCAAAACAAAGGCTGGCTGGTCCCTGGCACTCTCAGGAAGGGTCTTGTAATCAGCCCCCCTCACCTCCCAGACTTGCCAAAGGTAAAACCTCCACTTACCCTCAGTGGGTGAAAGCCTTTAAAATACAGACAAAAGCTAACTTCGGAGATGCAATTTTTAATTTTTTTATGTATCTGCCTTGGATCTATTAAGGAAATGCATATTTTCTATGTAGAACAGGGGCAGACAAATCTCAAGAGATTAAAAAATTATGTTCTTGTGGTTTTCTTTTAAAAGCTGCAAATTTGAATCCAATTTTGAAAATCATGGCACAGAGACAAAATGAGAATGAACAAACATGGGGAAAATGTCCATACCACTCTGCTGCCGTGAGCCGTGAGTGTGTATGTTTCCAATTACAGACCGCGGCTTAGCGATGCGGGAGAGAGAAGCAGACAGAACTGTGGTGCACGCTAAAGAGAACCCGGCCCAAAAAGTTTCCCGAAGTCTATCTTTCAATTACAACATCTGCACAGATCATTCAGTTCATTTCAAGAAAGAAAAAACCTGTGAAAGAGAGAAAGCTTATGCGACTTCTTTCTTGCCTCCTCAAAGTCACATCGTGTTGGCCCAAGAATGCAATTCTAGTGGTTTTTTTGGCTTGCTTTTAAAACAGTTGTGAGTCACGGAGAGAATGAGAGAAGGCGCAAAAGAGAACTTAGGTCTCAGTTAGATGATCTGAAGTGACAAAGGCTATGAGACCCGGCTCCTGCTATGCGCAGGTGCAGACAGACAACCAGTGGTAAGTGGGCACAAGAAGCTTTGGACAAGACAAATGGTTATGTGAGTCACGGATGCTAATTTCTGGTTTCATTGAGTGGCAAGAAAAAATACACTGATTTTCCCCTCACATAGGTAGCAGGAAGGTTAGAGGTGGCCAGTGTAGTTAGGGACAGATGCATTTGTGGGCTTCCATTTCCACTGGTTGATGGAAAATAGTTTCTGAGACTGAAGGTTATTTCATAAATCCAGAGGAAATCTTGACACCTCACATTGTTCCTTTACCCAAAACAATTCTGGTTTGGAACAGGTGATTCTTTTCCTGGGATTTTAAGGGTGGAGCTGTCTGTGATAAGTCAGAGGATCCGTAAGTGCTTTGGAACAAAAGTGAGGAAACACGGGAGGATAAAGATCTCTGACTTTAGTCCCATGCCCAGATGTGTCTGAGGTGAGAACAGATCTTTGAAGAGACTGAGGCTTTGACAACCTTGACCCTTCCAGCTCCACATACCTGCTGGTTCATGATCTCAACAGGCATAGTGGTTACCATCACCTCCGTGTTCTCATGGAAATGTGAGGTAGACAGAAAAACATGTAAAGAAACCTAACATTAAATTATATCATTGACAGAACAATCCTCCCAGGGCTCTCTCAGGCAATTATCTGTGGATTTTAGAGATACCTGGTCAAAAACTGGATGCCCTGTAAGCCACTGGAAGGTCCTAGCCCCTTTTCACTCTGTCCCCAGAACCTGGAAATCAGCTAAATGCTTGTTGCATTAAAATGAAGTAGTGCACTTTGAGATTTCAGATTTCTAAGTTAAAGAATACACAAAATAAAGACTTAGTAAGCCCGGGGCTGACACCTAAGTGAAGTCACAGGATCCTTTTCCCCAGAAACATTTCTAAACAAGATACACAGAGATCCGCCTTCAGATTCAAACTCAGGTCAGCATCCAGCCAGGTGAAGGGCCTGGGATGCACAACTCAGCACTGTGGCGGGAGAATTCTGGACGGCAGCCCCACTTGCCCACATAAGTCAGCCAGCCATCCTCTCCTGGAAATACAAAGACGGCCGCCCGTATAAAAACCCATCTCTTTTTATTTTAGCTCCTTTGTGTCAAACTCAAAGAAGCCTCTCATAAAATGATCAAAGACTTTTTAGCGGTTCTTCCAAATGTACATCCCGGCAGCAGCGGCTCTACTTCAATACTTTTCTGTGAATCCTCAGAAAATGAAGGTTTTGAAGATGCTTGCCAGTGGAACGCTGTGCCTCACAGCTATAATATTTTAAAAAGACATTCAGTTTAAATTAATATATTTGGCCAGACAACTGTATTAAAATTCTTGTTATTTTTTCTGTTATAATGGTTGCCTGTGGTATGACTAGTCTTCTTCAAAACTCTGTGCAGTTATTGCTTCTCTCTTGCCTGGGGTACATCATGTGTTTTTCATCTGAGTGCACTGCCTTGCAATACCTCATTAAAACAAACACAAGGGCTAAACGAAAGTCTTCACATCATGCCACAAGGGCATCAATGAACTTAGAAAGTTTCAGAGCCTCATAACTCATTGCAAAATGCACTGAGACCAGCTGCTCAACCGATATAACACTGCAGGGTGATGTCACAGTATCCATGCTCTCTTAAACCCTCCTGCCTTTGGAAAGTATATATATATATATGTGTATATATATATATATGTGTGTGTGTGTGTGTGTGTGTGTGTGTATAATTTTTCATGCAGTAAACTAGGAATGATAGTATAAATGTAGCCATTTTTTCCTATACAAGAAACACTCCCTGCCCCGATACACCCACACACATGCACACACTTGTGAAAGCACACATCCCTTTGCTTGTACTTGTCCGGCAACAAGCAGACATAGGATATTATGGGGGGAAAAAAAGCCCTGTGTGTGCCCTCTCTCCTGCTGGACAGCTCCTTTGCCCATGAATTCCCTAAGACAGATGCTACCTCAAGGGGATGCTGGGACTGAGCCTCAGCATTTGCGCCTCAGATTATTTACCTACTCATATCAACCTCTCCTTGAGCAGTGAGTCTTGTTTACAGCAGAGCAATGTGTAACTTCCTTTTAGCTCTACACATTTTCTCTTCAGGTTTGAGAGAGGAAGTTGTTTCAGACCTGTAGTCCAAGCCCCTATTGCCAGAAGAACACCCTGAAATAAGTCAGACACACAAGCTTAAGGATGGCGTGGCTTCCCTTATACGAGAAGCCCAAAGTATAAATACAGAGCAAAATCAAAGATAGATGATGGGAAACAGGGCGGGAGATGTTCTGCAAAAGGGAAGGGGACTGTGCCATGGACAGAGAGGGAGGGAGAAGGGGGAGGCGATGGGGACAGTGAGGCTGCGTGGCGCACACACACCAACTCCACGCGGGGCATCCGACCATCATGTACTACAAACACAGACTAAAAACTAAAAACTGACCAAAAAACACGAAAGAAAATCCAATTCAAAGAGTTCTTCAGAGCCACAGACAAGAAGCCTCGGACTTGAAAGGCCAGCCTGCTTAGGAACGACGTCTTAAGCTACACGCCAGACTGAAGCTAGGGGAGGAGCTCTCCGCAGCCACCTGCATTTTATAGCTTATGTCCAGGAGGATGGACGTTATTAAAAAGAACAGTACTGGCCAGGATATGAAGAAACTGAAATCTCTGTGCCCCACTGGTGGGAGTGTAAGATGGGGCAGCCTCTATGAAAAATTGAGCGGCCATTTCTCAAAAACTTAAAAACAGAGTCATCCCCTGATTCAGCAATTCCACATCAGGGTACATAATTATGAAAACAGAAAGCAGGACCTCAAAGAGAAGCATGTTCAACTACGGTAACAGCAGCAGCATCCACAATACCCAGAAGGCGGAAGCGATCCAAATGTCCAGGATGCAGGAATGGATAAAAGCCATGCGGGGCATCCAGGCAGTGAAACATTATTCTGTTTTCAAAGGAAGGGGATTCAGATGTGTGCCAAAATGTGGAGGGATGTTGAGGACACCATACTCAGTGAAATAAGTAGTCACAGCAAGGCCAGCGCTTTACGATTCCACTCCCATGAGGCAATTTGAGGAGTCACATTCACACAGACAGGAAATAGAATATGCAGATTAAAAGGCACAGGGTTTCAGCTACGCAAGATGAAAAAGCCCTCGAGATTGGCCGCACAACATACTTAACACTGCTGAAATGGCTCAGATAATGCATTTTATGCTACTTGTATTTATAACTAGCCATGCTGTGGAGTTTAAAACGATGAAGGTGATCATTTTTATGTCAGGTGTACTTGATCACCATTAACAATTAAAAATAAAGTTAAAAATAGAAGATTCTATAGTATCTCTTGCACCTCAAACCCATTTGATATCTTACACTGCGGAAGAATGTGGGACTTTCAAACTGCCTCTCCTTGCTCTCGTGCTGATTCGTTCTTTCACACAGCGGTTTTACAGGTAAGCACTAGGAAGTATGCCACGTGCTGGGCAACCCGGAAGATCCAAGCATGAAGCAGCAGCACACCCTACACATAAAGACCCTGTGCGGACGTAAGTACCAGAAATGTGAGTCGAATGTGTCCTTCACGGCAAACTGCCGCGTTTCCTAGGTTTTCCAACTGAGTTGCGATTTTCAGCATTCTCCCCTGCCGACCTACGATATGCCTTCACATTTACAAATTCGTATGCTTGATTTTTGCGCACTCTTTTCCTGCTTTGCCCCTTCTTTGAAATTTTGAGACAGATTCTTCCTAAGTCACTAAATTACCCAGGCTGGGTTTGACTTTGTGACTGTCCTGCCTCGTCCACCCAGCGTGCTGTGTCACCACATCTGGCTACATTTGTTTTCATGAACATAGTCTTCTCGGTTCTTTTGCACATCTCGTTCTCCCTGCTTTCCTGCCCCTCCTAGGCAGGCTGCCTCTGGACCCAATCCCAGGTTACTGTAGCTGATGAAGAGTCCTGGGCTATGAGCCACGAGCTCCCTCCATGTTGAGGGGCTGGGGCTCATGTGGGGATTTCCACTGGGTTTCTGTTTATTTATTTATCTACTGATTTATTTATTTATTTATTTATTTATTTATTTTGGTATCTGGAATTGAACTCAGGACCTCACACTTGCCAGACAGGTGCTGCGCCACTGAGCTAATCCCCAGCCCTTCCGCTGGTTGTTGTTGTAGCCTGTTTTCTGTTCCTACAGCAAAATGCCTGAAGCTAGGCACTTTATAAAGGAAAGAAAGATATTTAGCCCACAGTTCTCAAGGCTCAAGGGTATGGCATCAGCCTGGCCCTGGTGAAGTCCTCTCTGTTGATACTCTCACATTGCAGAAGCAAAAGACCACAGAGATAGACCCGTTGCCAGAGAGCAATTGAGGGTTCTTTTACAACAACCCACCAGTAAGAACTAACTGGGCTCCCCAAGAAGTATGTTAACTCCCTTGGAAGGCACATCTGCCGTGACCTAAGTACGTCCCATCAGGGTCCACTTCTGTGCGACTCCACACCACCTCTCACATCAGCACATAACACAAGCCATTAGGGGACACATCACGCCACCCCCAAGCCACAGCAGTCTCGGGTGAAATATCTTACTGGTAAGTTAGCCCTGAGAATGGGCCCTCTGGTACCTCCCACAGCAGTCTGCATCCAAAACCAACTTCCACACAGGGGCTTTCAGAGCCCTGCAGAGTTACCAAACCACATCCCTATTTAAGAGACCAAACTGGAAAGCTGCTCACAGAACATCGAAGGGGAGCCATTGGAAGAGCTGCCCACACGACAGCCATCCTGGCTGCAAGAACAGCCATTCTCTCCCTGCCTAACACTCTCTCCCTCTCTCTCCCTCCTTCTCTCTCTCCCCCTTGTGCCCTCTCCTCTACCTTCCCTCCTGGCCAAGCCTCCCCATCTCTGATAAGTGCTCCCTGGGCTGCAGAGCCCCTTGTTAAATGTCTGGGGGTTGTGTATCCACCGCGGCTCCTGCAGACAACGGGACGCGCTTCTGTCCAGACCCCAGCACAGACCTTGCCGCTCCGGGGCGCTCGGCAGTGTCGGAGCGAGGGACACAGGGCAAATGAGACCGGAGCCTGTCATCAGGACTCACGCTTCGAACTGCTAGGGGGGAGTCGTACAATTAGCTATCATCAGGCTAGACTCTAACAGCCAAGTTGATTTGGCCGAAATTATTTCCACTCCGAAATTTCTTTCTACAAGTTAATTCTGCTTAACCAAAATGCCAAAAAGCCAAAAAATAGATGGAAATTTTTTTGTTAATAAAAAAAAATCTTAAAGTTGAGAGTATGGGAGGAAAGTAAAACGTAAAACGTAGAAACTCTGCCCTTGAATGGATGTGGTCCTCCCTCCTTCTCAGCCCTAGTGCCGAAGCAACAGAATTGTGTCCAAACTGACCCAGGGGTCTAAGGGAAAATGGGCTTTCATGCAGCCCGCCTGCTCTATGCAGCCCAGCTGCACTGAGACAGGCGCCACCGGGCACTGCTCCAGGTGTCTGGAGTGGGCCTGGCTCAGCCTGTCCTGGGGCTAAGTGACTCAGGCAGCGCACTAAGGTTTAAACGCAGTCAGGCAATCTCAGACCAGATGGTGGCCCTCTGCTCTCCGCAGACGGCCAGGTGTACCGACAGTGGCCTGGACCCGGGGTGGGTGGGCAGAGGAGCCCAGAAGAGTGGTCGCAGCTCCCGGGCGGCTCTTGTTCACATTCCCTGTGGACGAGTGTGATGCCAGGAGAGCTGCTTCCCTCCTCCGACTCTGAGACTCATTTTCTGTTCTGCCAAAGAGACTGAGTTCTTTTCACAGGCACAAACCCTTGTCCCCAGGAACCTCGCCAGGACACCTGGGGACCGGGACAGCAGAGCCACTTCCTGAGCAGTAGCAGAGAACAGTACTAAGCTCTCAGCCCCTCCTATAAAATAGAATCTATAAAACCAAAGCAAAGATGCACAAGGCTGTGAGGTGCCCCGCTTCTAGGACAAAGAAGTTCCGCAATCATCTCCAACCCCGAAGAGGCCTCCCGAGCACTAATTTCCACGCAGTGACTGTCCCCATGGCACCACTAAGCCTGCACGGCTCCAGACTACGGGCAAGGTGAGGGCTCCGAGCTGAAATGTGCTGTGAGTGCAAAATACACATCAGATGTGGAAGGCGCAGTACAAAAATTGAAAGTGAAATACCTCATCAATATGTTTCCATTGATTTTTTTTTTTTGCCTGAAATGTTCATTTTTTAAATTAGCATCTGCTTGAGATACCTAATGGCTGGATTCGTTCATCTTGGGCAGTTGGTGCCGACACTTATCTCTCCTGATCCTTTTTATTTCCCCTTCTGCTTCTCTCTCCCCCATCTCCTCCTCATCTCCCAAAGTCTACCTCCCTTTTTCCTACCAGCTTCCTTTCATTTTTCCCTTTAAAGTGTTTATATTGCAGGTAACATGCCGGAAGGTTTCTATCTGGGGTATGCTGTCTTTCCCAGATAGATACTGAGACAGTATTTAAAATATTTTTTTCTAAAAATATGCCTTAAATTTATTTCACCTACTACTTTTTATTTTTTGCTTTCTAAAATGTTGACTACCAGAAAGTATAAACTCACGTTGGTAGTTCATATTTTGTTTTGGTTGGATAGCACCCTTCTGGATGGATAAATACAGCTTTCAAATTGTTTTGAAGCATAAGAGGATAGAAATAAATCAATGCATACAGCAAAAAAAAAGTAGAAAATGAAGATACTTAGAAATCATTGCTGAAGGAAGCAAATGAAAGTTACACATGAAAATGAAAATCACTGCTGAATGTCCAGAGAGGTCCTCTTAGAGCACGTTCCTGATTTTGGGAGTCACGGACTGCCCCACCTGCCCCATCTCCACCTGTCACAGTAGGTTACACGCCTGACCACAGGCAGGGGTGGACCAGACTCCTAGCTCTTTCTCCAAGCACAGCCCCGTCCAGGAAATCAGGCAGCCTGCACTGTCTCCTGGGTCCCTGTCTCAGAGGACAAAGCCCTGTCCCTCCCTCACCCTTATTTGACTCTAGATCTGAAATGTAAAATGGATTCCCAGTCATGTGATTTTGTAAAACAAAATTTAAAAAATACTTGGTTTTCTATTGCCCTTTTTAAAAACTGAGGTAAAATTCATATGACATGGAATTAACTGTTTTATTTATTTTTGTATTGACTTTTCATTAATTTTTACTGACATGTATATTTTAGTTGATAATAAATGTATATATCTATGAGGTGTGGTGTGGCATTTCAGTACATGTATACGATATGTAATGGCCACGCCAGGTAATTGCCAAATCTATCACCTTGAACATACATCACAGATCAGTGACATTAACTGTTTAAATGTGGGCAATTCGATGGCATCCAGCACTCTCACAGCACCACACCACCACCTTCTCTGCCCAGTTCCAAACATTTCCATCACCCCAAGAGGAAATCGGAACTTATTCCACAGAACATAATCCTACCTCTTCCTAGTCCTGGTTTGACAGTCATCACGTAACTGGGAAGCTCTTAGACTACAATGTAAATAAATGATTCATGAACTATAAACCCCTGGTGAGCAAATTATTCAGTCACACTCAAAATCCGGGCCCCAACCACTCACCCAGAAGGCAGGTGGAGATGGGGACAAGAACACCCACTCCAGCCCCACACTGGGTGGAATGAAAGCCCCCATGGAGAGGATGCAGCTAGGTGACAGCCCAGTCACCTGGCTGCATCCCATCACACAGAGAGACACGCAGGACCCTGCCCTGCAGAGCTTCCTCCTGCCCCTCGCCGTCTCCACCCGGTCCCTACTAAGAATGAGCTGCTCATGTCTGCAAAATTGCTCAGTCTGCCGCAGGAAGTGTTTGCCACAGGTGAGCCTCCCACTGCTCCATGGAGAGGGACATCTGGGCGGAGACCCTGATAATGTCCACCAGGGAGAGGTTAGATGGTACCTGCGGGGACTGAGGACACAGCGGAGTCCTTCAGGAAAGCAGCCTCCAGGCCCAGGCCCTGGAAGGTGGGATAAGTCCTCTCGTTACCTCTGCCATCAAGACGTTGGGGGCTGTGAAAGTCTCACAGGCGGGGTGGAGAAAGAGGCAAAGAATGTGCACCCTTCACATTTTGCTGGACCTGACCACAATAGTGAGTGGAAAGTGCACCACTGTATATCTGTCCTGCTTTTCCTTACAGGGCTTTAAAATGCTGCCAAACACATCTGGATGAAAGATGCCAGCCAATTATAAGGGCTTATGACTCTTTTATGGTGCCTGGAGCTTTCTGATGCTTGCTCTGACATACCCATGTGTTTCTGTTTAAGATGCTTCATTCTAATCGAATCTGAGGAAAGGCCAGATTATCCAACCACAATTACCTGGGTAAAAATCCCCTCTATCACCTTTGTAATCCAAAGGAGCCCAGAGCTCAAAGCTGGGCCACTTGGATGACACTGGGGAGCAGGGTGTCTCCCTGTGTCCCTTTACATCATTATAGAAAAATCGTATTTCACCTGTGCTAATAGGAAGGGCTTATATGTGGCATGTACAAGAGGTGACCAAAAATATGCTGAATGTTTACTAAAAAAGTTGTAGCAAAAGGTATATTGTCAAGAATGATGACATAAAAGCATTTGAAGAGAGGGGGAGTGTTTCGAGGAGCATCATCGGCAATGTGTCTTTTACTCTCATAATACTTTTTATTTGAACACTGTCTTAGTTACTTTTCTCTCATTGCTGAGACAAAATACCCAACACACAAGGTTAAAGGGGGAAAGGTTTATTTAGCGCACAGTCTGTAGAGGTTTGAAGGCTGGCTCCAAGGCAGGGTGATACGGGGGAAAAGGGCAATCGTTCATGGCGGCGGGAGACAGCAAAAGCGACACGGGAGGTGAGAAGCCAGCCTCTGTCTGTCCCTTATATTGGATGCGGGCCACCCGCCCTCGGGCAGGGGACAGCGCTCACACCCTTAATCCCAGCACTAGACCTGGACTCAGTCACAAACTCTAGATTCAGCCGCCTCGGAAAAACCTACCCCCATGACTGCATGAGGCTCTGGGGGGACACCTAGACATAAACCATAACAAACACTTATTATAATTTCTTTGAATACCTCTCGTCGACCAAGCATGTGTGGCAATCTCTGTCAAATAAGAACATTACTGTTGTCCTCATCTACCTTACCAGATGTGGCACTGTGTGGCTTCTGGCTCTTCCCCAAAGTCAAAATAACCATGTTTCAAATCAGTTCAGGAAATTACGGCAGCCACAACAGTGCAACTAAAGACACTCAGGAAAGAAGTCTTCCAGAACTGCTTCAGACAGTGAAATGCTAAGACAATAGAGTAAGTCCTTCAAAAGGAAGGGAAGCATTTTGAAGGGAATTAATGGCAAAATATGCCTTTTGCTGTAATAAATTTTTAAGATTTAAGCATTCAATGAATTTTTAAATCACGTAGTGCTACTTGCTGCGATAAAAAACAAGTCTTATTTGACTTACCAATCACTAAATCTATCAGAAAAGTAACTATAGCATGAATTTTAATGCAGTATGCTGAGCTTAAATAGAATCTTAATTTAAAATTTACTTGTGAATAATTGAAATGAAAACACTATCCTATATAGACCAAAAAAGTTTTCCTTCAGATTTGTTTAAAATACAGATAGAATAAATTAAATAATTCATAGCATATTTAACAGAACTGCAATTCAAATGAATTCATGTGACTTAGAAAACAGATACTCTGAAAATATCAGTCACTTCAAAGGAAGAACACTAGATGCTGTTAATTCTATCACTTCATTTATAAAATCATCAAGATGCTCTGTGATTTTTCAACATAAATTACTCAAGTTACAGACTTTTCTTTGTGTGCATTTTCCAAAAGCTTGTTTATGAATTCTGCTGGTGTGTCTGCCGTGATTGCTCCAGAGACTAAAGATGTTTACAGGACAAATGACATCATGCCCACGACAGGCTTAGCTGTGTTTATATCAATTGGCTTTAGAGGGGCTTCAAAACATAGCTTTAAAATCTCAGTTATTATGTAGCTTAATGTGTTCCTGATGTGTCTGGGGTAAAGTATTTCCAAAAATAGAGGAATAAGTTTGTTAAAAGAAAATGAACTATTTATCAAATCTATCTGAGGCATTGCTAATTAAATGCACTGTCACACTCTCCCAGGGTAGCAGGACACTTGCACTGCACAAGTGCGGTGGAAGAAAGATAACCGAGTAAATGGACAGCGCAAGCAATTTGGCACTCTATGAGAGGCAGGAGGGATATGGTACAAAACAGAAAAATGTCCACAGGCATACAAGAGACTTCCTACTACCACTAGAAATTTTAATGATACTGGCTTAAAACTGTTAAAGTTTTATACCTGTGTTCTTGCTGCTTTGGTTCTGTGGATGAAAGACATCAAGTAGAAAGCACCTGACAGGTGTCACAGAGTTTCCATTTGACTTCGAGATGTAAAACCCTGTTCTCTGAGGGTTATTCCCCTCTCAGGGGTGGGCCCTGGACAGAACTGATCTCTCTGTGGAGCGGAAGGAGTCTCACCTATAGCTTTCCCCACTAGTATGCATTCTGAGTCTAGATGTATGTAGAATATATATAATTTCTCTCAGACACCACAGCCCTTTAAACATCTAAAATGCTTATTGCCACAGCCTTCTCATCCCCTCCCCCAACATCCACCAATGCGCCCTGCAGAAGATGCGATTTTAGATCTTCAACCCCCTGGTCACATTCTACTCCCCAGTGGCCCTGTTGGTTCATCAACCCTACGTCACACGTCAGAAAAGGGATGACCCTGAACTACAGCTGCACAGACCTACGGGCTGTGTTTGCTCTCTTCTTTATACTTTTCTGTGTTTCCCCAGTTTTCTGCAATGGCGTGTAGGACTTTTCAGCCAGGTAATTTAATTATCACTCACTCGATAGTATCCCTGAGTACCACTACGGGCCAGCAGCCACTGCAGAAAGTGAGTTTGGAGCCACAGACCAGCAAAGTGAATCTCTTGCCCTCCCAGATGTGGACATGCCTTATCACTGAAGGATCCGTGCCTAACAATAAGTAGGAGTAGAATAAACCGCACGTCAGAAGGGGATACAACTCTGGGAAGGGGGCTGGGCCATGTGTGGGAGTGCCACTCAACATGATGGGGTCAGGGAAGGTTTCCCCAGCAAGATGATAAAAACCTGAAGATGGTAAGAGGATAAGCCACTCAATACTGGGCAGAACCTTCCATTCTGGGAACAAGGATATACAATGGCTCTAAGGCGAGAAATACCAGGAACCCCTGCTTGGGTGGAATGAGGAGAAGGAGGAGGCTACACTGAAAAAGGAACAGAGGGGTCCAGTGGCATGGGGCCACTGTGAAGTCCTGAGCCCACGTGGTGGTCACCAGCAGGAATGTGGCTTTCAAGAGGTCACTGTGGAGGCCCGTGGAGAATCGAGGGTTGGGCAGGGAAAAGAAAGAGTGGTAGAAAGCTGAGGCAGAACTCCGGCTCTCACCAGGAAGCAGTAGCGGTGGAAGAAGGGATCCTAGTCCAGATCCCCAAGGAAGCCGAGGGGATTTACAGAGAACACACAGTTAACTGTCTGGAACTAAACCCAGCCTCTGAATGCAGTCTTACTACAGTGGACAAGAGACACAATTTTACATTTCCTTTCCCAGGGTATCTTGTTCTAACGAACACAGAAGCCCTAAAGACGAGCCAGCCAGGATGATGAAAATGATTAAACAAGATACACAGCCTAGGCAGGATCTAAGTGGACGCGGGAAAAACATCACTAGCTAAAATTTCTCTCGCTAACCGCAGCCTTCTCCTCTTCCATCTTCCCTTGCTCTTTCTGGGGCTGGACAGAACTCTCATCTGAAGGCCTTTTCCCTGCCTGGTTCCTCTGCTCCCGGACCCTTCACGGTTCCACCGGCCTCTCTGAGGTCAGCTTCTGTGCTCTTATCAGAGTCCTGACACTTCTCCCACTCACTAACCAGAAGGCAGGTCCCCCTGACTCCGCCCAGATGCCACACAGCTGAGCACCGCTGGGGAAAGTTCATGCAACTACCCTGGCTGGGCCCGCTGCACATCTCATGATATTCTGACTCTCTATGAGTTTACTTCCACTCCTTGACTTTTTTAGCCCGTATCTAGTGCACTTCCTATGCTATTCCCTCCACGGCTACTGGAAACCTTCCAGTCGCATATGTCTTACCCCAAATCCCCTTTTCCTGTATTCCTGGAGACCAACTTTGCTTTTTACCTTGTGAAGAAGATAAAAGCCATAAAATATAAATTCTTTCAATATGGGCTTCTGACACTGAGCATGAGGAGGAAAGTTTGCCCAGGAAAGTGATAAAAACCTGAAGATGGTGAGCTTCTCCTGCATTCTCTCCCTTTTCTGTTCACTAGAAGGAAGAGCTCTCTTGCTCCCAGATTCTCTAGCAGTGCAGAACTGGTAACTACCCCTTTCCTAATTCTACCTCTCCACTGGTGCCCTTGAGGCAGATTCTGCCGTGGTTCTGTGGCCCGTCGTCCCACCCACTGGTGGGCAGCCAACTGGAAAGACGTGATCTCTCTGTAGAGCTGCAATCTCACCCTTTGTGTAGCTTTTCTCGCTAGTGTGCGTGCTCTCCTGGAGGCTCTCAAGTCTCTTTTCCCTCTCGCGTCTTCCATTCCCATTTCTGCAGTGGACATTTTCCCTGTGGGAAAAATGTCCTCTAGCCTAAAACGAGTAATTCAGAATATCTCCTGGCTCCACTCCAGCTGACATTCAACATGTCACTTTCCCTTGTTTTAACAAAAGCTGAGTGAGCCAGGACAGGGCCCCCACTCTTAGGCATCAGGACAAACATAGTCTAGTCCGAGTTTTCCCACCACGGTCCTCAGAAGAACTGTCAACACCCCTTGCATTTGGCCCACTTTCCTGTTAATTACTTCAAAGACACCTTCAACTGAGCTTCTCTGAGAGAGCCTTTAGGGTGACCACACATAGGCCCAGTGGGTGACACTGTCCCCTGGCCAGGGGCCTTCCAACCCCTCCAGCTCCACAGTGTCTCAGGAGCTGCGATCCACTTGTGCTAATACTGCTACTCAACTCTTCTAAGTCAAAGCCCAGCGTCCAAATCTCCAACCTCATTGCTTCTCTTTTCAATCCAGTACCATCCTTCTCTTCCCCATGAACTTCCTTGTCCTAGAAATGGCACCTCTGTCTTCCAGGCCTCCAAATTCTAGCCTTGCCTTGCCTTACCCTCCTTGCCTAAGCTGCTAGACAGGGCCAGCACATTAGGCATCTACTCTATACACAGAACCTTACCTCTCTCCATCTCCATAGCCCACATCCTGTCCGTCATCTGCACAGCCTTTCTTCTAGCCCAGTCTCCCCTAAAATCCCACCGGAGTTCAGATTTCTTTTGCGACCACATCAACCCATATGAAAACATTTTACGCTAGGCCTGAACTGCCTCTACTCACACAGACGTGCTCCTATGAGAGGCGCTTGCTCCCACTCGATCCTCAGTCTGCCCAGCACAGAGCCACTGGCTTCCTGCCCAGGTGCGTGCTCATGTGGTGCCCTGGGTGACTATGGCACAATCACAGTACAGTGACATGAGCTCACAGCCTCGGGGGAGTGCATCTTCATCTTCACGGCCCGAGGGCTCTGCTCTGGCCACCAAAGGATTTCTTCCCCTGATCTCACCTCCATGACAAGAAGCACAGTGAGGAGAGCTGGACCTGCCACCCGGGGACCCCTGGCCCAGCCCCAGTCCCACAGAGAGAGCGAGTCAGAGGGGGCTGCTCCTGGGCTCTGCTCCCCGGACCCACCAGCACACCTTCTGGGGAGACTCAGATGGGTAGTGCAGGGTGCCCAGTGGATGCCTGGCAGGATGCACCAATCCTGGCTTACTTCTTGTTTGAGGATGAGTATGTGAACCGGGCTTCATCCCAGCGGACGGTCGTTAGGAATGATATTCTCCTGTAAACCTCAAAGGGGATTCTGTTTGTCTATAGGCCGTCTGCCAGTCTGTAGAATTATTTCTTGTCCTTTTCTTCAAGTTGGAGTAGGAACTTAGGCCACAGTAAGAGGGCGAGTTGAGGGGTGCCTCATGGGGAACCTCCCAACATAAATGGCCCGGGGTCCCCAGGATAATTTCTGAGTTGGCTCACCCTGAAGGGCTAATTGAAGCCATGGACTTTGTGCCACCTTCCTAACCTCAAATGTACTCACTAAGTATTAAAACCCAGCTTGTACGCACCATGTACGCACTACAGGCTTATTCTTGCCAAAATATTTGGAATTGAGTTAGAGAGGGAGGAGGGCACATTCTATCTTGCTCAACAAGATCCATGTGGCGCCAGTCAGTGCAGGGTTGATCATACACAGTACTCACAAACCCCACTGTCAGCTCATGGAGACGGAGATAGCATGACAGGCTCTCCACACGTCAGGAGAAAGTGCCCTCAAAAGACCACCAGGGCATCTGGAAGAGATTCTCCAGCTAGCAGAGCAAAGGAAAGGAGAGCAGCGATCTTCTAACCATTAGAGGGCAGCTAGGTCACAGCAATGTCTGCCAGGCATGCTTTGCTGGCTCCTGGATGCTTTTGTTTTACTACTTACTGTGTAGAAATTGATTCCCCTTCTATAGGTAAAAATCACTGGGCAGTTATAACACATTTACCTACAAAAGAAAGACTAAGCAATGACCTTATCTCACTGAAATAGCTTGCTGCACCCGACAGGTGAACTGCATTCTGACAACCAAGACTCTGGGATCACAGCCATAGCTGTAGGACTGCACCACTCTTAATCAGAGACAGTTTTAATATTTAAAGTGCAATATGCCCAGGTCATTACATAATCCTTGTACTCATATGTTTAGATAAAATGCATAGACACTACACAGGAAAATATTTAAGTTCTCTAAAATGACACAATCATAATTTTTCCACATCACAACTACTTTGGTGATGTGATGATATTTTTTTCATCTCCCCTTCCCCCCAAAATACCCTCCATCCTTTCAGTCTCCTGCCATCACTGGTGTAGACTGTTGGAAAATGTTCATATTTCCTTTTTTGGTGCGCACATAACAGAGTGATGTCATGGGAGACGCGTACTGTAGAACAGAAGCTTGCTTGTGTGCATATATTTGTTTTCTGTGGGGGAAAAAAGTATAAAGAAAAGAAAAACTACCAGCAACAACACAGGAGTGCATGGCTCCATCGCCACACCATGCTCCAACCTGGCTTTCTCCTGACGCGGCTAAGCGGACTGGGTCCTTGGCTCCACCTGGCAGGTGTACACCCTGGCTGGGGAGGGTGAGAGGCAGAAGCCAAGCAGGGTGCACAGACAGTGATGCAGAGGGAGGGGGTGGCTCTGGCTTCAGGGTGACACTGATGGGGCGGGTCCACCCTCGCTCCTAGGGGTGTTGTCCCATGGGGCACACCAGATCCTGCCTCCTAGCAATCCGGGAGGGAGGAGGGATTAGGAAGACGCCTGCCTCAGCCCGCAGCCCGCCGTCTGCCACGAGTCAGAGTCACCACGCTTCCTTGTCCTGTTACTTGACCTTGAGGTCACCTCCCAGGGCCAGGTTCAGGCCTGCGGAGGGTGCTTTGTCCACATGCAGGTCTAGCAAGAGGACCTAGAAGCCCAGAACCTGGTTCCGGGGCCCCAGGGCCAAAGGTCAGCACTCCTGGGGGAGGTGGAGGCCAGCTCTGGACAGTGGAACACTCAGATGAGGATGGGCCTGTCAGAGGCGGGGAAGGTTGGCAAAGGTTCATATTTATGTTTTTGGTGCATACATAACAGGGCGATGTCATGGGAGACGCGTATTGTAGAACAGAGACTTGTTTGTGGGCATATATTTGTTTTCTGTGGGGAAAAGTTACAAAGAAAAGAAAAATACCGGTGACAACACAGAAGAGCATGGCTCAGCTGAGGTTGGGCAGGGCCCGGAAGGAGACCCCAGAGGTCCCACAGGATGTGTTCAAACAGAGTTTGTGAAACATCTGCAGTATGAACTGCCCCCACCTTATACACTGAAAGCCCAGCCCAAGGTGATGGTTCGAGGAACAGGGACCCTGGAGAAGTTTACCTCACGAGGGTGCAGCCCTCTTGAGTGGGATTCGATCCCTCAGACAGGGGCCCCAGAGAGTGTTCTCGGCCTCTTTCCCATGTGAAGGTACCCCAGAAGGTGGCCTGCACAGCCCAGAAGGACAACCCTTCCTGGAACCCAGCCATCCCAGCCTCTCCCTTGGATTCCAGCCTGTAGATGTGCAAAAAATACACTTCTGTGGTTTATCAGCTGCCTGCTCTAAGTCACTGTCAGATCAGCCGGCATGGAAAGAGACTGAGAGCGTCCAGAGAACTGAGGAGTAAAGATTATAAACACAGCCACCCAGAGCTGAGGTCCTCGCCATGGTCTTAGGTTCCTACGAGGTTTCCAATACATGAAATACACAGCAGATGAGTCCACGGAGACAGCAACTTTGGGGGAAATAAAAGTGAACCTTGGTGCATTAGGGATTCAGAAGGTGATAACGGCAGCATTTGCATGTCAGCTGGATCCCAGTGATTATTCACTCACATTAACGTAAGTAGGAACACTACTATTCAATCACAGTCATTCAGCAGACAGCACTGGGACAATCATTTCTTTATTTTTTTAAAAAGCTCCTTGCTATCTCAGGTGGCACACCTAAAAATCCAAATCAATTAGAGATAAGTACTATGGGTTGAAAAGACTATTAATAACATTTTAAAAGCAAATAGTTTGGGTTTTTTTCCAGCAGACAGTTAAGGTTGGGACAGGAGCCAACCAGCCCGCTCTTTCACACTGAGGTTTCGCAGCCTGAACCATGTCAGAATTCAGGGAAGCAAGAAACTTAAAGGAGATCGGAACACTAGAGTCTAAGAATTGATGAGGTTTATCAATACCTGAAAGGAAAATTGTGTATTAGCAGCAGTAAGCGGTAAGAAAAAGATAGGGGACATTCCTGAAGTGTCATTTGAAAACAGCAGAGAATAGGTCCTCTGGGCAGGTGGGAAGGAATACTGTAGTAGGAAGGTATGTAAGTTTTTATGTATTCCTTCTTCCATCCAGCTCATTCAATAAACTGATGGCACATAGGCATCGTAGCCTTCTAGTAAGTAAGAAGATGAATACTATTTTTAAAATTCCTATTGGTAACAGTTTCAAGTTTCACCTTCAAAAAAGGTAAATTCCATTCCCTTCTACCAAGGTCATTAGGCATTTTATTTTTCCAAAGGCACTGAAAAACTGCTAGTCCAAAGGCAAAGCTGATAAAGCATGTGCCTCAAACAATACGTAGGCTTCTACTCTCTCAAATCCTCAAATAGTAAATAGGAAATTGAAGAAATACAAGAAGGAGAAGTGTTTAACATGCCGCCACCTCACCTACCAATAGAGAATGTGGCTTTAAGTGGCACAAAGTAAAGAGAGAGAGAGAGAGAAGCAGACATACTTACCACACACGGAGGTGTGCAAATAATGAAGGCAGTACACCATTTCAACACATAACACAAAAATACAAAGGCCTGTTCAAGAGAAATGGAGTTTGTGGTGGAAATAGCTGCAAGCAGAAGAAACATCAACACAGAGAAAGTTTAGAAATACATGAAGCCTTTCCTTAAGATGAACCAAAGCACTGAAAATTGACTGCATCTTTAGAATAAGAGAGAACATACTGGGGAGAGAGGTGGAGATTCAGGGCACCGTGGGCATGCGGGGGCCCGGAAGCCACAGGTCCTGGCGTGGAGAGGCCAGGAGCAGGAGGGGGGAGCCCACGTGAGCACCCTCTCCCAGTTATTTTCTGCTCCCCAAATTCCAAAATCTGGCAGAAGCAGGATCCTGGAGCAGGAAGTGGAGGAGAAAGCGTGGAGTAGAGCTGCCTCCTTGTGGCTCTTACTGGACGGGGACCTTCCTTCTCCCCGGCACGACGCACGGGTGGAAGCAGAGCCCTCTCCTCGGATCCAGTACCTTTCAAGCACCAAGTCACAGTAGCATAACACAAGGCCCAGGGAGCACCGGAGGCCAACTACTGGAACCAGACACTTGGAGGCAGAGGTTGATATAATGACTAGCATGATTTAGATGCTCAGACGATACCTAGCCACCCAAAGATGGGTTGAGCAAAATCACAACGGTGTTTTAATGTCAACTGGAAATGTAGCAGATAACACCATAAACAGGGCCAAACATGGTGTATCCAGGGCTATGAACCCAAGAAACGGCCAAACAATAAGATTAAAGAGGACTTTTTAAATGATTGTCTACATTTTTGTAAAATACTGTTTCCCATCCTGGTGGCACTAGCTGATGGTGACACTGCCCAACAGCAAGGGGCCCGGTCCAAGCACTGAGTTCAGAAGTGAGTTCCAATTGTACAAAGCATGTAGGCATCATGAACAAAGGGCATGACTTCTGAGAGGAAAGTCATCTGCAAAAAGTGCTATGAACTTGATCAAGAAAAGTGACATGGTCAGTGGTGCCAGCGGACTCAACTCCCCTCCAACAAAGCTTCAGCAGCGTCCTCCACACATCCTCCAGCTGCTCATCCCACAGTCAAGCAATGACCCAGTGCACCAGCAACTGGAGCCTAGTCCTTTCTGCGGACAGTGGGCCCTCTGGGGCCATTTCGGCTCTGGAGCTCCCAGCAGGCCGCTCAAACTGTCCAATCTTGGTCTGAGGCTGTCGCCGCCCCATCATGCTTTTCTGTCACTTTATTGTCCACATCCTTGAATCCCTCCTGCCCTCTCCTGCATTCTTAATTCCATCTCGACATCTACTGCCCAGCAACTCAATCTGCACCGTGCTCCAGGACATAATCCAAAATAATCCAAGTGAGAGGTGGCTTCGACAGCACAAGATCCAATGTCTAGAAAATAAAATTTCCTATCACTCTAATGACCCGATGATGTTACTTGGCCACTTCAAAAGAAATGAGCCAGCACCGCAAATTTTAATCTGCAGTGACTGAACCGATAGTTGTCATGTTGCTGTCATCATGGTGACACGGCATCACTAGGGTTATATATTGCATGCTACTTTAAGATTTTTCAGGACAGTTTAAATACTTAATTAGTGCAAAAAAATCATGAGTACTAATTTCCTTTAATTGAGCTATTTCATGTCTTAATATCAGTCAAAAGTTTTCCTAAAGCATATTCTGTAACTAGTATGAAATGTATTAAAAGAAAAAATTTCATGTTTTCTTGATTCAGAGCTACATTTCTTTGGAAGGTATGCCTTAGTTAACATGAGTGTTCAGGGGCTTTATGTTCAATTTCACATTTGAGAAATCAAGTTCTTTTATTAGACTAAGGTACAACGTATTGTTTAAATTATTTATAGATAAATAAATCTTTCTTTGGGTCTCTCTTTCCTGGTGCCTTTATTCACTGCTAATAAAAACATCTCAGTTTTGAAAACTTAAAATCCAAAAACCATCTCAGTTTTGAAAAATCTAAAGTCCAAAAAGATCCAAATTCAGAAACTTTCTGAGGTCAGCTATAAGTCCCAGGTAGAAAATTCCCCACTTAATTCAGGTGAGGAGGTCACTGTCACAGAGCAGGTGCACTAAAACTGTCCCTCAAAATTACCCACAGGATATCTGTATATGGTGTGTGTATGAAATGAAGAGGAATTTCCTGTTTCTATTTGGGCCTCGCCCCCAAGACACTTGTTTTGTATTCACAGATATTCCACGTGCAGTGAAATCAGCAAATTTTACATCTTCCTTTACTTCATGCAAAACAAGGAAAAGTAAGGCTTTAAATTAGGGGCTTTTTCACATGGCACACGTCACAAAAATTTGACTTGTTTTAGTGTATCCACTTTTGATAAGTGACAGAATATAAACCTATTATAGCCTGGGCTTTAAAACAAAACATGTAAAAATCACACAGCTAAAGTTACATATTCTGTTGGCCTCAAACTCAGCTCCACAATACCGTGATCATAAAATGTTATGAGATTAATTTGAATCTCCATACAAATTGGTTATTTTTGGACACTGAGAATAGCAGTATTAGCAGCATATAGCGGAGCGAATTCTTAATGCAAATCAATAGTATTTTCCAGAAAGCCTACAAAGAGTCACTAAAAAATTAATAGCCATGCTTCAGTTAAAAGTGTTTACTTTTTAAAGTACAGTCTAAGAAATAACATGTCCTCTCAATTAAGCAAAACACAACCAGAATTTTCATTTAACCCTGGAATTTGATCTTGAAAATTAAAAAAAAAAAAGAAACTTTCCCTGCTACTTACAGTCCCTGCTTTGGGAAATCTCAACATCTGGATTCCAGAATCCAGGCAGTGAAATCCATGGTGAAAGACGTGCAGTTTTACGCCTGTACACCCACTCCTTTTCAGGGTAAAAGCACTGTGGTGCTTTTTTGTGTGTGGAATCAGGGATTGAACCCAGGACCTTCACACCAGGATATGTTTCTGCCCTTTGGAATTTTTTTTAAAATTTTGATACAGGTCCCTGACAAGTCACTAGGCTGCCAAGGCTGGGCTCAAACAGTTGATGTGCCTGCCTCAGCCTGCCAGAGTGCTGGGATTACAGACCTGCGCACCACTGGACCTGGTGATCCACTGAAGTCTCAGAGTTATTTTACAAAGGTATTCAAAGTAAGAAAAACCATATATCACAGCCAGTACACACACACACTGACGCACACCTGAAAGTAAAACCGGAACTGTCCCCAGTTAGCACTTCTACTTCCTGTCTGTGAGACGGTCTCGCTGCCTCCATTCTAGTTCCCTTCCACTTCCCTGTGCTGACAATGAGCTGTACCCTCTGGACAACTGGGTCCTAAGAGCCGGTTTGAACAACAGGTCTAGGAGCCTTGGGGTGAGCCTTGCTCCTCAGACCCAGTCCAAGAGCGGTCAAATCTCAGTACCCCAACCCCTGGAGTCCCCTACCACAAGGCCCAGGTGACGCCAGCATAAATGAAGTTCTGAGAAGTCAGCTGGGATCCAGAATCAAACTGCATAACACATAGCTGTCACTCTGAACTGAATTTAAATCAGGAGCATGCCTCCAAACCATCTTTGTTCAAAGAAGTCCTGTCGCTGTGCTGAGTCCCAGAGGTGACACCTTTACTAGCAAGACAGAGGGGCAGTGAGAGCCCGCTTTCCCTTTCATCGATGCTCCCCAGGGGTTACCGCCGCCAGCATCAGGGCTCCTACCGGGGCATGCTGGGCCCTCGGGGGTGCTGGGTCTGTCTGTGAGCCACAGAAGTGTTTCTGCTGCTTATTCCTGGGATGCAATATACAGCATTCCGATTTTTTTGAAAGGATATCACGGTTCAAAAAGTTAAAAGAAGCTTTCAAGCTCTGAACAGAGATGGAGGGAATTTAATGACACGTTACTAAAGAAAACAAGCCAAGGGGCTGTATCCTGTGTGACACTGACGGCGATCACAGGCCACGTGATGATGTCTGGAACAACGACACGTGGTGGTGCTGCCGCTACCACTATGGGAGGTGGGAAAGTCCCACCACCTGGTGATGTGACAGCTCTCCTGATGTCATCGTGCTGCGGGTTACTCCCAGGTTAGTGGTGATTTGAGTGTCAACAAACCCGCCCCGCTGCCAGTCACATCAAAATGCAACACACCCGAGAACAAGGGGTGATGGGGAAATACAGTGAATGTTTAAATAAAAAACCATTACAGTGAAACTGCCATGAATTCCCCTGAAGACCTTCCCCTCACTTCAGATACACGGACCCCGCTGTCCTGGCCACTTTCTGAAGCAGCTCTGGAGTCCTCTTTCGTGTCTTTGTCAGGTGTGACTAAAAATACAGTGTATGCTGCTGCCCAGCGCGTCCAGCAGAAAAGCAGCTCCTGAAAACGTGACGCCGGCTCCTCACCCACGTTACTCACCGGGGCTGGCACTGCGCGACGTCTGGCTGTTCCTCCAAGGTCAAGATGACCACGAAAGGGAAATGTGTTGACTTGACTTAGGACACTGAGGCAGTTACAACACAACAGCTAAAGACACAGAGATTTCTTCTAGAACTGCTTCTGAGATTGGCAAGAACGACTGGGTAAATGTGTTCAAAACAAGGGCAGGGTAATTTAAGGGGGATTCCTGGCAGTTTGTCTTTTACTATAATAATTTTTTTTTTAATTGTGAGCATTCTTTTGTATTTTTTCATTCACACCTCATGTAAAGTGCGTAATAGCTGAGAATGATTATAAATGATGGTTGCTTTTTTAGGTATTCACTATGCTTACTTTTAGTCATTATTTAAGCATGTAATTCTGTATTGATTTAAAAACCTACTGCAGAACAGAACTCCGTGTTGTACCAGCAGCAGCCTCACACGTTTTGAGTTTACCACACATCAGTCTACCACATGTCTTGAATGGAACCAGCAGCCACGTCAAGGGACTAAGTGCCTCGACTTAGAGTAAGGACACTTGATGACATTCACACAGCAAAATCGCCCAGTAATGCATACGGAATACAGCTCCACCAGCAGCCAGCACACAGCGGGACATGACTTTCTTGAAAAGACAACACTGTGGAGACAGTACAAAGACAAGTAGCATCGTGGCTCAGGATGGACAGGTAGAGATGGGGAATTTTTAGAGCACAGAAACTACTCTGCTTGGTACTAAGCCTGGATCCATGCCATTATGCATTGTCCAAAGCCACAGGATGCACGGCACCAAGAGGCAGCGCTAAGGCAAACCACAGACCTCAGGTGATAATCAATAATGTGTCAATGTGGCTTGAAAACGTACCGAAGAGACCTCTCCAGTGGAGAACATAGACAGTGACCCAGGGTGCAGGGATGTGGAGACGGGGGTGTGTGGGAACTATGCTTTCAGCTCAACTTGGCTGTGAACCTAAAACTGCTCCAAAAATAGAACATATGTATAAATATAAAGGTTAAGTCATCTGGCCCTTGAAAGCATGTTCTCTCCATGATACACTGGTTGCATGGTTAAACCATACCTGGAACAGAGGAAAGAAAATAAAGTAGATCAATGCTGAAGTACTGAATTCTGTCAGCATACAGCAAAGTCCCTAGGTCACTGCTTCTTTGTTGTGACCAATGCATGTTGAATTCAATCAACCCATATGTGTTAGATATCTACAAGGCACAAGACACAATGTGAGATCTTAAAAGATTACATGATTGTTTTAAGGGAGTCATAATTTACAAGCAGATTTTTAAAAAGTCTGCAGCTCATCTGTGTATAGTAAATGCTCCTTCTGGCCCCAAACAGAAAGGAAACAAATGGTAGGAACCAGAGGAGTGATGAGAAAAGTGGGCCACAAAAGCGGGGGAAGGAGTCAATGCTCGGTGGATAGCTCACAAGGAGGGACCCCAGCTGGGCGGCAGCCAGACAGGAGTACCAGCTCCAGCGCTATCACTTTTGATGGGCCGGAGCCCCTCCCGTGTGCCCAGGCTGACTGCCAAGTATGTGATGGTAAGACCTGCAGGCAGTGTGATAGGAAAATCTGCTTCAGAGTTACACGGGTTCACTTTGCACAGAGCCCTGAGATGCAGTTGAAAACAACCTGCCCTGGATGCTCTTGGCTCTGCTTATCTCCTACGAGTGACTTTTCTGGCTGTTTTTAAGATAAAATATATTTTCCTCTGCTTCTACTATGTAAGGTACAGACAAAACTGGAAAATGCACACAAGTTTTAAAACAAAAAGTAAGTGTTCTTTACGTTAAAAGCTAAGAGGAAAAAAATAACAAAGAAAAGTGTTAATAGGCATGAGTGAATAAAAACTATCTGACTCACAGGGAGAGTGAAAAGGAATATTGCAAAAGCTGAAGGACAGAAGAAACATCAGAAATAATTGGCACAATAAACACACTATGGAGGATTAATTCTTCAAAATATAATGTATACACATTACAAAGGAAAACAGCACTAACCCTTCCAAGGCCTGGAAAGAGCTGTTTGCATGAGATGTCTGCGCTTGTTTGTTTAAACCACTGCAGTGTGGCTTTCGTTCATTCCGTGCAAATCACCCTAATGTCTCCACTCTAATACCTTCCTTTATCTCCAGTCCTGCTTCCACCCGGGACATCACAGCGAGGCTATCTGATGGGCTCCTCCAACTTCAGTGTGGCTGCACCCAACCCTCGCTACCCTGCCTCCTAGAGATGCTCCTAGCGCAGTCGGTGGCACGGTCATTCATCCCAGTATAAAACCTCCGGTGCAGCTACATTCCATATGCAAGCTATCGGCAAATTCCGTCCCTTCTGTGTTCAGACAGTACCCCTATCCTGACATCCCCGCTGTGTTCACTGTCGTCGCCCCAGCCCCCCACAGTGGCATCTACCTGCCCTTCCCTGTGTCAACTCTGGCCGCTCCAACCAGTTCTCCAAACTGCAGGTGAAGTTGTTCATTTACAGCTCCAACCAATGCAAATTACACTTCAATAAAGCTGCTTTAAAATACTTCAAGATGTAGAGGGAAGGGAAAAGTGGGGGTTTCAAAGAAAATTGAGATGTGTCCCATGCACGTACCAACCGCCCTCAATGAAGGTAATCATTACGCACTGAGAATGTGCACTAATAAAAACAAAATAGAAAAAATGAAAACAACAATAACCTCAGTCAGATCACATCGCTGAATCAGATCACCATGCCACTGAAAACCTTCTGATGACTCTCCTTCCAATAAAAAAGTTTTTGTCCTTGCTCCGCAGTGTGGCCCCAACTTTACCTGTCCCACGTGCTACAGCCTCACCCTCACCAACACCAGCCCCAAGCTTCTGCAGAGTCCCTTGAACATGCCAGCAGGAGCTTGACCAAAGGTCTCTGCATACCTTGCTCACTCACTCTGCAACACTCGTCCCTGGGGTGATCATAGGGCTCCTGCTCCTCCTGCCTTCCAGGCCCTGTCTGGCGTCGCCCCTCCTGCGTAGCGTGGCACCTCCCATCTCCTCCCCTCTCCTGCTCACCCTGCTTTGTCCCAGAGGGCACCACACTGCACACAGGGTGCATAATTGCCTATCCTGCCCGGTGTATTCTCTCCCGCCCACTGGCCTCCAAGCTCCTGTAAGCAGGGACCTCACTTGTGTTACTTGTACAATGACTGCATTGACTTGAGTTCATAAAGATCACAAAAGACGCTTGAACTTGCTGACGAGTGGAAAAAGAGTATGAAGAGATGATCACACGCACACGTTTTCACTTGCGATAACATCTGGAGAAGTCCATCTGCCAGCCATCAAGTCAGCAAAGGATAAAAACCATGGGCACAAGTGGGTGGTAAAATAACGGACCAAAAGGTGATCAAGACAGTCATGGGGTTTTTGAGACTGGAAGGCAATGGAGAACCCACCTGTAAGACATTCACCCCCACCCCCACAAGAAGAGCAGGTGAGGTGGTGGGTGTCCTCATGGCAAAGGCAGAGGGGCGTCCTGAGCTCATGCGACTCTGAGGTGGCCTCAGACTCCTTCTTCCCCCTCATCAGTGGTCCCAGGTGAAAGTCTCACAGCAAGAAAGAAGATCCCCAAACCCTGAGAGCTTGAAGATAGCCAGGCCAACCACACAGATGTCTCAGAAACACTCAGCACCCTGGGACCAGTCTTCTGTACAACTCCCTCAACTTCCTGACAAGTGAATTTCCCATACGGTAAAAGGAAGGGGTGGCTTTTTCCCTTCTGGGCTGTATGATCCCCAATCACAGCTGAAGAAATGCATGTTTTGCAGCTCAAGTCACATAATGTTCTCTAAACCCTTAGATAGGACAGGAGGTGACCCAGAAAGGGTAGCTGTGCAGATGACTGTGGTCTCCTGGGATAAATATTGTTCAATTCAAAGGCGATGTTAATTGTTGATAATGATTAATGACCTAAGCAAGGTTTACAGAAACACCTCAAGTGCTCATTCAAATGCAGCTCCCTGGGTCCCCACCCAAACCAAAGGAAAAAGAAGCTTTGGGTGATCATCCAGGAACCTGCTTTTGCTTTACAAATTCTTGGGACACATATGGAGAGCTGCTTCTGGAGGACACTGCCCTGGAGGTCCCTGGCAAGACATGCACAACTTCCAGCCTGAATTGTCCTCCCACCCTGGCCTGTGCTGTCCGGTTAGGGTGCTGGCCTCAGGGACTGTCAGTGTCAAGGAACCAAGGGAGGAATCAAGATAGGGACCTGGGAGAGCATCCTTGCAACCCTGGGCACAGAGCACACACCCTGCACACAGCCTCCAGGGCAGCAGGGCCTGAGCTCAGCCTTGACATCAGAGTGGCCCAGCCTGAAGACTCTCAGCAATGCTGGAGGCACTCAGAAGAGAATGTAGGGGGAGCCAGCTGCTGCCCACCAAAGCGCTCTGGGACAGAGCTGCTGGGCACTAGGGAAGCCCCACTTTGAGCCGCATGCAATATCTTGGTATCATTTAGTGCCAGAGACTGGACCCAGGGTCTTCACTCTGAGCTACATCTCGAACCCTTTTCTTTTTATTTTTTTATTTTTAAGACAGATTCTTGCTAAATCTCCCACTTGCCCAGGTTAACTTCAAATGTGCAATCCTCCTGCCTCGGCCTCCCACAGTACTGGGATTATAGGCAGGCACTGCCACATGCAGCTAAATACCTTGTTATTTTTAAAGCAGTATTATTTTTCTTCTAACAACAAAAGTAATGCACACTTGTAGAAACCACAGCAACTTTGCTCTTGCATGTTGAAGGAAGTGATACCGCACTACAGAAAAATGAACAACAGCAACAAAACAAAAAACAACAAGAAATGAAGTGCGGCTATACCAGCACAAAGCCACCATGCTCGTGGAGCTGCACACAGGCAGGAAACTGCCCACATCTTACTTTATGAAAAAAGGCAGCATATCAAAGCACTGACTCATCTCCATGGCACACAGGTTTTGGGGAGAAAACACCACTTTGGAATATATTCTGAAAAGGCTAAACCTTCCACCTTCCTGCAAAGCACAGCCACTATAAATCTTACTTGCGAGCATGTGAGAAACGCTTTACAACTCAATGCGTCATTTGTCAGCCAGGAGGGAGCAAGCCAGTGGACTCTGCACTCACTGCGGCGATGGATAAATCATGCCAGCGAGACGTCGCCTAATCCCTTCCACGTGATGTGGCTGGGCACCCTTGCATCTGTTTCACGTTACTGAGAAGAGTCCCACTGGTCTCCTGGGCTCTGGGGCTCTGTCTCAGGCTGCCAGGGGACCTCGCACACCACCCTGCTGCTTCTAAAGTTGCTTTAGACTCTGCCTTCTATAAAACACACGCGGAGTTTCTGTTCAGCATCTTTCACCGGCAAGAATACTTGGCGCTGCCCTCACCTCGCTGACTTTTAGCTAAGATACTTAGTGTTGCTTCCAGAGTGGCAGCCAAGGCAGAGGAGCAGCCCCCCGTTCCCTGCCTCCTACTGCCCTTCAGGGGCTGTGCTAACGTGTGACGCCTTCTATGGATAACACACCACCAATCACATTAACCATATGCTAGTGGCATTGTACAGTGGTGGTCATATGTCATGGATTGTAGGAAGTGCTCACCGTGCACCTGGAACTACTCGGAAGGCTTTAACCAAAGCATCCTCATGTGTCTACAAGGGGGGTGCACCTCCTCATCTCCATTTTACAGCAGAGGAAACTGAGGCAGGTGATAAAACCTGGACCCAATCTTCAAACCCTAACCTTGTGGTTCCAACCCACTTGTAAAAATGAGCAAAAATATGAACATGAAAGAGAAAAGGAACTCACGGAGGGATAAGAATCATAACTAGAAAGAAATTTTGAATAAGCCGATTTGGTGTTCCATTTGCAGGAGTGGAAGCCACTACACACTTGGCAAGAGACGGGGCGGGTGGTGTCTGCAGACAAGAACCTCAGGCCTGGGCAGCCTGTGTGGCCCAGAGCACACTCAGTGGGGTGTCGCACAGTCACCTCAGCTGAGAACCAGAGCCAGCCATGTCCCAGGAGGACCCTTCCTGGTGTCTTCACCTCAGCACAGGTGCCATGAGACTGAAGGGGCTGGGGACTCACAGGAGTAGATCAGGGTGCGGACTACCCCTGACACCTGACCACAGCTCCCACTGGGTGCTGAGCTGGGCCAGCCTGGCTCTGCTAATGCTTGGGCTTCCCTGCAGGGCTAAGTAGCTGACACTCGGGCAGGACTGACATCCCAGTGCACTGCGTCTGGAGCCACCCCCTTCACTGCCCATCTCTCTTTAGTACCGGAAGCTTTACTATGGCCCAATCTGTGCAATTCAAAGACCAAGAGGCAAACATTTGTGCAGTCAGTGCTGTGCCACAGAGAGCACAGGGCCCTCAAGACCTGCCCCACTACTGGCTCCTTCCACATGCTGCCCCCCACCCAAGGGAATTCCTGCCCAGAACTATGTTGTAATTGTGCTCATTTTCCTCTGCACCATGAGTATATGCTTCAACAATGTGTTTTGACTCTTTTAAAGGTTTTTGAGATCTCTATGTGTGGACCCACACCATACACCTTCCCTTTGGCTTTCTTTACACTCAACATTAGAGAACAATCCATATGGATGCACAGATATAGGCAAACACTAACAATTTATTTTTATCTGTTGTATAGTATTCTAGTGGGGACTACAGCAAATGTATTTATCCGTTCTCCTGTTGATGAGCATTTGGATTATTCCTCTTTTTTTTTGCTTCAAGGTCCTCAGTTTTGTTAGGCCACACAAAACTGATGCCAAAATGTCAATTTGTGTTCCACCAGCATGGAGAACCCATTGTGCCACATCAAAACAGAAAATACACTAAAATAAACAAAACACCTGCTCTTTCTATTTGTTAGTGAATTGCCATAACTGTTGTACTAAGTAAATCAAAATCTTTCATATTCCATAGTAATCAACTTGTTTCCTTCCTTTTATTATTTCCATCCCCTTAAATATATAAAAGATCAAAGCAAAGCCACTGATTCTGGAACTAACGAAACATTGTAAATTCCACAGTGCATTTTCTTTCATTGAGAAGCATGATCCTCTCTTCCCAGACAGCCTGGGACACGAATGTGAGGGACACACAGCCTCGTGGGCATCACTCGCCACTCGCCTGCAAGTTCCAGCCACTGCACTGGAGACTCAAGGCCTTTGCAGGTGACAGCCACCCCAGCAGCAAGGAGGTGGAGACAGAATCCCCCACTGTCTGCATAAGCACATCGGGTGGAACCGCTCCTGAGCCTGGGACACTCTCCCTCCCGGAGGTCAGTCATGGTCCCAGGCCTGAGCCACCACCACAGGCCATGTACAACATCACCGGCTAAACTTCCAAACTGGGCTTTTTAAGGCAACAGTGAAAGAGAGCTTGTTCTCTTAACTTTGTTGTTAAAAACACCCATGTCATACACGAAACACACAAAAAAGTCCAGGAATAATAATTCAAATTCCAAAAGGTGGAATCTGGACGGGGTTATTCTAAAAGACACAAACAGCATTAATGCAATTTCCTCTGCCTCAGCACCAGCACCAGTCATTGGTAATAGCAACTTTACATGACCAATTCGACTCTCCAAAACACACAAGCAATTGGAGTTGAAATTTATTTTCAAAAAACTCTCAGTTACCATTCCTCAAAATTATCCTTCACTTCATATTTATGTCAACCAGTATGAAGATAATAAGATAAATCAGAGCTGAAAACATAGCTCATTTCTGAGATCAAATGCAGAATGTTTCCCCCTAAATCACATTTCAGACTATATTCCTCAGGTTTGTGTAAGACAGATATTTATAAGTGCACTTTGAAAACTCGGCAGGATCTTGCTGCCTTCAGCGTTTCCTTCTGGTTAGGAAAATAATGCCCATACAGTAAATTTCAGTTGCTGGTCCTCATACTCTGAGCTATAGAATATACTTCTTTACCCCCATCCCTTTGAGTGTCTGTTTGTATCCAGCCTCTTAAACATCAAAATACCATAAAAAGAAAAAAAGATCTTTCCCCACCTTCTGTGTATACACTTACCACAAATAATCCAGGTACTTCTTGGGAAAAAAAAAATCACAAGTGAGCTCCCACTTACATTTCCATAGACATAACTGTCATATGCCAGTAAAATAGCACACAAAAATCAACTTACTGTGTCCCCCATGAGGCCTTGCCTGTATGTCCCTGAGCAAAGTTCAGACTTTTTCCACAACCAGAGTCACCATGATTCCTGAAACTCCAGGGACATCCACAAAGCGCAAAGGCTGCATTTAAAGTCTAATGATCATTAATCCCATTTTCAAAGAAGTCAAATGTATTTGAAGGTGTGTTGTAGGTCTGTAACACTTTCCACAATCTACTGCTCTAAAATATGTGTGTGTGTGTGTGTGTGTGTGTGTGTGTGTGTGTGTCTGTGTGTGTGTCTGTGTGTGTGTAATACGTGTGGCATTTTGGAGGGCATTTCATATTTTAGCCAAAGCAGTAGCTTTTTCAAGACTGTAACTCTCCTCTCAAGTAAAAGCCTCTTTCTATTTTCAATATGTTTTAGGCAAGAAATATCAATTAGTAAAAACAAACCAGGCCATTTAGGAAAAAGGAATGTACATGGGGAGAGTGGACAACAGCCGTCCGGCCGGGTATCTGGTGACTTAAGTAGCACCGAGTAGGGGCAGGGCTGGCTCAGGGGTTGGCTTGCACAGATGAGGCCATGGGTTCAGTCCTCAGCAGCACAGAAGCACGGATGGTACTGGTATGGACAGCCTTTGTGGGTAATGGAGCTCAAGCCCCTAAGTTTTGCACAGCCTTTGTGTCGAGCATGTTTTCCTTCCTGTGATGGGAACAAATGCGCACACGCAGAAGGGGTTGGACTCCTCCTGGGGACCTGCTCTGACCCCTGAGCCTCCGCTCCTCTCCAGCCCTGGGAAGGGTGTGCAGAGAGCAGTCCAGCAGGGTGACAACCTGCTGAAGGGTCAGCATGCGGACACAAAATAGCTACTGAGCAGGTGTGGTGACAAGTCTCTGTAATCCCAGCGCTCTGAGAAGCTGAGGCAGGAAGATGGCGAATTCAAACGCAGCCTGGGCACCCTAAGGACTTTGCAAGGTGCTGTCTAAACATTTAAAAATAAAAAAGGACCAGGGATGTAGCTCAGTGTGAAGATCTTGAGTTCAACCTCCAGCAACCCCAATGTTATGGTTGATACGTTGTGTTAACTTGGGGAGTCTAGCGGTTTGGCCAAGTGACTCAGGAACAGCCAGCGGGCTGCACTCCACCACAACAAGTCTTTCTGGACACGGAATGGCACATGTCACACAGTTTGCATGGGCCACAAAATATTCCTTGGCTTCTTTCCAACCATGTAAAACTGTGAAACTCATTTGCTTAGCTAAGAAACAGCTGGGTTTGGCTGCCTTGTCCGCTGACACGGGTGTAACTACCCACAAAACGCAGCCCAGGAGGAGGCCAGTGCCGCTCCCCGCCAAAAGGGACCGTACCTTGATATGTGCTGCAGGGTCCGGGACAGTCTGACTCATGTCCTTCAGTGAGCCGGTGCGTCTACCAGCAGTGCAGAGCCCGGGATGGCTAGAAAACAAAATGGAGCAAGGACACAATCAATAACAGGCAACCATGCTTCGGAGTCTCTGGCCCAGCAGGACTCCACACGATGCATCAGTAGTAAAAGATCGGCAGTTTTGCATTAAATACGCTCTGCCCAAAACATCCCACTGGTGCCTGTTGTACACGCAGTATCTAAGGGTCTCACTTCTGCAGCACTGGGGAAATCTCTCACAGATGGTCCCCACCAGGACAGCAGCAGTAACTCCTAGCCATCTCTAAGACAGGAGGGTAACCGGTGGACATTTGGAATAGCAAAAAAGGGGATTCTGAGTGTGCTTCACCGAAGGAAATGATGAATGAGGCGACAGATAATGCCAATTACCTTGATCCGGCCACTATATATCATATACATGGATTGAAATGTCACACTGCACCCCATAAGTATGTACGGTTATCACATGGCCACTGGACAAAAATGCACCCTTTTCAGGTACTGGGGATTTAACCTAGGGCCTTCACACTGAGCTATACCCTAGCTCCTTTGATTTTGTATTTCGATACAGGGTAGCAAAATTATTCAGTTCTCCTGAAACTTCCAGTTCTCCTGCCTCAGCCTCCCCAGTACTTGGGATTAAACACATATCATTTTTTTAAAAGCTCCCCCCATCCCACGTATTTCACATCTAGCATTTATATGGGCAGAATCTATGACCCTTAAAATGGAGAAACAAAATTAAGAAGGGGGGCATTTTCTGTTACACTGAGAAGACTGAGCAAATGTCATAGAAAATTCTATTACATTTGGAAGTTCCCACCAATACAAAGTCACCTACGCCACTCCTCTGCTTCTTTCCCAAGTCATTCATGGAATGCACAGCCACCAGCACACCAGGCACTGTATGCCAGTCCCGGGCAGTGGGCTGCAAATGTACACAGTCATTTAACCCCAACCCACAGTCCAGATGGCGGGGGACATCAGGCAGGGGACTGAGCTGCCCACGGTCACCTAGTTCAAAAGCAATAGACCAGGGTACAGGTGAGACCAACTGCTCTTACTCCGAGGTCCATGAGAAAGGTGAGGCTCACTTAATTAATAAGTATAGGTGCATATTTTGAGGATAGATTTTGAGGGGTATTGAGACACGGTGTCGCTCTGCAGTTCAGACTGAACTTGAACTCACTGTGTACCCCAGGGTGGCCTCAAACTCATGGCAATCCTCATGCCTCAGCTTCTTGAGTGCTAGGACAGCAGGCATACACCATGCCTGGCTGAAGATACATTTTTAAACATGTCCTAAATGAATGAAACTTAAAGGTACCCCACTCGAAGGGTTTTCCAGGAGTAAACAGTTCCTCCGACAGAACCCATAATCAGATGGTAAAGAGTATTCTCCTCACCCCCGTGTCCCTCCCATTCACAGAGCCCCATCTTCCCCGCTAGGTGCTTCTCTGCCTCCTGGCCACCTGCTCAGTCTGGGCAGTGTAACCCCACCTGGAGATCATGGGTACTTGTGCCCTCCACATTCCCTCCAGTCCCTGATGTCTAGGGCTCCTCAGTGGCTGGCCATGGTGCTGGCCACAGCTGGGTCCTCTGGTGACCTCTCCTGTCCCAGGGTCCCTCCTCCTGTGCTGCAGGCTCCCATGAGGCTTCCCCACCCAGTCTTACAAACTCTGCAGGCCTCAGCCAGCAGCTATTTGCTGGTGCTAAAAATATCTTTCCCAGTCACATTTTTAGGTGCCATGGCTTATTTCGTGTCACTATAATTTTCCCCCTTCTTTATAAATCTGGCCTGTGCTTCTTAGCAGTAATAAATCTCAAATGCAAATAAATAATACCCTCACAGAACTAAAGACACAAAAAGCCGCCTTTCAAATCTACGGTGAGCGCACTATTCCTGGGATGTGCCAAAGCATTCAGAGGAGTCCTAGGTAAGCTTGGCTTCCACCTGGCCCTCCTGACTCCATCCTGGTAGAGACCTGTCCACTCTGCCCCTCCAGGAAGGCCTGCTCCCCGCCCTTCCACCAGAGGGCTCCTGGCCCAGGTCTTCCAAGATGGCGTGCTGGGCTGGCCAAGATGACATACTCGGAAGCTCAGGTCATTATTCCTTTTTTTTTAACCACAGCCAAATTTCTTGGTCTTGGAAAGCATGCAACTTTTTTTCATGAGGTCTAACGGAAATTATTGGGGGCAAATAACAGTTCTAAAAAATGCAAAAGGAATGCAGCACTGTCTGGAACTGCACTGGACAGCAGCTGACTGTGGCCCAGGCTCTCATGGGCTGATGGGGAAGAGACGCACAGACCCAGGGGGGACAAGGTGTGGCTGATGGTGTCCAGGACAGGGACCCTCTTACAGGAATCATCCCCTTCCTCTGACAGTGCTTCAGGGCAGCAGATGTTCATGGTCACTCAGCCTAGGAGGAGCTTCCTGTAACCACCCTGGTGACTCCACATGCAGGAGTATGTCTCCAGAGGAGGGACCCCTGTGGTATCCCTGGCCCCAGTGGAACTAGGAACTTTCCTTTCTTGCTCTTTGGACACAGTCCCTACATCTTGGGCAACATGGCAGAGGCTGGGGACCTGGCTGGCCACCATGTACCAGGCCTTGAGGGCACCCTCCTGGGTGCCCAGGGGTCCTCTCTCAGGAGCCAGACACCCTAGTCCACACTAGGAAGCAGAGCTATGCAGGAACTCATCAGCCCACAGAATCATGACAAGTAAATGTTTATTGTTCAAGCTACTGGCTTTTGGAGTGGTTTCCTCTGCAGGCAGATGATGGGATTCCTCAGCAGGTGTTCCAAGGACATGGAAACTTTCTGTTTTAGGGTCAGCCTAGGCAGAGCTCAGAGTTGACTCGAGCGCTCCTTCTTCCTGGACCTGTCCCTCTCTCCCAAGACCTCGTTGTGCTGTTGTCTCTGGGTCCCGCTGTAGTCACCAGGATGCAGCAGAGGCTGGAGGACTGACTCCTGGCCAAAGCCTCAGGGACCACAGAGCATTTCTACAGGTGGTCTTATGACTTCTAGCTGCCATGCAACACAAACAGCGAAGGGCACATGGGCCAAGTAGAGTGAGTTTAGTCACTAGCCAAGACCGCTCTAGATCACGTCATGGACAACCAACCCTTTTGACACAGAGGGAGGTGGCCAGACCAGGACTGCCCAGTGATGAGCCCCGGCAGGGACAGCCCATGCCCGTGGGCTACCCATGCGCTTCCTGTTTAGGCTCCTGAGTTTAGGGCAGTTCAATACATCACATTTCTGTGACAAAAGATTACTGATCTATCTGGATGCTATGCCCTGCATAATTACATTACCAAGATCTCCCTAAAGTTTTTCCAGCCCAAGTGATCAGAGAAGACATGAAGCAGAATTTCAAAGGAAATTTTGCTCCATTTCAACACATGGATGTATTATTCCACTCACCTGATCTGAAAGATCACCAAGAAAGCTCCTTGGAATCTGCAGAGCCCTTCCAAGGAGCAAGTGAATTCTCACTTGGCAGGACGGGGCCCAGCCGCTCTTCCGGGACTCCGGATACAGTGACATGGATAAACTGACACGACATTGTGGATATCTAAGATCACCAAACCCCACAGAGGTACAACAGCCACTCAGTCTGTTACCAACCAAGATCTAAACCTGGTAAATGATGGTTTAGGTCTCTTGTCTCTTCCGGGCAGGTGGAGGTGACCTTCAATGCATCAAAGATAAAATCACAGAAAATAGGGAGGCTGGGGGCAACGCAGTCATGCTCCCTGAGAAATCAAGATGGGGAAATAGCTTATACAGGCACCAAAAGGGCCACTCACAGAAGCGCCAGATGAAGACAAACGGAGGAAAGAGACAGCTGCTTCTCACAGAGACACCAGAGTCTCACCAAGGGGCCTGGCGCACAGAGGCATGTGGGCAGGAAGGCGGAGAAGCAAGGAATGAAGATGTTCCCGGGTCCCCCACATTAGAGATGAAGAATGTCAGGTCGCCACTCTCAGCAGCACCATCAACCAAAGAGATGCTTGAAGTGTCCAGTGTGAATTGTGTTATCATGTGCCAAGTCCCCAGCAAAGCAGCATGGAGCCAAAGATCCACAGAAAGGGACACCTGCCCTCCCCTGTGCCACCCAGCTCACAACATCACTGTGTGTCTTAATTACTTTCCTCGTTGCTGAGACAAAATGCCCATCACCCAGAGTTAAAGGAGGAAAATTGTAGCTCATGATTTCTAGAGGTTTCAGTTCAGAGTAGGCTGGCTTGGAGGCAGGGTGGCATGGCAGAGGGACATCACAGAGGAGAAACAGTCCATGGCAGGCAGAAGGCAGCAAGAAGCAAAGTAGCTACGCAGTACGCAATCACAGTAGCCCTCTTCTGCCCCTCATGTTGCTCTATCCAAGCTGCCTGCCTTCAGAGTGGGTAGCACACACACCCATTACCGAGGCTTGGACTGCCATTTCTCCTCTCCCTCAATTCATAGCTTAGAGCCTCAGCCACCAGTTCTCAAGGATATGACAATATTAGGAGACAGAATAATTATAGAAATGACCAGAGTAATGTAAAGTCCCTAGTCCAGTATGACTGGCATCCTTATGAAAAGGGAAAATTTGAGATAAACTTGGATAGAAGGAAGATGATGTGAAGACTCAGAGAGAAAATAGACATCTACAAGCTCAGGAGAGAGAGGCCTGGAACAGATTCTCTCTCAGAGTCCTTAGAAGAAATCAGTCTTGCAGAGACCTTAGACCTTCAGCTTCCAGTATTGTGACGCAAGGCATTTCTGTTATTTAACCTTCCTAGTCTCTTGTACTTTGTTACAGTAGCATTAAGAGACTCATACACTTCTAGAGAGGAACTTGTTGAGTTATTTTAACACACAAAACTTAGAAGCCCCTGATGGAGATAGCCTCAGGACACACACTCATGAGCTCCACACTATTTCTTCCTGGACACTGACCCTGCCCATGGCACATCCCAGCGTGATGTCCTGTCATCCCACCTCCTAGATTGTCTTAATTTTGACAAAGATGAGACTCTTTAACTTCACCTTTGGGAATGTTATGTGGGCCCCACCATCACCTTCTCCACTCTGGAACACTTTTCTGAACAAAATCTAACTACCTGAGGAGCTGGGGGAAGGCTTTGGAGTTAAGGGCTGGCATTCTCCAGGTGACTCTGGTCTTGTCCTCTATTCTGAGGGCCTGGTTAGTGAATACCAAGACTAGTTTTCTGCGTGTGCTCTGGAAATAATAATGTTTCCATTACCTTTGGGTAAAATAACTATAAAATGGCTATAATCTAAAGTTAGTAGTAACACAGGAAAATAAAAATATTGTGACAGCAAGAGTCTGTAGACATTGCTATGGCCTGCTGGTTCTTCTGAAGAGGCAAGAGGGAGAAGCAGGATGCAGGAGAAAGAGAAGCTGTGGGTGCTACAGGGCTGTAAGCAACAATTCTGAAGTCTCTACCGTGGGTGGCAAGAGAGAGGGACCTCTTACTCCAGAGACAAAGGTGTCTCATGGAGCCAATATAATTCCTTAAAGAACAGCCAAAGACCCAAGAAAAGGCCACTGAAGGTTTGGGGCCACAGATACCAAATATTAGACATAAAGAACCTTCACACATACACACTTTTTAAAGAACTCTTAAGTAGGAGGTTATCTGATTAGTCAGATTTTCTTTATTGTACAAAATGGCTGAGGCAGGTTACTTTATAAAAAAAAGAGATTCATGTAGGTCCACAGCTTCAGAGGCCGGAAAGCCAAAGGACATGGCACAGTCCCTAGTGAGTCTCAGTATGGCTCCACAAGGGAAGTGTTCTGTATATTGCCCAGTCTAGTCCCTTGCCCTCCCTTACAAAATCACCTGATTCAGTCATGAGGCTCTACCTCAATGGCCCATGTTAACTG
Organism: Dinomys branickii; assembly: GCA_004027595.1. NCBI lineage: Eukaryota > Metazoa > Chordata > Mammalia > Rodentia > Dinomyidae > Dinomys > Dinomys branickii. The sequence continues at coordinate 80,125 of PVLD010001038.1, read as the reverse complement.
TTTCTCTTTTCAGAAGTCCCACCTGCAAGCACCATAGTCAGATTAAGTTTCCACTCTCTTAATACTGTTCAATGAGTCATGGAGGATTGGACTGCATGAATTCCAAGGTATAAAACCATATTCAACCCCTACCAGAGGATTAGGACTTTTGGGGTCTTACAAACTCTACCTTTAGTTGCCCTGGGCCCCGCCATCTTCTCCCTCTGTGACTCATTGGCCTTGTGCTTGATCAACACAGCTCTTCATGGGTCACCAAAGACCTCGGATAACCTGAAAAAGAATTTGATATAGTAATCCTTATTTGTTCCCAAAGATGAAGAGTGAGGATTAACTGTACATTTAGTAATAAAACCTATTTCTTGAAATAGTATTGTGAAATATTCTAGAAGGGTTGAAAAACCCTTCCCTTCTAAGAAAGGTGAGGGGGACATTCCAGTCCTACGAGGGAAATGGAGCATGCTGAAGCAAAAATTAGAAATAAAATAAAGATCTGACCCAAACTGGCATTCTGAAGCATTCATATACTTTTGCAAAGAAAATATTTTAAAAATGTTTCCCTTTCCTCAAGGCCCCAACTTTGGTAATAGTGGTTTCCCCAGATCATCCCTTTAGGACTTTGCTCAAAACAAAGCAGTGAGGTTTATAAAACATCCCGAGGATGGTGATTAAACAATAACCAGTCTAAGGAAAGAAACAACCTTTTTAATTTGTACATGTCTTTTAAAGATCAGAACACTACCAAACTAAAAAGAGAATTATACTTAGAATAGGTATATACACAAATCGGCAGTTCAATCTCTTCTTTCTTCCTTCTTTTTCTTTTTTGAGATGAGAATTTTTGTACTCAACTTTCCAAGTAAAATATCCAACTCCAAAATTTTACATTTAGCATAATCTTTATGAGGTAGCAAAGTGCCAGTGTCATCCACTTCAAGTGAAAATATTTTCTACTAGAAAATGGCTTAGATATTGCATCAAAATCAATATTTGTGATGATCAAAATTATTTATGAATTGCTCCTCCCATTCCACCCAGAAATCTCCACCTGAAGCCTTCCGACCTGTGCATAATGGTGTTTAATCTAAAATGTCCCAATGTCACAGCCAAGCATTTGTTGCAATATTTAAAAAACGCAACACGGGGGGAGATCAGGATGCAAAGCTGCATGTATAACATGACCCTAGTATTACGAAAGAAAAAGAGTAAAGGAAACAAAGGAGTAGCCAAAGCAGGGGGATAGCCTGAAGACAGTGCACTGAAACCCTGACAGACGTGTCTTTGGGCTTCCAATGAGAATTATGAAGGACTGTTACTTCCTCCTTTTTAAAATCTTTTTGCAATTTATTTCAAAATCTACAAACGAAAACTATTTGTCATTGTATATATTTGTCACATACAACACGATATTTTGGAACACATATACAGGGTGTAACGGCTAATTCTGGTTAGTTAGCACATCTTACCTCACTACTTATTTTTCGTGGTAAGAACCTTTTAGATCTAGTGTGCGTGGTTTTCAGCACTGTTCCTCGTTGGAGTCACTTCAATGGACAACAATTCTCTTGAACTTACTCCTTCTGCCAGAAATGTTGTGTCTTTTGAGCAGCATCTCCCCAGTGCCTCTCCGCACCCCGCATCACTGACTATCAAGGAAATGGGAGAAACCGCAGGGAGATGCCAGCCCACCTGTCAGAACAACTGTGAACAAAGAGACAAAGGTAACAAGTCCTGGCAAGGATGTGGAGAAAAAGGAAGGCTTGGACACCACGGGTGGTACACCCTGACCGGAATCAGTACACGGGTTCCTCAAGAAATTAAAAGTAGAAGGAGCACATGGTACAGAAATTCGCCCACAGGGTACGCAACCTAAGAACATGAGATCAGTACACTGGAGAGAGATGTCTGCTTTCCCATGCCCGCTGCAGTATTATTCACAGTAGCCAAGCTATGGAAATGACCAGCATGTCCATCAAGGGATGAATGGACAAAAAGAATGTGGCTTATAAACACAGCATAATACGACTCAGCCTTCTACAAGAAGGAAATTCTGTCCTTTGTGACAACATGGGTAAACCTGGAGAATGTTATGCTACGTGAAATAAGCCAGACACAGAAAGGCGGCTGCCAGGCTCACTTGTGGAATCTAACAGAGTTGAGCCCTTATTTTCTGCTTTATGGTTTGGTGTGTTTTCCAAATTTTCAAAACCCAAAATACTCAACTTTATAATCAGAAAAGAAAAAAAAAGAACATAAGGCCTAATCATTTGCTAATCCTAAACATATTTTTGGAGTATTTCCTTCTGACACCAGCCATATGGAAGAGGGTTGACCCTTTGTGTAGTCGGATGACGAGGTGCTCCACAGCGGAGGGAGGGTGACAGTGAATACTACTGTGCTACAGAAGGATATCAGCCAATGGAGGTGTTTCCAAATTTCTTTTTCTCTAAATTCAAAACTCAATACCGATTATTACTTAGTTCATTACTGCTTTCCATGGACACGCGGTTAAATCAGTATTTGGTTTCCAATCGTTGCAAAGGGAGTAAGAATTTTCAAAACCCGGGCTGAGATTCCCTACACTCCACTCTCCTATGGTAGATATTTGTGCCAAACCTCTACTGGCCTGAGAGTACAGCTTGATTTATGGTGGAGACACAGTTGGGCCTGATTTAAAGACCAGGGGAAAGCCCAAGGAGGATTCTAGTAAATATATGCAACGGGTATGGTTAAATTAGCATTACAGCATTATTAATATTTCATTTATCCTGAGGGCATTTATCTGACAACATAAATTACCCATAACACAGCAGAGAAGGCACAAAGGCTCCCAAGAGCCGTGATGTCACGGAATCTGGGGAAGGAGCTTTGCCAGGGAAAGGCACCTCCCCAGCCGCGTGAGGTCACGGCAGGCCTAATGAAAGCAAAGCTGCCAGAAAATGCTTCAAGCCAGGCTCAGGCACTCAACAGTCACAGACACTGGGGAAGACTGGACTGAGCAATCCGCTCAGCCCCACCCCATGGTGCCTGGCCCAACAAATGCTGAGAGCAGAGGTGGCAGGGTCTCAGGACCTGTGTGGGGATGCTAGGCTCTGCTACTGGAAATGAGGACACAGAACATCACCCCTGGGGTTCACTTAGGTCCAAATCTCTTGTTGTGAAAGGTAGAGGAGTGGATATGATCCTAAGGGAATCCCCACCAGAAATGCTCTGAGCACCAGAAGGGCCGGAGCAGTCTGCCCAGGCAGGTGTGGTGTGGCAGAAAGAGGCCTGAGCATGGAGCCCCGCACATGCGGCAACCCACCCACCAAGAAGCTGCTGGAGCCTCTCTCGGCCTCTGTTTGCCCATCTAGAGGCTCAGTGAGAGGGACTCACTGGCAAAGCTGTGGTACAAGCCCAATGAGACTGTGCTCATGACACTGGTATGGGACTCAGGAATAAATGACCTCTTTGTTCCCCAAAAGTGTTACACACAAGAGCCACTCCTGATGCACACTTTCCTGGCCACCACATGTCATAAGTAGTGAATATTGCTTCCACAGAGGCCAGCTACTGGGAAGACAGCTGCGAGGCATCCATGAGCAAAGCACCACGGCTGCGGGAGGACCCGGCCCTCACTGAGCAACATCAGCCTGGCAGGAAGGCTCCGTGTCCGCCAGCAATGCCAGGGACAGAGTGCCACGGCCGACCCCTGTGCTCATGGTGAACACAGACGTGGAGACACTAGTTCTTCATTTATGGTACCACATCCATGGCAAAGGTAGCAGACACCACTGGCTGCTCCCACCCCTTTACAGAAGGCACCCCAGTGTTCCTAGGACTTGGAGCTCACCCCACAGGACCCACCCAGGAAGGGTGAGCCCCACTCTTGAGTGAATCCCGTCCCTGGGCACCCCTGCCCCTTGCACTGACCAAGGAATGGATATGCAATATGATTCTCGTCAATTTAACACTGCAAGGGTGAGTGAGAGGGCTTCTAAGGCCATGTGAGATTGGTCCTGTCTGTGTGACATTTGGAACTGTGACACTGTCTAAGGACCATGACAGGAGGCAACATGAAGACAAAACCCGCATACTGTGGCCATCCCGGGAAAGGCGAGAGAAACCTCCTGGGTGTCTGTTAGGAGGGGGAGAGCACAGCTGAGCGACCATTAGGGTGCCTCACCTCAGGGCTGCTTGTCCTGTTGAGTGTTTTGTCCCTGTCACCCGAACCAGAGTAGTGGCTGTTCCTGGCAGCACAATTTCCCTAGGTGCTACCGTATCACTGCTCAAGAGTCACCATTGATATCCTTAATACAGACAAGCTGAATCTACACTTTGGTCCAAATTTAAAAATAAAATGATCTACTGGAAATTAGCTCAGCCTGTTAATCTCCTGGCTCAGAACATGCTATCCAAGACTTAGGAAACAGAGAACTCTTACCCAGAGAAGTGACCTGTCTCAAGCCATCCTTGTCCTGAGTGCCCAGGTACCAGAGGTGCCATGAGATGTACCCACAATTAAAAAGAAAAGGAATGAGGCAAGTAGGCCTGAGCTAAATAACTGATCAAAGACAGAATGTGGTCAGGGATGTTGATGGCACCGCAGAGGCAGCTCTCCCCCACAGCACTGTGGACAATGCTGCTCTGCACAGCGGTTATGTGGTGGGTTTGTGTTTCAGTGCATGGGGCAGAGGAGCAGTGCCTGAAAAAGAAGAGTGACCAAGAAGCAACAGCAAGGAGGTGACAGGGTGCTCAGGAGCGGTGTGTGGTAGAGAGAGGCTTTTCCATCCTAGGAGCTCAGAGACGTGGAATGATTTGTCCCTGTAATTAGGAGTTCTACTTTCATTTGTCTCCTTCAAGAATTTAAACTCAACCCGCCCCTCACATTCATTCATTCATTCAAGTGTCCATCCATCCATCCAACCAACACACACCTACACACCCCTCTGTGTTGATCACTAAGCTCAGTACTGAGCACTGGGGTGTGTGCCCAGGACTTCAGAGTCACCCAGAGGACAGAGATGTGCAGAGGTCTGCACAGAACCAGCTCCCCACTGCCTTGCCTGGCATTTGTGCCAGAGCACAGGCTGGCTCAGTGTCAGAGTCACTTGCGGAGTTTTTCAAAACACAGACCCCACACCCTGCCTCTTCCTTTAACAGGAGCCCTAAAGAAGAAGGACCTGAAATGCTCTCTGTGGGACTGAAGGAGGAAGGTGGAGGACAGCACCCAGACCTCCTGACAGACAGAAGGGTCAAAGAGAGAGCCCAGGATGCAGCGGGAGCAGCTGAGGAAAGGAGGAAGCTCAAGAAGACCTAAGTCCTAGGAGGTTCAGGGAGACAGAGCCGGACCCATTGCCCATCAGTAGAGAGATTCAGGACTCAGAGACATCACCTAGCAGGCCACATGGGCTGGGAACGGGACCTGGACCCTCAGCAGGTCCAGATGGTTCCGTAGGGACTGATGGGGTGGCAGGGTGCACAGCTACTCATGAAGGAGGTGGAGGACAAGGAGGGAGGACAGAGCAGCAGTTTAAGGACAGGGCCCCGATGCCTCCACCCACCCGGGGCTTGCTGGGCACCCAGGGCTTCGGATACTGCTAACAGCAGCTGAAACCCAGTCCTGTGCTCGATGGGTCTACAGTGCAATTAGATCAGATGTGCTCAATCTAATGAATCCACTGCCTTGCTGAGTTTGTTTATTAAAGATGAGGAAAGCGGAGAGCAGTGGCCCTGCATCCACAGGGGTCTGTTCAAGGCCCCTGGGTGGGTGCTGGAAAGTGCGGAGAGTACCGAGCCCTATGCAGACTTTGCTTTACCTCACAATGTGATAAGGGTTCGTTGAGAAATTAGGCCCAGCACAAGATTCACCACTAGAACAAATACAACTGTGCAGTCCTAACAATGCATCAGCATGAAAGTTCTGTGAACACGGCCCCTCTCTAGAGGCAGGACAAATATTAGGGCTTTCCGCCTGGAGAGAAAACTTGTGGCTAGAGGGACCATTGTTGGTTTATAGCAGAGCAGTGGGGACAAAGGTGCCAGGCACAGTGGCCAGGTAGAGTGCAGCCTGCGGATAAAGCATAGGAAAGACCCAGAGGTTGCCACATGATGGGCTCAGCGCTGGCCAGTGGCGGTGCCGGCACACTGGAAGACAGGACAGCTAGTCACAACCCGCTTTTCAAAGCACAGACGCGTTGGCTATCTCTGCCCGGAGAATATTCCCACAGTGGCCCGTGTGAAGGAGCTCAGAGTCCCACACACAGAGACAGGAGAGATGTACACAGGGCTGGTCAGGAAGCCCTCAGGAGCCAGCTGTACTCGAGCTCCAGAGCCAGAGAGCCAGAGGGCGTGGCTGTGTGGCTGCGGGGTAAGGACCCCGAGGTGTCACTGAGTCCCCGTGACGGGTGAGCAGAATACAGCAGCCGGACTTCCAGATCAGGAACGAGCAGGGCCAGGGACTCCTGTGTGCTCATGTCTTCTTCCTGCGGCTGCCGTGAGCCTGGGCTGCGCCTGCCCACTGGGTAACCATCACTCTGACACTGTCAGGCGTGCTGGGGACGCGGTCCTGCACTTCCTCCGAGTCACCAAGGACGGCTGCACACATAAATGGCAGCCTTGCGGAGGGGAACGGCAAGAGTCCCGGAGCACTGCAGAGCTGCTGCCGGCTGCGCAGCTGGCTTCTCCTCCGTCTGATTTGCTCTGTTGCTGTCGTGGTTTAGGTTCATTTCACTTCACTCTTCAGGGTCAGTCTTTGTGCCGCTCAACACTAAAGCCACCTCGTCACCCTCACTTCTTTCTGGCCTCCCGTTTGTCGAAGGGCATAAACCAGCTCACTGACACTGGCGCGTGGACCACAGTGAACTTCTGATCTTGGGCCAAAGTGAACTTGGAGGCTTAACTGTTATTTTGCACATGAACACAGCCAAGGGGACCCAGGAGTCAGAAAGCTGGCTGTCAGCTTCCCAGGGAAGTAAGGACACAGCAGATCAACAGAGCCCTTACCCCTGAATGGGGACCGCGATCTGCCCCAAGGCTCCTGTGAAAATGACAAGGTTAACCAGCTGCACTGGAAAGGTGGGTGGCAGCAAATTAGGCAAAGCAATTAAAAAAATAAAAACCAGTTCTTCACTCCCATTTTACGCAGAGCTTTGCTAGAAAAACACATCCACCAGGGATCTTTCTCCTCAGTTCAACTGGAAAAACAAATATCCATTCATGTCATAGCCGCAGACGACTGAAAAGCAAGCCGCAGATTAAGGGAATGTGGCATATTTCTAAGAAAGTTCATCAAATAAAATATCTTTGAGAACAGAATACTGAATCCTGTTTCAGAAGTCAGTGTGGGCTTCGAAATGAATTCGGACTTCGTACCATCAAAAGTTCAAATCCTAGAGACAGCGAATGTGTCTGTTACCATCTTTGCAGTGAGATGTTTCTCACTTTCGAACAATGACAGAGCAGAAAAGAAGTGGAAGCGTAATACATAATTGCCTCTAATGTTATGGATAAAATAACTAATTGCTGACCAATATTCATTTCTCTTTGGTACTGAGGATAGAACCCAGGACCTATATCCCCAGGTCTTTTAAAATATTTATTTATTTTATCTCACTTTATTTGATACAAGGTCCTGCTACATTTTTAAGTTGCCTGGTCTTGTCTTAAACTTGCAATTCTCCTGCCCTAGTCACCTACCATGCTGGGATTACAGGTATGCACCACCATGTGTGGCTCTATGTAATCAACAATGAATTAATATTTCAATGCTACAGATAAAAAAGGCAAAACTGCTGAGTGCAAGAGAATCTGTAATAGAGCAAAACGGTAGCCCACGCTGCCAGAGGAGCCCGCACAGCACCATCAGCCGGACAGAGGAGGAAGCAGAGCTCTACAGCTGACGTACAACAGAGACAGACGCGGGGGGTTAGAAGGCTTCCTAGGGAGAAGTGACTAGCATTAAAGACAGAAAGAAAAAGGTATTTTAAATTCTCAACTCTATAGTACCTGTCATTATTGCAGTGCTATTAGGAAAAGAGACCTGTCATTACTTAAAGACTACCAGCAGGGAATGTTTTCCACATGGTCTTTCAGGATGAAGAGTTTCAAAGACTTCTGAACCTGTCAGGAAAGCAATTCCATGCCCACTGGGTTTGCTCAAACACCTGGGCATGCTGGAGATGGGTGGGCACCAGCCAGGGGCATGGAGACCAGCTTTTCCTTTTCTACTGAGGTTTGGCTGGTTTAAGAGAAGGGCAGAAAGATCATTTTATTGGTCCTAGCCACAACTTGGAAATGGAAGATATTTAAACTAACCTCCCCGATATTTAAAATAGAAATCACGGACCTCCCTAAAGTGCTTTTCACTGGTATTTAGGATGTGAGGTTTAAAACTTGCCTCCAGTTTTATAAGTATCATCAAAATTTTCCATAAACTCCACCATCAAAGAGTCATTCCACAAGCATGACCATTCATTCGTCCAACACGAGACCTGTGTACAAGGCTACAGGGAATAGGAAAGCTCCAAGATACATCTCTCATTCCTAAAGAGCCTATGTTCTTTGCAGAAGAGCAAAGTCGTGGCCGATTCTCGTCACATAGGATAAGAAGCAATATGGCTGCTCTGATACGAAGCCCTGGGACAGTTCAGGAAGGAGGACCTAGGCCACAGAAATAGAAAACATGCACACAGACAAAAGAAGTGGGGAGCAACCCCACAGACAGGATGTGAGGTATAACTTAAAAACAATACAGGGGTGTTTAAATAAAAAAATTATTGCAGTAAAAGACGCATTACCATTAACCTCTTTTAAAATTTCTCCCTTCATCCTGAACACGCTCATCCCACCATCCTGGCCACTTCCTGCAGCAGCTCTGGAGTCCTCTTTCCTGAGGGTCTAGTTGCACTGTCCTGGCTGCCTCCATGTCTTGAATGAATTAAAAATGTGTCCCTCTCATGGTCATTTTGACTTTGCGGAAAAGCCAGAAGTCACACGGTGCCAGATCCGGGGAATGAGGTGTTTTTATGAGCTGCTTTTCCAAGGAATGGCACCCAGCAGTAGCACTCACTGTATTCTGATCACGCCTCATGAAGGCACTGAGGAAAGAGGACTCCCAAGCTGCTTCACAAAGTTGCCAAGAGTGATGGGAAGAGTGTGTCAAAAGCAAGAGGGGAGATTTGGAAGGGATCCCTGGCGATGTGTCTTTTACTGTAATAAATTTTTATTTAAACATTCACTGTATACTTTGATCACCCCTCATAGCGTCAGCATGACAGGCAGTCAAGTTCAAGGGCATGATGGCTGTTGCAGACGCAGCTCCCGATGGGGTCACCAGAGCTACTTCTTCCAATGAGAATCGCAGATATCTGAAGTAAACACCTCCTGTCAAGAACACAAAAATGTTTTTATCATCTCTGCCATCTCCTGAGGTGCAGAAAAGAGCTTCCCAGGCAAAAGAGAGTTGGGGGAGGTGGACAGAGGTGTGGAGCTGCAGACCAAGTCCACAGGCAGAGGTTCCAGCAAAGCACAGAACTGAGGCCCAGAGCACGGCAGGCACGTTAGCTGGGTAACGGAGGACTCCGTGGCTCACAGAGAGCTGCACTGCAGGCTGTGAAGTGTGAACCCCATTCTGAAAAGAGCAGCAGGAGGCTTCGAGCCTCTGTAGGTGGGGACTCAACGAGGCCCGAAGGGTGAGAAATTGCCTCCTCTGGCCGCTGTGCAGGAAGCTGGCCAAGTGCTTGCTGGGTAGGAGTTGAGGATGTGGTAGGGCAAGGTCTTGCAGAGTTCACAACCAGCCAGCATCTGCTTCCCAAGGAGAACATCTCCTCTTGGAAGAGTGGTGCAGGGGGCCGCTCGGAGGCATCAGCACTCAAAAGCAGAGTTCCCAGCCACAGAGGGGTGCGGGTGGGGACTGGGGTGCGCAGGTGGGAAAGAGCTGCTGGAGGAAAAGACAGAGGAGTCCCGGAGGCAGAGCGTGGCTGGTGCAGGGCACCTCCTGGCCTCTGGCCTCCACTCACCTGCTGCAGAACCAACACATGGAACCTCTTCCCACCTGAAGCATCTTTGGGTTCTCAATTTGCACCATTTATGAAGTGCAATTCTAAAATGTATTCAGCAACTTTTCCCTTTCTGGGAAAGAGTGGTAAGGACCAGAATTTTTCTTTGCTGACCCGGTCATCTGGAGTATGACCAAATTGTGCAGTGCCCAAACCTGACCCTCCAGCCTGGATCTGCCTCTTAGTAAAGGGAGTGGTTGGCTATTTTAGAGTAAACAGGGCAGCTAATTTTTTATTTCAAAGCAAAAAAGGCACCATGAGCCCAGTTAACTCAGCAAATCGGCTGCCACTTTCCATGGTGGCAACACCAGCTTTGTTTCTAATGCCCAGTGGAGTCCTTGGTAGCATTAACCAGGGCCTGAAAGAGGTTGTTCCCAACCTCAACCCCAGATGTCTGAGGTTTGGGGAGATCCCCAGTTTGGAGACAGAAGAGTAGGAATCAAAGTCAGGATTCCAACACAGCTTCCACTTATTCCCAGGAACCGTACTGTCCCCTAGGCGGGGCACGTCGCTGCCTGTGGACTGCAAGGCAGAGAGAGCAAAGTTTCCTGGTGCCCTTTCTGAGCATCATTTCCATCTGGCACCTCTCCCAGGACACAGTGACACAGACTGATGATGCCACAGAACTAATTCACCCGTCCCCACGACAGAACCATGCAGGCTCCCTCACCTTTGCTTGGGTAACTCCCAGTTCCCCCGGAACACCGTTTGCTCAGCATCTCTGGAGCGAGGAGCTGAATTCACATCTAGAAATCTCACCCCACCCCTTCACCCTTCCTGGTTTGGCCAGGGCAAGGTACTGAGTTCAGGCTGAGCTGGAAGTAGAACAGCGCTGACTCCTGTTCTTTGGGCATGGGTGTGGACACGCACTGGGCAGCCTGGACCTCAGCCACTGCCTCCACTCAATCGCTTAGGTCCAGGTCATCAACTGCAAACAGAAGCCAGCATCCCCCACCAAAGGCTGGTACATTGGTACAGGACACCCAGAGATACGAGTGCCGGCTCAGTGAGAGCTCAGCACCCCTATAAAATCGCCATCTGCTCCTATCTGTCAACAGCTTCATCCTGCCACCAGCACCCCCACCCAGAACGGTCCCTGGAAGCAGAGGGATTGCTGGCCTGCCCTACAGACTTCGCACGCACCAGTATTGGTGACATAAACCAGGTCCTTAGAACAAAGCTGCACTATAGTGGCACTCACCCTCAATCCTAGCATTTAGAAGGCTGAGGCAGGATGATCGCTACAGGTTCAAGACCAGCCTGGGTTATATAATGAGCTCAAGGACATCTTGAACTACATAGTGAGCCCCAGTCTCAAGAAAGAAAGAAAGAAAGAAAGAAAGAAAGAAAGAAAGAAAGAAAGAAAGAAAGTCCTATTCCATTTACCTATCCATCTAGGAGAGGCCAGTTTCTCAATGAAATCTCCTATCCAGACCTACATCCATCTATCTATATAAAATGCCCTGTCTGGCAGGGCTTTTCCGAAGCTGTGCAGGAGCTAAAGGAAGACAGATCTTCTACAGGGCTGCAAAGATCACCACTGCCGTCCCCAACTGTGGGAATGGCTGGGCCTCGGGGCTGGTGCCAACCTCCAAATCAGAAGTGCCGGCCTGGGTAGGGGGTGGAGGAAATGCCCAGGCGTGTGGAGATTCTAGTTCATAGCTGGAAGACCATTTCCCTCCGGGAGGGCTGAGTGAAACAAAAATACCCCTCAAGAGCAAGTATTGAAGAAGCCGCTCCCCAGGGCCTCAGGGCCCCTCCGGCCACCCGCCCCAAGGAGAATGAAGAGCCCCGCCCCCATGTCCAGCCCCTCTCCTTCCAGCACTGCAGGGCCCAGCATGACATCAGCTCTGCTCCCGGGTGAGTGGAGGGCAGAAACAAGGACCTCCCTTTAGGCTGTCCAAGAGCTGTGATGATGCCCTAATGAAGGTGAAACCACAGAACCAGTGGAAAGTAGGAGTAAACTATTACAGCATGCTTCTGGCTTAAAAATGTCAAGAGGACTTGGCTTGTTTTGTGTCTTCATTTATATTTCAATTTTATTTGGACAACCCATAGCCAGATATACAGTGTCTCCTATAAGTGCGAAACTGTGATGTCAACCTGAGATGTCAGACGATTTCTAAACTCTGATTTAGCACCTCAAAAATAAACGCCAGGCTGAGGTTTCCAACCTCTCCATGTGTCTAACTCCACTTGGGAATCCTGGCTCCAAGACTCTAAGGGTGCACTATTCCCTACTGGATCTTCTTCCCCTCTGGCTCTTCAGTGGAGTTTACTGGGAACAAGGGTCAGCCAGACTCTTGACCTCCACCCTCTGTACACAGCACTCACCAGTCTTATTGCTGGGACTGAAGGAGATCCTAGAATTTAGAGAATCACTGTGTTCTAGGATTGAGAGGGTAAGGCCCAGTGGCTACCTCACCACCAACCCAGAAGACAGCATCCACAATGCAACAGCTACACTGGGCAGGAATCCAACCACACGATTTTAATACTACCAGTGATGGGGCCACCAATGGAAGGTTCAGTTAAAAAAGGACCATGTTCTCAAAATGCATACAAAGTTCTGCAAAACCAAAAGAAAATCAAGGCATACCCTTTTGGTGGCAAAGATGATACGCTGAGTTAATTTGTGATGCAATACAATGCTGTAGTATCTCAAAAGACAAGCACATAGGCAACAAAAATATAGATAAATAGATGACAGATTGTTCAACAGATGGATAGATAGATAGATAGATGATAAACAGATAGATAGATGATAGATAAATTTGAGTTTTAATTCCCAAAATTAACCAGAGAAATCGAGATAGGTAATGGGTGGGGATTGGATTCTCAACTAAACATTGCCCTATAAAAGAAGAATTGCCCCCATTTTAATTCTTAGATTTCTTGACCCCTCATGTTTCCATGAGAATTTTACTCCAAGAACTCATCCCTGTATTTCTCTTGTTTCTTGTCTTTTCCTTATTTGTTTAATTTTATCGGGCACGACATGGTGGATGTCAGCATTTCCGGTGCTCAACCCGACTTCTGTAAAGAAGGAACGTTTGTCTCCCAGGTAGTAATAATGGAAACAACTTCAAATTCACTGACATAAAAATGTTAGAGCTTAACGAGCACTTTCTTAAAAGGAAGTCATTTATGAGAACATTCCTGAGCCCGCTCTCTTGTCTTCCGCTCTTTTCTTTCCTCTTCTTTGCCTGCGCCACTAACTCCAACTTCTTGAATTAATTTTAGATTTTAACTTTTGACACTTTCATTGGGAATGTAGGATCTTTAAAAGAAAGAAACGAAAACAGCTGTACAAACATTAGACCTTCAAAACCTAAATGATTTTTAATAAATGTTGACTTTAATTGTTGAGGAGGAGGTGGTAAAGACCGGGAAAACCCCACCACTGATGTATTTGCAGCAATTTAATCTGTCTTTATTATTAAAATTGCTTCTCCTTTTTTGTGAATAGCAGTGATGGGCAACAACCCTCAGAAAATCATGCTTGAAAACATCAATTTATGGGCTTTGTGATTTTTTTTACCCTTTTTCCCTCAAGCCCTTTTGAAGAAAACCTTTGAACACCTAAGTGTGATGCTTAAAGTCTTTAAGCAGCTGGAAGTTCCTGTATAAAACACATGAGCCTTTCACTCCCAGAACTCTAAGATCTGGTGGGAGCCCTCAAAAAATAACGATTCCAGTTGGTAAGAATTTCCTCTGAAGAAGTGAAAGGCAAACCACAACCACGTTGAAAAAGTTAATCAAGAGTGCTCTGCCTGCTCTCAGAGCAGGTTAACCCAGCCACGGTCAGGCTGGAGCACAAATCTCAGGAGACAGAGGGGAGCTCTGCAGAGTGGAGCGCAAATCACACCCAGGCCTCTGGAGAGCTCCCAGAGGTTAAGCTTTGCCTTCCTATTGAGGTTTCCTACAGAACAACGCTTTGAGTGGACATCTCTGCCAAAGGAGGAGATCTGACCTGTCCCGGGTCTACACCCAATCCTCTCAGTGACGATGTCAGGGCCTCTAGCAAGGAGTCCTACTTGAGCTGTCTCAGGACTTTCAGATGAAATGTTATTAAAATGCATGGGAACTTCACCGCCCCCTGGAGTTCTCGCTCTGGCCACACAGAAGAGCTCTAGCAGTCGAGAACTAGGCGACCATCACTTGACCCATCAGCTTTCTCACTGGTTCTAATGAGTCTTTCAGGTATTTTGCCAACAAAATCACAACCTTAACACCCATAAATTCCTTGAGATAGCATCCGACCCAGGAAATCACTCTTCTTGGTAAGGAAAGGCCCTTGAGATGAGATGTTCCATCATCTTTGGAGAACCGAGCTGGCAAGCAGTAAAACAGTCAATGTGTCCATAAAGCTACGGTAACACAATGGAAGGGAATTTCTCTTAGGATGATATCCCTCAACTTTTTTTTTTTTTTGGTGTTAAAATATCCTTTATTTGCTAAAGTGCTGATAAAATTAGAAAAAGAATTCTTTTTCCTTTTTTAATGTCTTACTAATCAAGATAAGTAGGCAAGCCCATTCCTCCCCTTCAATTTTACTAGTTTTATGTCTTAATAGCAGTCTTCAATCTAGAATACCCAGAAAAATAAGAAAATTTTATGAGCTACAAGAAAACAACTGGCCCGGCATGGTGATGTATCCCTGTAATCCCAGCACTTGGGAGGCTGAGGCAGGAGGATTGTTGAGAGTTTGACACCAGCCTGGGCAACAAAGTTAGTTTAAGGCCAGCCTGAACTGCATAGTGAAACCCTGTCTCGAAAAGGAAAGAAAAGAAGCGAAAGGAAGGGAAGGCAAGACAAAGAAAGGGAAGGGAAAGGAAGGGAAGGGAAGGGAAGGGAAGGGAAGGGAAGGGAAGGGAAGGGAAGGGAAGGGAAGGGAAGGGAAAAGAAATACAATTATTATAAGAAAAATAGGGCAAAATGTTCAGTACCATATCTAATGTGATTGCAACCTGGAAACAATATACAAATGTGATATAAAATGAAGACAGTCACATAAAGATGGCATAACTGGGATAATTCTAAATTTTTAAAAATTTCTTTATAATATTCATGTAGAATTATCTTTTCAATTAAAGAAATCTCAAGTAAATACATGCTCATAGAATGAACACAGATCTAAAGACCCAGACCCAAAATTACTTACCAGACCACACATATTTCTCTCTATAGCCATTGGAGAGAGTATGTCTTTCCAAAAGCATTCAAGGAAGTGCCAGTTCTTTTAACTTGTAACTGATGAGTGTGATTTATTGTATCCTAGCTAAGTACTAATCCAAGCTGCATCTCTGTGCTGGTCCTGAAGAATGATGTCTAGGCCCTACTTAGACCCTTCCCCAATGGGACACCTCCAAGAAGAACAACTTAGAAGTCTTCATGCTGTTCAGATTAGCTTTAAGCCCCTGCAAAATTAACTATCCATTTATTCTCTTTTTGAGAACATAAATGTCAACCAGAGAGAATTTTTATTCGGGACCATTGCACATCCTCTTCCACCCTGGCTCCCATTATAACAATCTCCAGTGCTTCCTAGACGAAATCTTTGCCTCCGTCTCTCCTCTCTTCCAAATGCCACGGGGTTCTAGGTTTGCTCTCTTGATGAATGTTCAGCTTTGCCTACTAGGGGAACAGCATGGTTTTATTTTCTCCTCTGCTTCTGTCTAATTTTCAACAAACACTAGAAAGTTATATAAAGACAATGATCTCTGAATAGTTCAATATCTACTTCCATCCAATGAGTTTTTAAAAGATGATTTCATTCATTGAATGCACACCCTGTCCCTGAACTTAACTGGCAAGACAATAAATGTGCTTCATGCAAAGCAGCCCTAGGTCATCACACGGCATCTTCACAGGAGAATCAGGCTTAGCTCCAATTGTGAGCACTTTAAAATGCCAGGGAAAGTCTAGCCACCATCACCTACCCTACCCTGGAAAACAATTTCTATACTTGTTACACATAGCAAAGAGCAAAAGAAAGAAAAAGAAATCCCCAAGGTCTGGAATCAAAGAAATAAATTAAATCTTGAGTAGTAACAGAGTCCACTGTAACCATGGAGTTTGTTAAAAAACATAGGTCCTTAGGCGCTGTGGGTGGGGCTCTGCAGAGACAAAGGACACCGTTTTCCGTCTGAGGGGAACAAGCGATGTGGGGTAGAGATAGAAGAGTAGAGAGAGAAAAACACAGAAAAGACAAAGACATAATGAGAGGTGCATTGATCAATTGATCAATAGATTGAAGATCCATGACCATCAAAACTCTTAGGGCTCGGGCAGAAGCAAACAGAAAACTTACTCTGTGGATCACAGAGAAAAACAAACATCACCACTGAAGATGAGCTCACAGAAACTACTACAAAATACACACAAGAAAAAACTCAAACAGTCAGATTTCGGTGGAGGCAGCAAAGGCAAAACGAAGGAGGACTGGTACCCCAAACAGCATGGATAAAAGATCCAACCCAGAGCATTGGCAGAATAAATCTGAAATGACTCTTTAAAAGAAAATTGAAATCATAATGAAAAGCAGCACAGGATAAAACAGAACCAGGTAGCGCTGAAATAACTAAGGGCCACTTTCAGAAATAAAATGCTCAGGAGACACAGTTTTAAAATCCAGTTTCTCAAAAACAATGACACACGTTAGTGTAAAACCTAGAAAGGAAGGAAAGCAGTGGGAGAAGCTGGGCAGAGACCACTGAGTCGGTAGGCTTCCCAAGGTGTTCGGTGCTGCCGAAGATTTCTACAGCGGCTAAGTAGTGAAGACGGAAAATAAAAGATATTCAAAAGACATACTTAGGAAGAAATGACAACCAGATTTAGGGGGTGGAGAATGAAACAACCAAAAAGATAAAGGACCCAGTGCAAAATAAATGTAATGAAATCCACATCAAGTCGTACCATGTTGAAACATCAAAGAGCAAGAGAGGGTATCGAAGGTGACGGGAGAGCAGGAGCGAGATTATCTACAAAGAGGATGAGTGCATGGACGCGAGATTTCCAATGGGGAAGAGGAGACGCCAGAGGCAATAAAATACATTCATGTCTTCAAAGTGCCGAGGGAGACGACTGGGAACCCGAAAATCAATGTCAGGCAAAGTTATCACGCAAGGATGGGCAAATGGAGCAAACACTGGGGTACAGGTTGAAAGATCTCAGTACTCCTAGATATTTAACAAAAGGACCATCGAGTATGTGCTCAATAAGAAGGAAATGAAACCCGGAAAGGAAAAGCAATGAAATTCAAGAAGCAAAGATTAAACAAAGAATACTAGAAAGCGCATTGGTAAATCTACATAAGCATCAGCACAATTGAAAATACGATAATAATGATCAAGTTTCAAGGCAGTTTAAAAAAAGAGCCAGGAGTGATGGCTCACGCCTATAACCCCACTATTTTGGGAAGCTGAGGCAGGAGGCTTGTTCAAACCTAGCTCGAGTAATAGTGACTTTAAGAAGACACTGTCTCAAAAAAGAAAAAAAGAAGACAGATAGATAGATAATCGGTAGGTAGATTTTTTTTCTTTTTACAAAAAGAGCTGGGATGTGGCTCAGTGCAAAGGCCTTAAGCTCAGTTCCCAGTGCCGGATAAAAAAATGCAAACAGCAAGTCATCGTAGAACTCAAATGCAAAAGAAATAGCAAAAGCGTGAATGGCAAGAGGGGAGCGGCAGAGGCTGCTGTTGTGGGGAGGCGGTGGAGGCAGCACTTCGACTTCCTGAGGTGAGAGACCCCAAGCCGAGTAAAATTAAAATGTTGACATTCCAAAGTCAGTAGGTGGGGAGAGGAGGCATAAATACGTTTATAAATGCAGAAAAACGGTAAAAATTGAAAACACCAAGTAAGCTGATAGTAACCAATACAGATATACGCTCTAATTAAAAATATATGTATCTAAATAAGTATCACTCCTCAAGACATGAATATTCTCAGTCCGGGTGATTTTACCAATCCAGTTATACTCTATACCCTGTGAGAGACATATCCAAATGGTTAAGTAAAGAGAAAAGTTTAACACAAATTTATTGAAAAGCATTCAGCTGATATACCAATTAAGCATTTCAGCTAGTAACATAAAAGAAAGCTGGAGAAGCAATTTTATTATCAAAAAAGAAGAAGAATTGGCGACAGGATTATTTACTAGCCGTGATGAGGGGCAATGCTTCAGGATAAAAAGAACTAATTCACCAAGAAGATAGAAAAATCCAGATGACGTATGTGCCAAACAACAGCACCCCAAAATATATAAGCAAAACTTGACAGAATTTTTAAAATTGTAAGCTATAAAAACAGAACTTTCTTTGAAAGTTTCTCACTGTCACCAAAGCCAGTAGGTCAAGTAGACAAGCAGTACGGTGGACCACAACATTCTTCTGAGACTGTATGTGTCACTCTTGGTGATGTGGACCTAAAGCTGAGGCTTTGGAGGGGCCTGGGACCCCACAATCCAGACACAGCCAGGAATCCTGCGGAGACCTGGCTTACTGCGAGGTGCTGACACAGCCTTAGGTAGCTGACATACGGGGCAGAGAACAGACTTTGTCTTTGCTGCTCCATAAGGCACAATTCGCAGTAGCTAAGTTGTGGAAGCAGCGTAAATGCCCATCAACAGGTGAAGGGATAAAGAAAATGTGGTATTTATACACAATGGAGTACTACTTGGCCATTAAGAAGCATAAACTGGAGTCATTTGTAGGAAAATGAATTGACCTTGAGATCATAATGTGAAGAAAAATAAATCAGACACAAAAGGTTAAATACCACATGGTTACTTACATGAAATACCCAAAATACAAACAGCTTAAAGAGTACAACAAAGGCGAGGTAGCAGTAAGCAGGGAGATGGGCGTTTTGGAGATGAGGCGGGGAAGCACGGGAACAGGGAGAGGTGGAAAGGGGATCAAACATGACCAAAATAAACACAATCGACCGATTTTTCCAAAATGAATGGAATTATCATGTATTACTGTCACGGCTTGTGTCTAGATGTCCCCCAAAAGCCTCATGCAGTCACAGACGGGGCATGGCAGAGGGGCTGGATATAGAGTATGTGAGCGTGAATTAAGGGTGTGTATAATGGGACTCACACCCTGGGTATGGGTGGCACCAATCAATGGGCTTGGAGCCCAGATGTACTATAAATGGACAGGGGAAAAGGAGGCTGCCGCCTCTGCCTACCCACCCTGCCGTGGACTGTTTTTCTCCGCCATGCTGCCCTCCCTGTGTGTGCTGGGTATTTTGTCCCAGCATTCTGATCTTCTGAGCTCTGACCAGAATCTCCCATCAAGTTCAGCTTACAGCATTTCAGGGCTGCTTCTTCAGCCAGCGTCTCCAAACATTTTCAAACCCTTCCCACAAGCCAGCTGCAAAGGCTCCTGAACCATGTGGCCAGGTAACACCACAGCAATGACCCCGCTTCCCTCTTACCAAAATCTACCTTCAGTACTTTTCTTATTGCTGGGCCAAAACACCAGACACTCACAAGATAAAGCACATTTATTTTAGCTCATAGCTTGTAAAGGTTTCAGTCCATAGTGAGCTGGCTCCAAGGCACGTGTTATGTACACACACCAACTCCCCACGAGGAATGTCATTACATACTGCAAAGTATGTACTAGTAAAATAAAAATTTAGAGAATAACTTTTAGGCCAAATAAGTAAATCTGAATAAATCAAATAGAATTATGAAATAATTAGAATCAAAGCCTCACAAAGGTTAGGCTATGCGGTAGAGCTGCCCATATCAATACACATAAACTATAAAAGTATAAAGTTGAATCACAAAGTAAATCCCAAAGGATGTGTGTAGACTAAGGCCCTTCATGTGAAATGAACACTTTTGTGCACAGCTGTAATTTGTGGCACATCCAAGCTCAGAAGGACACAGCCCTTTCTGGACACTGGGAAGACAGGAGGAGACAAACCAGGAAGGGAAGTACACAAAGGGCCCTGCATAGGCCGCATTTCTAGGCATCCACTAGGCAGCCACTGTGGGAGCACACAGGCTTTCTTGCTTGATTACGGCTGGACTGTTGCAGATTTCAGATACAAAGAATGAAGGGAAAGAAAAGCCATTCAACCCTACACAGCTGTTTCCAGCACAGCTCCTGCTCTGCTGGGCCCCGACTCTGGCTGGGACTGTACTGTGGGGCAAAGCAGACATCAGGAAGGAGAGACAGCCGGACCTGAAGCTGCACAGGTGTTCTGAGACCTAGGACTCAGTGCTGTCACCAGCGAGCACTCCAACACCTGCAGGTACCTGCGTGTAGCTGACACGTGGGTTCCTCCTACCTGCAAAGCAACACTTGTCCACGGGGAACAGGAGCAAGAAAGCACAGGGCCCATCGCTGCAGACTGCCTTCCCATAGATCAGTGGGGCTCACATCCCCCTCACTCTCTGCCTGTAGCTTTGACATCTGGAAGCCTGACGTCAGCAGTCAGTGCCTCTGCGTGTGTGTGTGTGTGTGTGTGTGTGTGTGTGTGTGTGTAGCAAGGGGGCTCAGATTCTTTGGAGTTTATGGCAACTGCAAACCAAAGTAGGGGAAATTGAATTGCAATTGTACCAGTGCCAAGGTCCATGAACCTTGCGCAGAGGAACATCTCTTCCATGAGCAAGAGAAGAAGCCTTAGAATAATGCCCCTCACTCCTGCTCCTGCTTCTATGACCACAAGGCTTGAATGTGCGCCGTGGCAGCCTCTAATGCAATGCAACACCGGACCACCTGCATCCCTCCATCCAGGCAAGTTCTGTCCACCATACACTAAACTGTTCCAGCCTGCTGGCCAAGGACACCAGGAGAACAGGCCTCGGAGATAGAAAAAGAGAAGGAGAGCATCTCACAGAGTAGAGGAAGGTAGGTAGGGCTGAGAAAGCCCAATAAGCCTCCTCACTGTTTCCCACTGTGTTCCCACCAAAATGGCCCTAGAGAAGCCAACCCTGCTACCCACAAGCCAGCAGGATTGGCAGCAGGTGCAATGCAGAGGGAACACTCTTCTGGGTGCTCAGACCCAACACCATGGCTTCTTCCCCAGCCTGTCTCTTCCTCTGTGGCCACGACACCTAAGCACAACCAGAAGATGACATCCAGGACCAGCCCTTCTGCAATAACTTGCCTGGGAAAAGCCACCACATAGACCCAATTAAATCTGCGCCTCCTGTCCTCCTCACACCTGTCCAGGCAGCAGTCATGTGATCGGGGCGACCATCCATCAGACCAAGCTCCTGACCTTCTCAGGCTCAAATCCTGCAATGCAGATGTCCATCGCTCATTCTCCCAACCAAAGCCGAATGCACTGCCCCAGCCGCCTTACCATTCCTCACCCTCGGAAGGCAGGCTCAGTCCCGTGGTCTGGAACCTTCTCCCCTCAGATATAGGGTGACTGCACTAACCACAGCTCTCCCTAGCAGCCCAGCCCTGCAACCCGAGCTGACTGTGCTTCTCCCCCTCCCTCACCGGTGCCCACTGGACCAAGCCTCCCACTGCATCCCCAGCACCCAAAACAAGTTGAACTCTGAACTTCGGGAGCCCAGGACAGCACAGGAGGGGACACGAGAGGACAGGCAGGGGCACATTTATTTTCCAGTTTATGAACTTAGTGGTAGGAAGGCCAAACAAGGTGTCTTGTCTTCTCTCCTGGGTCAACATGTTGATGGCCTTGATTTAAAATAGACTAAATTCAGCTGGAGACACTTTAAGTCATTTTTTTTCTCAATTCAGTTTTATGCACTCAAGCTCCTAAGCAGGAGAAAGAAGGTGAGTGACATTTCCATGACCGCGACAGACACCAGCAAGGCAAAAAAACCCACAAAAGGCCCCTTAGATCTAGCAATGTCCTCAGCATGAAGAATTCCATGGTGATGAAATGCTTGTGAAAGTTTAATGTACTGTTTAAGTGGGACCTTAACAGGTTTCATTAAGAATCTTGATACTGATGTGGGTTCATTTTCCTCTCTTGATTTTCTTCCTTTTTGGAAATGAAGTAAAATAACAAAAATAACTTCATTAAAGCACCTTAATAAAACTTCGATATTTCCTTTAACTATAAATACGTTCAGTTCGCACACTTACACTGACTCCTATGTGTCACTTTCACTTTCCTCAATTTTTATTATTATGAGTGCATGTCTGTGATACATAACAATTATGTTCACCATGTGGAGCTGGTCCATGTACGTAACACACATCAGTTCTTCTTTAATTCCCTTCCCCCATCCCTTGGTCCCCTTCCCATCTGCAAAAGACCTATGTTCACTTTTTTAAAAAGAAGCATCACGTGGGATGGGCACATACAGTGTTCAAGCCTCCATGTCCCTTTCCAAAACATTCTCATGCTTTTTTCATCCTCAGAAGAATTCTCCAAGTCTCCATGTAAACACAGAAATATATGATCCCAACGACTAGGGCCCATCACAGCTATTTCCCTTGACATTTCCAAGCAGCTGATGATCTCTGCACACCAAGGTAACTATCTGTAGAAGAGGTACAATTTTAATAGAGAGGGTCCACTAAAACCCAACTTCATCTTTGTTTGCTGGATCTTACCAGCTTATGTTAAATGTTCACTCTTAAACTACACTTTGAGCACATACTTGGATTGGTGTGTAAGGAAGGAGCTTAGTATCAACGTGCCCCATCCCTGGGGAATTAAGGGACACCAGTAAACTCATTTAAAATGGCTTAGTAAAACCACAAATGACACCAAGCCCTTAAAAACAGAAATCACTGCCCTTAGTCAGACTCAGTTTTCTAAGCCAAACTCAGCATCGTCACTACCTGCTTGGCTACTGCCGACATGTGTCCTCTCAGAAATGAGTAGCACATAGAATCTGATGATCTCACCTTCACTGGGATTGATGGACAAATCCATTAATTTGGACTTAGTCATGACAGCAGGCTGCCTGATGACATTTCAGTGAAAGTGGAACACAATCCTAACAGGAAGGCTGGATCTCCTCTCCTCCACTCTTCAGTAGTAGCTTACCATCTTTGAGATTATATAAGAATCCTCCCCCAAGTGTTCTTGTCCCCAAATATAGGCACCAGCAAACAACAGCAGGCAACGCACCTGCAGACTGTTGTCATCGCTCATGGTGATGACAAGCTGGCATCCCGGTCAGTTCTCTACTTGTTCTAACCCCTTCCACCCAACATTTCCCACAGTGCACGGACTGCTGTCCTGGTGATATAATGAGGGTGGCAAATGGCCCCACGATGGCCACATTCATTCTCATCAGGAGAGGCAAAGAAAGGATGCCATGTCCCCATGCGTTGGCTTCTCAAAGACACAGAAAGCCTTTCCCTGGGAGGCCCCACCTCCACCCAACAACAAGCTCAGGTGCAGCCCCTAGTCAGGCAGCTTCTCCAGGACACCAGGTCAGCTGCGGGCATCAGCAGCTCGCACTCGCACTCTCCCCTCTGAGCCGAGTGTTCCAGACACCAAGCTGTGGGTTTGCAGAGCCCCCATGACCAATGAGTGAGTGCATATCAGTAGGGATGCATCTGAAGTCTTGTCTTAGCTATCATTAAGACTAGTGGTACATCACTGCTAAGCTGAGACATCCAAGTCCATCCCAAGTGTCCTAAATATATTTTTATTAAAAGGCAATTAAATGCAAGTCAATTATTAGAGCTGCAAATACCCAGTGCTATCAGCAATCACCATGACACCTTGGATATTCAGTTAACTCCTTGCCTAGCTAAAGCATTAACCATTGTGGGATTAAACTGCTGATACCAGTATTTTCCCACGAGACCCACTGCCTCCTCACCAAGATAAAATGTCAGCTGCCATAAAATCCCCTGAGAGGTGCCAAATATCCAGCTTTATCAAATGAGTCTTTATCACTCTTCCCGGCCTGACTCACACAGGGCCTCAATTTCCTGAGTTCCCCTGGGCAGGTTAGGACCCTTGAGCCACAAGGTCCTGCTGAGACATGGTGTTTGGGGAAGGCCTTTGGGGAGGAGGTGGTGGACCAGATCTAAGGATTCAAACCAGCATTGGTTCTAATGTGGCTCTGCCATTCACCAGGAAGGCGACCTCAGCTAGCCCACCCCAGAGGGAGGGGTGCAGATGTCGATATGAGGCCTGTAAAGCATGTGCTGTGCAGAAAGCTACAGTGATAGCTGCTTATCACCAGTGTGAGGATGATTATAGGTGCAGGGCAGTGGTGTTTTGGTAAAATTTGTCCGGGAAGGAAAGCCCTTTTGTAGGACTGGCAGTTTCCATGTCACTGGTGGCCAGCTGCAAGCTGCCTACAACACTGAGGTTGCAGTCTTGAGAGGAGAGGCACGCAGGCAGCCTCAGAGCTGCCCGCAGCTCCCTCTACCCTAGCCCTGCAGTCCCACCAGAGTGACTCTCCAGGGTTTCCCCAGGTGTGGCAAGGTGCTGGCACCCAGAGGGCTGGACAAATGAATGATGGAAGACTGATTAGTGTTAAGGTTCTAAGTGATTTTTACTTCTTAGTAATTTGGCATCACTTTGACCTGAGACTCAGGAAAAATGTTTTGATGAATATTTTAAAAGGGAAGGGAGAGAGGAGAGCACAGATTGTTGCCTGTACTTCACCATGAGCACAAAGACAGTTCCTTCCCAATGCCTAGCACAATTCAAGGTACATAGTGCATATTTAGCATATGTCTGTGGGATGGGATGGGATGGGATCGGATAGGGTGGGGTGCGGTGGGATGGGATGGGGTGGGATGGGGTGGGGTGGGGTGATATGGAATGAAATAGAGTGGAATGGGATGGAGGGGTGGATGGGATGGAATGAAATGAAATGGAGTAAACAAGAGTCCAGAAAAGGTGAGCATTAACTCAGCTCAGGGAATATCGAAAGTCTAGGAAGAAAGGAAGTCCACGTTCTCCACCTTCATTTTTACCATGAGCATTCCCCGGAGGAAATGACCACAGAGTCCCAGAGGGGAAGCAGCCTAAGATGCTTCTCCATCTCTCAGGCTTGGTCTTTGTCTGAAACACACTTCAATTTTGATTTCTGAAACATTTTGGAAGCCAAAGAATTCCAGGAATGCCACTACTCAGAATAACCCCAGTTCCCTAGAGATTCCCAAAGCAGCCTTTCCCCTGAGGTCCATCCCCGCCCAGAGCATCCTGCGGGATCTGGATGCTTCATGGAGAAAAACCTGTCTGGATTTCCAGCAGAGTGGCCTAAGGAGTCACATCAGTGCTGCTTCTCCAAACTCAACTCAGAGTGACCCTGCCTGGGGATAACATACACTACTTGGTCACACAGCTGTGTCTTGGCAAATGTCATTTATTCCCTTATGAATTTTAACAGAGGTGACATCAAGGTCCTCCCAGTTCTCAGGTTCAATGGAATCATAAATACAACGGAAAGACAGGGATGTGATGCCAGCTCCTTCTGGAAAGAGCTGCTCATGGGGAAACACAACTCCGCACGGCACACATCCTCCTCTCCAGCCCTCCTCCAACCATAACAGATCTGGAGCAGACTCAGAGAGCCCTGGCCAGCCTCTCCTAACCAAATAGGAGGGGCGGGAGGCTGTCAGCCTAGAATCAGGAAAGCTGTACCCGCCACGGCCCAAGGCTGGTGTCTTGGAGGATGTTGCATTTCACCAAGGAGTCACCTGCACTTCCAGGGTTTCCGTGGACTCTCCTTAGGTAGAAAGGCAGTGGGCGGGCTGCTTAGCTGGCCCTCCTCTGTGCCTGCCTGCCTCATGACATAATAGTCACTGATAATGGGCAGCTCAAGAGTATAACTCATGTCTGTCCTCAGCAGTGGCTTGAATCATTGCACATGTTTGTTCGTCTCATGGTGCACACTCCCCAGTCTCTGTGTTATTCCCAGTCCAGTGACGCCTCCCCTTTGCTTCCTAAGTGGTTCCCTTAGAGCCCACAGCTGAGGGAGTAGGAGGGGCCTCTGACTCCAGTGCAGGAAAGTGCAGAACATCCCTGTGTGACACCAAAGTGACACCAACCCAGACAATGGGAATAGAGAAGAAACCCCAGAGGCCTGGGCCAGGATGGTGCTGGAAAGAATGCATGGGGACACGGGGTGGCCCTGAGGCCTACTGTGCCATGGGCTCCATTTCCAGCTTCTGTCCACTTGTCAGCAGAGCCCAGGGAAGCTGTGTCTTCAAGACCATAAGCCACGGGATTAGAAAATCTAAGGGCAAGCTAGGCATGGTGGTGCATGGCTGTTATCCCCGCACTCTGGGAGGCTATGGCAGGAGGATCACAAGCTTCAGCTTAGCCTGGGAAACTTAGCCACTCAGCAAGACCCTGTCTCAAAACAGAAAATAAAATGGCCTGGGGATGTAGCTCAGAGTGAAGACCCTGGGTTCAATCCCACTACCACCACAAAGAAAGAAGAAAGAAGGAAGGAGAAGAAGAAGAAGGTAAGGAGAAGAACGAGAATCTAGAACAGAAGATAAAGCTATGTGGGAAACTGAGAGAGTGAGCTGCAGCACCCAGCCCTGGTGTGAACCTGGAAGCCAGGCAAGGGACAAGACCAGTAAGCAGCTCTGCATCAGGACCTCAGCCTTGTAGCATGTGCAGAAACAGGGCTGGAAATCATGCCAGATGGACAGGCTGAGTCCGGGGAAGGAGGGATGGATGCAGGCCTGTTAGTATCCTAAGCTGGACAGAACAATGTACTCTTCTAAGGTAACAGCTAACCAGGCTAAAGCAACAGATGACAGTTGTGAAGCCACCAGATCAGACTGGGTCTGAAGACCCTGCAACAAGTGTGGATGGGGACACTTTCGAGTATGACCACTGTAAGGTCCCTAAGTGGGCAACAGTGGGTGAGTTGCCATCATTTGGGGATTGTAATGGATTGACAACTGGTGGTCAACTTATAACCCCCAGCTGAACTGAGTAAAGGTGATGCTGGGTGTGGGAGCCCCACCTGGGGACTGTTGCCAGCAGCATAAGAGGCAGTGCTGGAGAAGAAAAAAAAAGGCTTTTGGGAGCTAAAGAGGCTTTTGGGAGCAGAGAAAGGCTGTTGGAGTTGGTAGAAGCTGTAAGGAGCTGTTGGTTGTTTTGGATGGAACTCGTCATGCTGGTTTTCCTGATGAACTTAGCTGTTTTCATCCTCCAAGGAGCTCAGGACCTCACTGGCACTGAGAACAGCTTTGGTTCACTTTGCAGGAACTCTGGTCCTCAGTTTGAGCATCGCTTCCTGGCTCCAGCAGGAAAGATGGTGTGCTGCTGGTCTCCAGGAAAAGCTTGCTGCATTGGCTTCCCTGATGGGAACTTGGCCATCTTGATCATCGGAGGAGCTCAGGACCTCACTGTGGCTGAGGATGGCTGTGATACCTTTCAGGGGAGCTCTGGTTCTTCTGAACGTCACTTCCTGGCTCCAGTGCAGATCCCTCGGCCTCCTAGCACAGATCCTTCATCCTGCTGGCACAGACTTCCTAGCTTCCACCACGGACCTTTGGGCCTTCCCAGTGCAGATTCATGAAACAGGCCTGCATGAGATATTGTTTTGGGCTCTGGGCCTCCAGGTGGACTCGTGGGAGGCACTGTTATGAGTACTAGGTCTTAAGCTGGGCTCACGCAGGAGATCACTGTGGGATCCAGGCCCTCAGCTAGATTCTTGGTCTTAGTGTGTGGGCAGATTTCCTGAACTCTTTTGTATGTCATTCTTTCGGTGACTGTTATAAATAAATTTATAAAATATATGCCCTGTATTATATTGTGTTCCCTTGCAAAAATATCCCCCAAACCAACACAGGGATAAAGAAAAAAAAAAAAACCTTTAAAATATAGCTCAATAAAATGGATACCACTGAGCTCTTCTTCCAGAGAAAAGGCCCAGGGATAATGTAAGCCCCCAGCAAGGGCACCATCCCCACCACAATATTCAGAACACCCTAGTGTTAACTTCTGAGTCAGGAGACAGTGTAGCCAGCAGTTCAGCATCTGAGGTGGCCCCTCCAAGCCACAGGACATTCCTCAAGCTACAACTTTGTACCTCCATCTCATCAACTGTCAAGTGAGAATAAAATTAAACTAACCCCCCAGTGTGGCTGGGGCAACTGAGTCAGCTTGTGTTAAAGAGTGGAGCCCCATTCTGAAAATGTGGCGAGTGCCTCATAATCAAAGTTGGTATCTGAAGAGGCAAGTGAAGAGGGACCCAAAATGTGAAGCAGATGCAGCTCAACAGCGTCACACTGCGCTGACCGACCAGCAGATGTTTCAACGCAATCCCACTCAGCCACTAGGCTCCGCCCCCATTCACTGGGCCCCGCCCTCGTTCACTGCACTGGCTTCTCCAAGATGGTGTCAGTGATGTTCCTCATGCCCGCCTTTGGATGTCAGGGCTTCAGCTTAAGCCAGCGGTGGCTGGAACTGTAGCCCACATACCTGGCATCCAAAGAGCCAGAGAAGAGCCGTGGGCATCGTGTCTTCTGCAAAATGTGGCATTTCTTCACCCACCTCCTTTCCATGCCTCTGCTGGCCCCATCTTCCCTCTCACTTTCCCATTTAATCTCACTGCCAACCCAGTCTTCCTCATTCCTGGCTGTGCAGCTAATTAAAACTGTGGCCCTTGGTCTCCATGAAAAGAACACAGTGGTGCATGAGATCTCCCAGCATCCGTAAAGAGCATCCTGAATTTGAGGTTCTACCCAATGGGGCAGCTCAGGAGTCCCTGCACAGTGTGCTAGGTGAATCGATATTTCAGTCTCCCCTGCATGACACTGTTTACAGGGCCAGAATTTATTACCTACCTTATGGCTTCATAAATTAGCTGGCTGAGCTATTGCCACACCTCGGGATGCTGTCATCTCTGTGGATTTATGGTGTTGTGGCTTCAGGGAGCATCACGGCAATCACTCTGCAGCACCAGGGGCATTAATTTTACCCTGAGAGATCATTCGTCACAGTTATTATGAGAATCCCAACACAAACAAAAGAGGAAGAAAACAGGCTGGTGAGGGTCTAATTGCCTGCCTCAGTCCCCCAAAGAAAAGGAGGTGCTTGATAACGTCAGTCGGCTTCCAGTGATCTCACAGGTGCTCACTGTGATTCCAGCTCAGAAGCTTTTACCATCTGAGCGGCAAGCACTGTGGCAAGAAGTCCAGGGGACACCTTCAGGATGCCAGCCAAGCACGAGGGCCGCGAGTTCCCTCCACGAATTGCATCCTAGGCGTTTGCCGCAGTCTCCTGTGTGCGGTGTCCCTTCGCCAAATGCAGTGTCTTCTGCAGGGACCACCAGCCATTCGGCTGTGTCTGGCATGGCCTGGTTTCACGTGGCCGGCTGTGGGTTTGGTCTGGGGTGGTTTGGAGCGTGTTGAGCCTGTGCAGTCAGGGTGCCTCATTCTTTTGTTCTTCTTTATTTCTCCAGGGACTAAACGCAGTGCCCGTGTGTGAGCCAAAACTGGCTTCCGATTCTTTCCAGTTTCTATTTTTGTTATCCCATATTTGCAGTGCGCACGTCAGTGCTCCTCGCGGGGAGGCAATGGGCGCACACAACACGCCGTAATTCCCTCCTCTCCCTCTCTGGCCTCTATTTCCCGGCTCCCTTCCCATTTGCAAGAGACGCGTCTCTCTACTTCCAATTGTCTATCTTTATTTCGCTTTTTATTTATACTTCGGGATTCTCATACGGAAGAACCCACGCAGTACTTAAGCTCGGGTGTCGGATTTATTTCCCTTCCCATGATGACCTCAAGGTGCATCCATTTTCCTATAAATGATTCAAGTGACTTCTGGTTTCTAACTGCAAAATCCTATTTCCATCCTATAGTCCTGCAGCCAGCCTGTCTGCTTAGAAAGGAACAATACTGAATAACCACTAAGAGAATACAGCGGTCTTATGTATTTTAAAATACATGCTGCCTTGTCTCACAGAGAAGGAACTGAACTGTTCAATAAACTTGAAGTGACAGATGCAAAAACCCATACAATGTTCCTGCCCCCAAGATTTGAACAACACCACAAGAAGCTGGCATGACTGCTGACGCCTGTGTAGTGGCCAAGCACAAATCTGAGAGATGCAAAGACACAGGTTGGACATGGACCCCAGCATCCACTCTGAGCCTAGGACGGGTCCTGGTCCCACAGCCATCCTTTCTCCTCCCATTCACTGTGGACTTGGCTGTGGGCTCTGCCTTGGCCAGTGAGGTGGGTAACAGTGGAAGTGTGCCAGTTCCAGAGGGCAAGGAGGGGAGAATCACTGTCTCCCCTGGCCTCTGGGACTTGTGCCTGCTGCCACGAGGAGCAGTCCCTCCAACCTGCAACCCAGAACAAAAGGTGCACACAGCCCACAGAGCTCAGCTGACCTGACAGGAAGTCCTCGGGTGGGATGTGGGTGCCATGGTTATAAGCCAGTAAGTTTTCGGGGCTGCTTGTTACTGCATCAAATTGACTAATACATGAAAGGAGCCTTCATCCCAATAGAGAGAGCTCAAAATGTAGGACCAGTCTTGCTCCAGGACATCAGGTCATCAAGCTAAGAGAGTTCTGGGCAACTGCAAGAGAAGCCTGGTGACTAAAGCCTACTCAGCCCTGACAGGAGCCCCAGGGGCTACTCTACTTAGTAGTTGCCACAGAGCGAGGGTGAGTCAGCTGCCCTCACAGAGGGACCCAGGACCATGGCCATAGTGGACACACAGCTGGCCATGTGTGGGGACGAGAGCTGAGGCAGAAGTGGGGAGCCTGCTGCAGCGATCCATGGGTCAGAGGGGAGAAAGTGATCAGGGACCCATAAACACAACAGCCACCTGCCCGCAGCCAGCCAGGGGCACAGAAGCCTCACTGTGACCCCCAGGATGGGATGTTCTGCTGCTCAGGCAGCACCACTGGCCCTGCAGCAGACTTGCTCCCCCACCCAGGCCCCCCAAAAGAGAGGCACCTGCCTCATGCCCAGCCCAGGCAAACCCCAGCCAAGAGAGGGCTTCCAAGGACTCCTCCAGTATCTGGTCACACACATACACAATACACAGACACACAACACAGACATACCACATACGCAGACACACAACACCCAGCATGGAAAATACAGACACCCCAACACACCACCCACCAAACACAGACACACACAAGACACAGACACCCCCTGCAACACACAGACACAACACGTAGATACCCACACCACCCACCACAGACACACACAACCGTAATATATATGCAC
This sequence comes from Dinomys branickii, assembly GCA_004027595.1. Taxonomy (NCBI): domain Eukaryota; kingdom Metazoa; phylum Chordata; class Mammalia; order Rodentia; family Dinomyidae; genus Dinomys; species Dinomys branickii. The sequence continues at coordinate 48,953 of PVLD010001038.1, read as the reverse complement.
CACACAGACACACTATACAGTATATACAAAACCCACTCACTATACACACAACACATTCTACACGTACCCCACACAAAGCACATCACACAAGACATGCAGGATACACACCGACAGCAGATGCTGCACATACAATGTGCATACACCATGCCACCTCCACCACACACTTCCAGAAAATGTGCTTGGAGAAGAAAACAGGAGATTGGAACCAAGACCAAGATTCATTTCTCTTATACTGCACAGTAGATTAAAACTTAGTGATGACGAGTGAAATTTAAGACTTTCGTGAATTGTCTCTGAAATGTCATCACCTTCCAGTAGGATTCCACTGGTTTTGCGATGTGCCCCACTGCAGAGAATCAAAGTTCCACACACCAAAGTGTGACCCTCCCTGTGGAGGCAAGGGAGGCTGGAGATGCTTCGTGCTAACCACAAACACAAGACTGGGGCCAAGGTCCTTTGCCTGCCAGGGATCGAGCTTCCAGTGCACCCACACCCAGGTCCCTTTTGTCCCAACACAGGAAGCATAAATAAATAAATGTCACAACATGTAATATTCAATCCTAAAGGGCATCTATGTGTTTTGTTGGATAAAACACAGTAGAAGTGAGTCATTTCCTCCCTAGGGAGTGTTTTACAATACTTTGTAGAGTGCTCAGAGCTGTAGCAATCACTTATCAAACACAGTCTTGAGAAGTTGTTCACTGAGAAAGGAAACTATTAATGCATTTCTGCTTTTGCCCTCATTGAGGCTGTATCCCAAACCTTGGAGAAGAGCTCCCAGGAAAGCCGCTGTGTCACTGGGCCACTGGCTCCCACACTCAGGGTCATCTGTGGCCAGCCCTGACCACCACCCTGGGGTCCAACCTGGGCAGCTGACTGTCTCCAGAATGCATGAACATGGCAGCAGGCTCTCACACACACTGCCTGGTCCTCCTCCCACATCTGACCCCTGTCCTGCCTCTAGACACAGCTCAGTGTCCTAGCTGGGAAGCCACCTGACGCCCAGGCAGTCCTGCTGAGATCCCCTCTCTGTTCCTCCTGGAGAGCCTCTCCATCCCCATCCGGGCAGAGGCTGGGGACAGGAGTCTGAATGTGACTGCTTGGCTTGCATCTCAGCAGCACTCTCCAGCTCTGTGACCTTGGACACTCTTATGACTTTCCTGTGCCTCAGTTTCCTCCTCTGTAGAGTGGGATTATACAAGCACCCCTTTGATAAAACAAGCACAGAATTCACTGTTTAACATGAACTACACAAAAGACCTCCAATGGTACTTAGATAACACACAGCCAATGTTAATCGTAGACATTGCTTTCGTCAGGGTCCTCACCGTGTTTTGCATTATTACAGTTTTGCATGCATGGAACTTTCTCCCATTGAACTGTATGTTCTTTCAAAAGAATGTGCTTTATTTAATATCCCAGAATCTAGCAAATAGCTTGCTATATGGAAGATGGTTTTTGAGAATGCTAGATGAATGAGTGAAATGATGGTTTTGAGAATGCTGAATGAATGAATGAATGAATGAAATTTGAAATATGTAAGATCCTGTTACTCTATCCCAAAAGGCAATGTGATGTCACCCCTACTTGAAGAGTGAGTACATTACTTCATATATTACACCACCTGCATTATTTGAGGGTTTGCAGGGAGAAGAAATAAACTCTATCCAAACCACTGAGAACAAAGCTGTTATTTTGCTTTTGTTCTTACTTCTTTTTTTCTTTTTTTGAGACAGGGTCTCATTATGGACAGCCTTTAAATTGCTACAGAGCCCCAGTTGGCCGATGAATCTCCTGCCTCAGCCTCCCGAGTGCTGGGATTATGGGTGTGCACCACTACAACTGGGGAAAGCTGTTGCTCTGAAACATAAAGGTTATTCTCTAAAATACACTGACCTTTTAATCCTTATAAGCAAACTACTAATTTTGAAGATTATAACCACTGGAAGCTGTTATGACTTATATCCAGAGCCACCCAAGAGCCTTAGGACACTCACAGGTGGGACATGCGGAAGTTGGGAGCTCATGGCTGATTTGCTGTCAGGTGGTGGGGGCCGCAGGGAAGAGGAGACCACTGGGCTCATGGCCTGGAAGGGAGTCACAGCTCGTGTGTAGATGTGCCCCAAAGCCTCATGTGTCCCTAGGTGGGGCTTTTCAGAGGCGGCAGGATCTGGGTGTGTGATGCTGGCATTAAGTGTGTGATGCTGGGGTTAAGAGCGTGTGATGACTAAATTAGCCCATTGATTGGCTTGGCAGAGCTCTGGGTGTGGGTAATCGGAGGCCCTCTGGCTGTGGGCGGGTGCCATCCAAAGGGCACAGGTAGCCTGGACAGATGTAAAGGGACAGAAAGAAGGCAGGGCTGCTGCTGCTCCATGGCTGCTTTGCTGTCTTCTGCCTGCCATGAACTGTCTCTCCTCTGACATACCCCTCTGCCAGGCCGCCCTGCCTTGGTGCCAGCCAACTATGCCCTAAAACCTCAAGAAACTGTGAGCTACCATAAACTTTTCCTCCTCTAACTTTGGGTATCAGGTATTTTGTCTCAGCAGCCAAAAAAAAAAAAGCAACTAAGGCAAAGGGTTTGTCTCCCTCCCCAGATCCTACCTTCTCTCCCTCTCTCTGCTTCCTGTCCACCACGCCATGACCATCTCTCCTCCGCCAGGCCCCTCCACCAGGCCACGCAGGATCACTGCCTGGGCCCCTCCGCCATGCTGTCCTGCCTGGGAGCTGACCCTGGACTGAACCGTCCACAAACAGTGAGCTAAAATAAACCCTTCCCCATAAATTGTAGGTGTCGGGTCTTGTGTCACAGGGACAAGAATGTGACTGAGACAGAAGCCAAAATGAAAAATTTAGAAAAATGCAAGTTTGCCTGTTAAGCAACAGAGTGATTTGGTCTCTGTCCACAGTGGTTCAGAGTCACTGGCCTTTTCAACACCTCCTTCGTGGTCCTTCCTTATCCTCGCAGCCTCTCTGTCTAGAACCTCCCTCAGGGATGTCTCCAAGTGCTAAACCAGGGCCTTCCCCAGTGAGTCTCACTCCCAGGAATCACCAGCAGAAGGCAGACCATGTGCCCCAAAATGTGTGAAGTCCAGCCAGCCTGCTCTCTCCTAATCTCACCTGAGGTGGCATTCCCAGCAATACTTCACTTTAGAATCAGTCCTGGGATTCCAGCATTGCCCCCACCCCAGCCGTTTCTTTTATGGCAAAGTACTTTCAATGGCTTCTGCACCTACTAATTAATAGCTTTGGCAGCTGGGCATGTTGGTGCATACCTGCAGTGCCAGCACTGATGAAGCTGAGGCAGGAAGATCATTGCAAGTTTAAAGCTAGCTTGGCTGTGCAGTGAGTTCAAGGCCAGCCTGAACCACACAATGAGACCCTGTCTCCAGAAAAAAACATACAAAACGATGATCATAATAATAATAATACTGGCATTGTGGTGACTAGTTGGAATCATCTCTGATAGACTCTTGGAAGTAGACTAAAGGGAGCATCAAAATGAAATAAGGTTTCGGGCTTCTTTGAATAAAACACTGTGGTGACGAGATGCTGCCTGTCCACGAGGAGAGAAGAGTTTGTCACACCATAAGCCCAGCTGACACTGTCATGACATCACACTGCCCCTCTCAGCAGGGCATGACCAGCCCAGCAGTTCACGGTCCTGCATCCGGGTGTGTGTTGCAGGGCCACACACCATGGGGGCATTTCAAGGTTAGCTTGTTGAACAGAGAGCTCAGTCTATTAACAAAGGAGAAAAGCTAAGTATTTGCTTACAGTTTTATAACTTGTTTCTTTCACAACCTTTTATTCGTGTCTTTCAAAAATTTCATTTCACATTACTAGCTAAAGGAAGAAATGGTTTTCTTTCATTCGCACAAATGAAAACCAAATCCAAATCCATATGACTTAGGTGTGCCCCTGTGCACTACCTTTGGGGTGCCGCAGGGAGACATCCGAGGTGACCCACTGAGCAGAGAGCAAGCACAGGCCAAGGTCAGAGGTCACTGGCCTGGGTCCCTGAGACAGGACCAGCTGGGAATGGTGGGAGAATGGGTCCAAGTGGACTCAGGCTCTGGCCAGGAAGCAGAGCCCCAGGCCCATCTCCTGAGCCTCCATCCACTCCCACCAGCCCCACCCCAGGACCCAGCCTTTCACAGGGGGATCTTCGATGGACATTCCACAGCTATGCCATAACACACTGACCCACTGACAGCCTCTTTCAGGTCAAGAAAAGACAAATCCTTTTTGAATGTGACAATCACAATAAATCAAGTGGTGACAGAGAAGATAATTTTGAAGAAATGAAAAGTAAAAAAATTATGTATTAGTTTTACTTGGAAGTATGATCAGTCCCGTACACACTAAATTCTGTTGTGCAGGTATAACAAGTGCTAAGGTGCTAATGGCGTCATATATGTCCATGAAGAGATGAACAATTTTTTTAAAATGTGGTTTTCACACACCATGTAGCACTACTCTGCCATGAAGAAGGACACGCTAGAGCTGTTTGTAGGAAAGTGGATGCATCTTGATATCACAATGCTAAGAGAAACTTACCAGACACACAAGCTTAAATACTGCGTGGTTTCTCTTACATGAGAAACCCAAAGCTTAAATAAAGACCAAACGAAAGATGGAAAATAGGAAGTAGGGAGATGGCTCTTTCTCACACGGGAGGGGTACCAGAAAAGGGAGCGAGGGGAGGTGAGGGGATGGAAGCAGACGGAAAAGCACTATGAGGTTGTGTGCGCATGCGCCAGCTCCCCACGAGCAGTGTAAAGACTGTGTATTTCCAGCACAGGCTGATAAAAAAGTAAAAATTTAAAAAGATATTCACAAATGGGACTGTCAAAACTTAAAGCCGCCCTCACTCAGAAAACATTTTCAAAGCTCAACACAAAAAAATGACTTTGGAGAAAGAGCAGATTGAAAAGGCAATAAAAGCAGGTGCTCGGTGTTTCATATATAGAAATGAACGTTCTGGATGCTCTTGTGAGTAGCAGTTGGGTTCCTAAAGCTAAACATGTAAAAAAGAAAAAATGAGCATAAACTTACTGAGACATTAATGTCAACCTCCATTCAAGCAGGTGGGTTTGGAAATGTTAGGTGACCAGAGAAACAGAGTGAGCAACACTTCCAACTGACATCCTGACTTGGGTCACCAAGGATGGGTTGGTAGCACAGCTGCAGGGTGGCACGATACCATGACACCACCAGGGACCCGGCTTTAGGGGCTTGTACCCAAATGCAGTGCGGCACACCGCTTCCTTTCTTGAGAAGCCTCCCAGTGAGAAAAAAGCCGATATGCTTTTCTCAGCTTGCTTCGTGCTGTGGGCCATAAGCGCTGATCCACGACATTCCACACTTCCGTGGGCGGCTGGTGATGGACAGAAGATGGGAATAAATAGCTGCTGTACACAGGTCTGATGGTCATTGTGGGGAACATTCAGACAAGAATGTTGGAAACGTGAAATCAGCGCCCAGTGTTTCCTGAGGAAACCAGCCCCTTCCAACTATTGAAGATGTGAACAAGGCAGTCAGACTTGCGTGTATGTCTGGTGACCAGTATTTGTACATTTCCGGTTTCTATGCAAGGAAGCGGTGCAGCGGGTTTGACATGTGCCTTTATGTAACTGCGTAGCAGAATCTGGAAATATGTAATACTAACGGTGGATAATTCTAGCAATAGTGATAGTGGCTAATACAGCAGAGAGACTACGGAAGGTTTTCTTCCTCCCCTTCTCTGTATCTTTAAATTTTTCCATCCCCCTGGATTCCACTGATGTCATAATAAAAAGGGCACAGAATCATACAAGGTTCCCAAATCCAGCCATTGGAGAAATGAACCAGGCACAGAAGGTTCAACATCGTACTCCTTCTCTTATATGACAGACCGAAAAACATGTAAATAATTTAAAGAGCAAACTAAAACAGAATCCACAGGAAGCTGGAGGTAGACTCTGTGAAGATCACAAGGGGATCAGAGATGGAAGCGACAGGCAGCTGAAGGGGAAGTAAAAATGATGAAGACATGAAGGTGTATGTCCTGAGCCCAAGCACATTGCAGCCACTCTGTATCACAGCAACGCTAATAACAATACATTAAAAATAAATTTAAAATTCTGAAGATTGCTGTGCATCTAAGGGACCACATGAAGGGTCAATGACTGTTGCGTGCCATATGCAAAATGACAATCACATAACCACAAATGTGCTTGTCTTAGGGCTGAGGAAGGAAGGGGTAGCTCCAAATACAAGGTCTCCTGCTCAGAAGTCACCTGGATCCCCAACCACTGAGCATGCAGACTGACATGCACAGTGCTCACTCCAGACCCTTCTGCATCTCAGCTTCCTTAAAATCCACTTCCTGTAGGGTGGGACCAGCGCAGCAGCACGCAGCACCTCCTCTCTCCTGCCCCCACTCCTCAGCCTGCCCCAAGCTCTGCATGTCCCATCGCGCAGGGCCCGCTGGACTAAAGCGCTTCTGTTTACACAGTTTCTCCTGGACAGCCCCACTTCCAGAGCTCTGCATCACAACCTGCTTCTCTCTTCTCAAGAAAGCAAGCAAGCAGCAGGATCACCACGTTGCTATAAACCACAAAAGCCACCTCTAAACCCTTCTAAACTAATGACTATAGTTGTGATCATCTTCAAAGATACCAGAACAGCCAGGAACCACAAGGAAAGACGCTGAACATCTGTGAAACACTGCTCTCCTGGGGGCGGAGTGTGCTATCAAAGACAGATGAAAAAGTATCAGGAGTTGGTGAGGACATGGAGAAATCGGCCCCTTTGTCACGGTAGGTGAGGATACAGTGTGAAAAACAGGACAACAGCACTTCAAACAAATTAAACCTAGGATTCAGTGCGGCCCAACAAGTCACTTCTGGGAGCCCACACACAGCATGGAAGGCAAGGGCTCACGGGGATCTTTGTAGATCACTGTTGCGGCTGCATCATTTGTAGCAGCCAAAACCTGGGAACACCATCAGTGTCCATCAGCAAACCTTGTGGTTTGTGTCTGGGTGGTCCCCAAAGCCTGTGCAGTCATGGGGCATGGGCGGTTTGGAGGCAGCTGAACCTAGACTTCATGATTGCTTCACTGTCTCGTGCCGGGATTGGAGGTGTGAGCGCTACACCTGCCCCAGGGCGGGGAGCCTGCATACAGTACACGGTAGAAAAAGAGGTTTGCTCCTCCCCCTTTGCTCTTGTTGCTTTTGCTGTCTTTGCTGCCATGAACTGTTGCCCCTCTGCCACGTCATCCTGTTTTGAAGCCAGCTGATTAGGGACCAAAACCTCTACAAACTATGAGCTGAATAAACCTTTCCTCCCTTAATTTTGGGTACCAGAAATTTTGTCTCAGCAACAAGAGACAAGTAGCTAAGGCAACAGGTGACCAGATAAACAAGATGTGTGTGGTCCATGCCTACCATCGAATATTATTTGGCCTTGAAAAAGTAATGACATTCTGATTGATGCCACAAAACAGATGAGACCTGAAAAAATTATGCCAAATGAAATAAGTCATGAGAGGAAAAATGCTGTGTGATTCCACTTACATCAGGTACCTAGAACAGGCAAATTCACAGACAGAAAGTCAGACTGAGCTTCCCAGGTCAGGGGCAAGGAGCAAGTGGTTGTTTAACGGGTACAGAATTTTTGTTTGATTACAAAAAAGTTCTAGAAGTATTTGTGCTGGTTGCTCAATATCATAAATGTGGATTATATTCTTAAAAATAAGCAAAATGGTAAAATTGATGTTACGGTTCATCACAAAAAAAGTTTCAATAAAAGCAGCTTGAATTATACCTAAATAGGCAGATAAGGCCTGGTATGATTATCAGAGACCCTGGTTCTTCCCATTTTGAAGTTCTGTTATCTCAACACATAGCTTCTCTGTGACCCAAGAAGGCTGCTCCAACTCCAGGCACCACATCAGCAGTCAGTAGGAAGGCAGGTCATCCCCTTTCCATGCAAGACTCTCCCAGAGGCTCAATCTTCCGCTCACCATACTTTGCGGAAGCTGCACACAACCCTTCAGCACATTTCCAATGTCCAGAACACAGTCATGTAGCCCTTCAGCACATTCTCATTGGCCAGAACATAGTCATGTGGCCTTTCTCCTTGGCCAGAACACAGCCACTGTGGCCTCTGGTAGCAGAGGAAGCTGGGCCACATGGTCGTCATACTGCATTCCTGCCTTTGCAGTTGACACTCAGGAGTTCTGTTACTGAGAGCCACCTGTCCCCAAGGTAAAAAGATTCAGCACCCTCAAAACATACGGTTCCCCACTTGCTCCTCTCACGAAGGGCATCTTAAGAAATTTCAGACCCCTCACGAGTTTTTGTGCGGTTTCACATCATTGCAGTTAGGAGAGCATGAGACTGTTGTGAGTCACCGAAAATTTGGCTCAAAAGAAAGGAATCAGGAAGCATCGGTAACACTGCACGCCCACATGTCTCCTCGCTTTAAAGCACGCTGGGGGAAACTCTGCTTTTAGTGGTAACTGAACATTCTCCTGCTTCTATATGTGTCATTTCCAGCAGGGACCAAAGAGCTGAGAGGCAGAGAAGACTTTTATGGCCTTCCCATCTTTTAAGGGATTGCATGGTCCCTGGCTTGACCTCCCTTTTACTACTTTCCTTTCCTTTGGACAAAATCCGTGTAATCCTCGTAACACTAGAACAGCCCTGCCTCGTGTCACCACGCGTGCACACCTGACGCTCCCCTCCTCCTCCTCCCCGAGTCTTGGCGGAGATGTCCCCATAGCCCACAAGCTCCACACCAGCTCTTACTTCCCGGCTTCTCCTCCCTCCCGCAACCCCCCCCCCCCGGCATCTTCTGTCTCCTGCCAGGTCCTCAGCCTCCAGAAAGGAAGCCCTTCAGACCTGAATCCTGCAAAGCAAATCCAAACCTGGAGGCAGCTCTGGAGGGGTGCTGTGCCTCGGGAACCCCACCTCAACGGTTTCTCAAATCATCACCCACCCGCACTGTTACAGAGATCCCAACCTCAAGCCTCAAGATCTGGAACACTGTGAATGCCCTCCACCCTTTTAAGTACTGGGGATTGAACCCAGGGCCTATGCACTGACCTAAATCCCCAGCCTTTTATTTTTTATTTGGAGACAGGGTCTTGCTAAGTCACTAAGTCACCCTGGCTGGGGTCAAACTTGTGCTCCTCCTGCCTCAGCCTCCCAGACCACTGTGATATTTCCATAGCACAGTTATTGAGCATAAGATACAAAGTGGACAATACACACTTTGCAAGCTTTCCTGCCTAGGAAAGGGCGACTGTGGCTCTGAGATGGGGTGGCAGTGGCAGCTGTCCCCCTCCAGCTGCTACCCTGTTCCAAAGGCGGCTGAACCCAGTATAACTGAGGTCAAAACGCGAGGCGGGAGACAGGGTGCAGGGTGAAGCCCAGGTTCTGCAGATGGGGCAGCAGATTCTCTCTACTTTCTCACACAAGAAGTGAAGAGAACATCCCAGCAGGGGTTGGAGCAGGGAGGGGAAGGGGGCCCGAGAAGGTGGCTGGGGAAAGGGTTCCACTGTGGGGACGGGGTACTTCTTGGGCTTTTGTGCACAGTGTTATTTGAACAAAGAGTTCCATAGCTTTTTTTAAAAGTGACATCTGGTTTCTTTCTTTCCCTGAGGGAATCTTCTCAGGCCAAGGAATGAAGCACCTGTGGGTGGAGAGGAGCTGAGGATCTAAAACTAGAAGAAGGCTTCGTCTCAGTTCTAAGGGGACCATGGGGTGAAAATGGACTTTGGCTCTGGAAGCCCATCCAAAACCTCAAGTTCCACTTGGCCCACTCCTGCACACACACACACACACCCACACACACACACGTCAGTTCCACAGGCCACTGTCCAAGCAGCTCCCTCCCTCCTCAGGGCTGCTGCCCGAAGGAGACATGAGTTCTCCTGTCCTAGAATCCGGGGTCCCATTTTCAGAAGGATTGCTGCGTACTGTTGGGCTGGCTCCCTCCTTAGAAGAAAGCAAATGTTCATTCAGAATGGCTTATTAGACAATAAGACATGTTATCAAAAAGAAAAGAGGGAGACACTGTGATAATTTACATGCAAAAATGGTGGACTCTTGAAGTTAAAAGAGTCTTTAAGTGAAGAAATCAAGCCTAGAGGAGGGAAAGATATTGTGGAATGTCACACAATGGGGACACGGCTGGGATCCCAAGCTGGGCTGGTGGCGATGAACTATCCTCAGCAGCGACCTGGATGAAGAACCTCTCCTTGCCTCTTTCCCTGTGGTGCTTTCTCTATGGACTCTTAGGAAATGCCTATCTCCTGTGCTTTTGCTGTTTAGGTAACTGTTCTGATTTATTAAGTTAGATTGTTTACAATGTCTGGGTTATGAGCTAGTATTGCTTTAAAGTGGTCAGTTATGGTGAAATCTTCTGGTATAAGCCAGATGCTTTAGTCAAACTACACTTTGGTTAATCCTAGCACTTTTTCCAGTAAGCCTATCTTGTTACAACTTAGCTCATCTCATACTAACTGTTAAATAGATTATGAATTTTAATTATTCAGTATCTGAGGAGGGTGACAGGTGGTGTGTGTGTGTATGTGTGTGTGTGTTTGCACATGCATACACACTCTCATGGCCTCATTTAAGCTCTCTATTCTTAATTTACTGTAAAATGCTCCTTGGGCCTTTAGATTTCATAAAGGCTATCATGAGATTTTCTGTCTTAGAAAATGCAACCCATTTCTTCCCACTCCATAGCCTACACTTTGACCTAATGTTTTTATGTAGATACTTGTGCTTACTTTTGTTCCTTGTTAGGGTTTGCTGAAGATGGTAGTACATAGGCTGGATTAGCAAAGAGTGGTGAGCTTCACTGGGATTTACTGACTACAGAGGAATATAAAGCAATGTCAAGTCCTTTTTAAGCTATTGCTTATAGTACTGTGGCAAATAATTTTGTTACTGAATTGTTTATGTGCAGAGCTAAGCACAGTGAAGTACCTAAACCCGTTTGGGACCTTATCACCTCCTGAAACCTGTGTGTGGATGCCTAGATATTCATGTCTCTGTGTATGTCATCATCAGGCATGTCTGTATGCCTTTTCATTGAAAGTCACCAAAGAAAATGACCTCCCTGAAAATTGCTAAAGAAAGCTTGATTCACAGCTCAAGAAACCATCACATAGATTTCTCACTGAGATCGAAACATGGGTGTTTACAAAGTCTTTCCATACATTTGGGCTCAATTTCTTCTTAAAGGTACCATGGTACAGCAGAAAGAACACACACATTAGAATCAGACATAGAGCTACGGATAGCATATCCTGGGGAAGTTATTTAACATCTCTGAGTTTCAATTTCCTCACATAACAGGAGAAAAACAATGTGCTTCTTGCAAGATTGCATTGTGAACTGGAGCTCAAGAAATGACTGTAAATATGTTAATATCAATCATTTTATTATTAATAGTATTAATGGTAAAAATATTTCAAAGTGATGATGTATTTTTAAACACATTATAAACCTAATGTGGAAGCTGATGTGTGCTCAATTTCATACTTTTATGTGTTTTTTTAATCTGTCAGTTTTACATTGTGTCTCTTCACAGGTTCTGTACATGCATACATACATGTGTGTATATATACATGTGTGTTGTTACGGAGCATCTCAATTGCCCATTAGAGGTTTTATTCTGAAATCTGTGGGGCAAAACAAGGACATTTGGTACTGCAAAAATGTGGGCTGAGTGAGTTCCAGACCAGGAGAGTTCTCATCAGATTCACAGCCCTGATCACAATTCCCTGGGTGCATCAGAGAAAACAGAGGTGTAAGCTGAGGGGTGCAACATGGCACATACAGTTTTAGAAATACTGGGGATACCTTTGGGGTGAGGGACCTGGGTGGGGAGACTCCTAAAAGAGAAAAGACCCATGTGGAATACAGACCTCCTCTGATAGTTGGAGCAGAGTTCTGAGAGGTTTGCAGAAAACATGAGCTCCCCTCTGTCAGGACAGAGCCCAAAACCTGCATAAGACCATTCAGGCACACTGCACAGCTCAGCTGCTTCTCCCCAAGGGGCTCACCAAGTCACTCACTGATTCCAAGCTTCAGGTTCCCCCACTGGGGGCAAGGTCCCCCCCCCCCCCCGCTTGGGCTACTGAGAAGATTAATGCTGTCCATTAATGGCAGAAAAATACCACAAAAAGGAGGGAGCCGGTAAAGGGAACAGCGGTTTGCACCAGGGAACCCCAGAGAAGTCTGGAAATCTGAAGGCCCAGTGACACAGAGAGGTGGGCAGAGAAGCTGAAACCCCGACAGCCTGAACATCGGTGTAAGGAGCATTTCAAGTTCTTCTTCTCCCTCCATGTCCCCTTCCTGAGCCCCTGAAGCCTGGTAACTGTCAAGCTGGAGGGTGAGCACGTGGTCTGAGGTTCCCCCAGAGACATCAGGCTCTCAGGGATGTGAAGGTGAGAGGCTGGGAAATTAAGTAAAGGAGACCATTCCCCCGGGGAAAGTCTCTTCACGACCCTCAGACTCCAGTAGCCTCCACCCCCAGTCCCTGTTACGGCTTATATCTAATATCTCCTAAGAGCCTCATAAGCTCATAGGCGGGGTTTCTGGAAAGTGGTTGGATTATGTGGGTTTAGGGCTGATTTATGACGGACTTGCTGTTAGGAGGAGGGGCCTGGTGGGAAGGGGTGGGGCCTGGTGGGAATAGGCAGTCACTAGGGTGTGGCCTAGAAAGGTTGGTCTCCCTCCCCCACTCCTCCCTTGACCTCTTTCTGCTTCCTGCCATGCCACAAGCAGCTGTGCTCAGCTCTCCTCCACCATGCACCTCTGCCATGCCGTTCTACCTTGCAGCCAGCTGAACGGACCGAAACATGAGCCAAATAAACCTTTTCTCCTTTCAGATATGGTGTCAGGTGTTGTGTCTCAGCAAAGAAGAAAGTGACAAAGACACCCATCCTCCCCACAGCAGAGGACCACAGGCCTCCCCTCCGAAGTCGAAGACCAGCCTCCAAGAGAGAGCTGGGCAGACACTGGTTGTTGGCCCCAATGAACAGATCAACCTCCTCTCCCACCACAGCACCAGCAGCCCCATCTGGTCACCCAGGCTCCTGGGGACTCATATGCTATAGTCTGAGTGTGCTTTCTACAAGGTCACGGCCAGAAGCTGGGTTCCCAGTGTGGTGGTGTTGAGGTAGAGAAACTGTAAGAAGTGGCGCTGAGTGCAAGCTCATAGGTCACAGGGATGCTGCCCTTGGAAGGAATCAGTGCTGGTCTACTAGTAAGCTAGCTCTTAGGAGAACAAGCTGTTACAAAGTAAGGCCACCACACACTTGACCTGTTCAGCACAGGCCACTTCCCTTTCCACTTCTCCACCATGTTGTGACACACAGCCAGGACACTGGCACCATGCCCTTTGGGCCCTTCATGAAATGGCAGCCAAATAAACTTTTTAATGTAAGATACCCACTCTCAGGTATTTTGCTATAGCAACAGAAAATGGACTAAGACATATTATGACAATATCCAAGGACCACCAGGCACGTAAGAAGAACTTCAATGTGAAAGCCAATGACCAAAACCCAACCCACAGACACTAAGAAAACCCTTGAAACATAAAGAGATAAATCAGGAGTGGGAAGAAAAACTATCATTAGCATCCTAGAGGTAGAAATACATAATGCATCCTTTAAATAAAATCCTTTGAAGGAAAAGAAACAGGAAGGAGGTTCAATATCTATGTGTTCTAAGAAAAAAGCATATTAAAAATGGAAAGGAAATTACCAAAGAAATGGTGCAGAATATCCTACTACCACTGCAGGACAAGGGAACAGCTGTAAAGGACCACTGACCACCCTCCCAATAAGGCACAGCACAGCGAAACTTCAGGACACCCAAACTGATGGGAAAAACCCACAGTGCTGAGGGAGCGAACCTTTTCCAAGTACAATGAACAGAGGTGAAAGTCAAGGGCATTTCACCTTCCAAACTTTGAGGGCCATGTCCTTCATTAAGCAATGACTGCCCAGCCAATCATTGTCCCAGGGGTCTCGCCAGCAGCCATGGGGGTGGGATGAGCTGCAGACAGGGAAGCCAACAAAGAACCAAGAGAACCCATAATTCTAACAGCTTAGCAGGTGCATGTTAATTGAACCAACACTATTGTCTGCCTACACTGGAGAGATCGATGAACAGAAGATGGGGGGAAGCCATAGGCTAAATTCTCCTCTACCTTAGAAAATTAATAGCAAATGGAGAGATCATAAGTAGACACCATGAGCTATGAGTTACAAATAGGGAATTAAACTGCAGGAAAAGATTCCTGGGGACAGGCATGACTTGGGTTCCCCAGAAGGTGGGCTTGGAGAAGTGTTTTCATTGTAAATCCAGACATTTTGTTCAGTTTTTACAACTAAGTACAGTAATATTACGAGAAAAGGGAAAACTGAATTAGAAAAGTGATGAAACCCATAGAGGAACTTCATAGTGAATAAACAACAGAATGGATGGGTTTGCGGCAGTTCTCCAATGATCAACCACAAAACTGGAGAAGGTACAAAGCCCTATGCTCTAGAACTGTCCCTGTTCACCATGTGGGCTGCATGCCTGTGTCCCTCAAGTCACATGCTGAAATCGGAACCTCCAAGGTGGTGATATTAGGACTTGGACGTTTTGGTAGGTATTAGGAATGAGGGTTGAGTCCCATTAGTGCCTTATAAAAGGGACACCACCACCTCTGATCAATCAGCAAAACACCAAACCCATTCCTCCCTTGGATCATCTTAGTAATGTGGTCATACTACAATACACAATCAACTAAATGAAGCCAAACACATCAGTGCAGTTACTCAGCATTATAGAAAGCTCTTCCCAAAATACATGTGCTAGTTTTTCTCATCCTCTGCCTTTTAAAAGCCACAAAACCTAAAGGGCAAATCCGGTTTTTAAAGATCAAAACTTCAGAATGGTGATTTGCAGTCTATATGAAAAGGCTAAAGACATACACCTGGGATCCCACAATTCCACTCTCTAGAATGCAACCTGGTCTGGGAAACTGCAACATGGCTTGTAACAGTGATTTCCAACCCTGGGGGCATTTGAGAACGCTGACCCCAGGCCCCACCCAGAAGAGCCCAATTTAATTGTCCTGGGCTGGGAGCTGGGCATCCGTACTGAGAACTCCTGCTTGGATGTATCTGTGCTCAAGGTTGGGAACTCTTGCTTGATGACATAGAAAACTGGGAACAGCTAAATCTATGGCAATGGGGTCAAACAATGGCATACTTATTGTAAAATAATATGGCATAGAAACAATTTTTATTTGTATACTTAATGATGAGAAGAGTTATTCTGATGTGTTGTTAGATAGACATAATGTACGTGTAATATAACCCACTTGGGAGGAGGAGTAGAACAGAGTAGCTACTATCCTGAAATTAATGCATTACTTGTCAGAAGCCATTATGTCTGAGTACAGAAAGATTTAAATATTTTTGTTCTTAATTTTCATACTGAACAAATTATTGGCATTACCTTCTAAAGTTTGGAAATGCACATGAGTCATCTTTCAGTTGTAAACCTTTTAGCATTGTTTATAGAGATTTCACCTGACACCCCACTGGTGCACCCTACTTTTCACCAGCAGGTTTTCAGGGCACACCATCCCTGCCAATCCTCAGGATATAGAAGAGCTTCCCTGAGGTTTCCTCTTTCCTTTGTAGACAGCAAAGACCAACTTCCTTGGACCCAGGAGACCCCTGGCAGTGGTCAGCACACCTGCTGTCCTGCTAAATTCCCCTTCGAGGATGCCAGAGGAAATGGAGGGAACTGTTGCACTAACAGTATCAGGAAATCAGTTACCGGGTCTGGAGGAATTAGAAAGACAGTGGCCAAATCTCCAGCACAGCTCCTGACCCTCAAATTAAAGCATCACTGACCAACGAGTAGGGCCACTGAAGAGAGAGGGGTGGGAAGAGGAATTGGTTGGACAGACTTTTCAGGCGTCCCCAGAGGGGGACAGAGGCTGAACTGAGTGGGGCAACACCCCAGATTCTGGTAGCAAAGGGGGCAGAACTGCAATAGTTTTTGTCCTTCATTTTACTCATGTTTTTAATATGTACTACTTTATTATAAGATATATTATATGACTGGGGCATAGTTCAGTGTTGAGTGCTTGCCTACCATTCACAAGGCCTTGGTTTCCACCCCAGCACTGAAAAAAGGAAAAGGAGGAGGGGTGGAGGAAATCTGCCAAGGATATTACAAAAGACAGGCACAAACAGCTGCATAGGGCAATGCGTGGGGAAGGGGTTCCCCATGTAGGACCCTCCAGGGGTTCTGCTATCCAGTTCTCCAAGCCCTTCCAAGTTTCATGACACAGGTGGGATCCATTGACTCATAAGCCACTGGTGATTGACTCACCCTTCAGTCCCTCTGCCATCTCCAGAGCCTGGGGATGAGGTTGCAAGTCCCAACCCTTTAATCCTGCCTTGGCCTTTCTAAAGAGCAGCCCCTATCCTGACACCACCAAGGGGACCCAGACATTACTCAGCTTAGTAGCATAAAAAAAGACACTGCTTTGGAGAATGCAGGAATTGTAAGAGCTGTGTGCCAAACAATGGGAGCAAAAAACAAATACATGTGTGTCCTAATGTCACAGTCCATTCCCATATCACAGTCTTTGAATAGATTTCCCTCCATCCAAGGGACACTGGACTCAAAAGACACTGGTGCCTCGCTGGGATCCCATTCCATATTCATCATCAATCCGGTATAAGCCCCAGGGATGGGGGTGGGTGGAAGAGGCTTCTATCCCAACAGTCAGCTTCCAAAAGCAAAGAGGTCTCAGCAACCACCGGGCTTCACCCCATCCGCATCAGGCGCCCTTGAGCTGGGACACCACCACGTCCTCTTCCTCTTCGGCGCAGCTTCTTCAGAGTCACTCAGCAGGATCTGATTTCCCTCCCTTCTGACCTCTGTGTCCTTTCTTCACCTCCGCCTCTAGCCTCCTCCTTTCCATTTATACCACCTGACGCCTCTCGCTTTCCTCATGCCCCTGCCCTTACCCTCTGCACCAAAGCTGTTCATTATAAAGAAACGTCAAGGTTTGCAACTCCCATCATCAGAAGTTTGTGAAACTTAAAAGACACAAGAAGCAGTCCAGGAATTAAGGCAAAGCCCACACACGGAAGCAAAGCACCCTGAAGCACATGCAGTGTGACCTGTCTGCTTCTTGTCCCGGCCTCTGGTCTACTGGCAGCAATCAGACAGGACACTGGAGGACGCAGGAAATCTAAAGTTAGGTTTTACTACCTATGTTGGAGGATGTATGGGATGGCTTAATTGGTAGGTTCGGGCCTAAAACTCCAAGTGGGGGCACAAAAACATCTTTCTGGACAAACCCGATGAGCTCACATGCTTTCCCTGAGCTTCACCTGCCACAAGTAGGGCAGCAAGTCTGAGGCAACTGAGGGGAACACAGCCCTCCCCTCCCTGCACCCAGAGCCAGCCCTGCCAAGAACAAAGCGGGCCAGCGCAGTGCGTACCTCCAGCAGAACAGTGCGGATGGCGCGCCCAAGCTGGGGTTCTGATGAGAAGCGCCCACTCCATCCAGTCCTCTCCTGACGACTCCCCACTCACAGAAACAACATCCCCAAGGCCCAGGAAGGTTCACCCCCACTACGGCAATATCAGTGTGCACCTGGCTGTGGCCAGGACACCTTCGGAAAGTTTCCCAGGTCCTGTTAGTAAAGATTAACTGAAGCGTGTTTCTCCGTGTTTGCCCTGTGCTTGGAGGGATTTCAAGGGAAGCACAAAGGCCTTGAGCTGTGGGTGGGTGACCGGGATGGGGTTCACATACTCCCCACTGCCTGCAGGGGGCGACTCATAGCCAGGCACCCAGGACACACTCGCTGCAGGATGGGGGCGCTGGGGGTGCGGCCCCTTCTGCTGTGCTCTCCCATGGTCTCACCCAGCCTTGGTGGGTTGGCTCTTCTCCCCAGACTCTCAAGGTGCACTTTGTCCCCTCTGCCCTGGACTCACGACGGAGGAGGCGACACAGGCCTGAGTGGAAGTCAAGCCAGCGAAGCAGGCGGAGTGCAGTGCTTGGCTTTTGGAATCCTGCAGCTTAAGCGTCCCCCAAAACTCATGCAGAAATGCGATCCCCACGGGGAGGGATAAAGAGAGCAGATGTTCCAGCTGACCGTGGAACTAGAGGTACAGTGTTTGTGCCAGAATTCCACTTAGAGGAAGTCTCAGAGCTGGCGCCCTCAGGGTGGCATTAGCAGCTTTATGAGAAGAAGAAGAGGGTGAAAGCAGCCACTCTTGTTCTGTGTCCCCAACGATGCCCTCTACCGTATTTTAATGCAGCAAGAAGCCCTCCAGGAAAGCTGGCACCAAGGTCTCGGCCTCCCCGCCTCCAGAGCCATTAGCTGAGCCTCTGTTCTTTGTGAGTTACCCAATCTCTGAATTTCGTTATAGTAACAGGGAGTGTACTAAGACAGGACTCCAATTTAAAAAGTAATGCCGCTGATCACGGTAACCTTCCATCTGCAAAGCAATATTGTCACTGAGGCCCAGGATCCCTCTAAAAGAGGCTTCTGTGATTATAACATCTGTAACAAGATGGGAAGACATCTTTGCTTTTAAAGTTCAATGATAAAGGCAATTTCCCTGGGTCCTACTTGTCTTGGGGAAGGTTCCCATTGCTGCTGCAGCTTCTCAGGACACTGGAGACCTCGTATCCACTGTCTGCAGGTGCCTCTGTCCGCAGAGACCCTTACAAGGAGACGAGCATATAACATGGTCCTTTTCTCTTTGAAGAATTAGCAGCCAGATGACATTTAGTACAACTGGGTTTCTTGAACTTCACTGAGTGTGATCCAAGGAACAGCCAACTCATTCTGAATTCTAGGTTCCTGAGACGGGGTTATAATTCATCATGATCATGTTCATTAAAAAGTCTTCGGTAGAAAAATGCTATACAAAAATCATATAAGTAAAAGTAACTTAGGAAGTGAAACAACTCTGAAATGGCCTGGGAAACTAACTTGTATTTTCTATTTCTTTTTCAGCAATACAGACACAGTCCTGTTGTCATTGGCCCTGTTTGCTTAGAGTTATGAATGTTTTCTAAATTCCTAGACTGTTTTATAGCTCACAGTCCCAATTATGATTTCAAAGGGAATTCCCCACAAGATATTGGACAAAACGGATACAAATTAAAGCTCCAAGGCATGACATGGAAAGTAACTAAGATCATACTAATAATTGTTTAGGCATACACTAGTCTGACCCTGTTACCAGGGAAGTCCATCATGATGTGACTTTGCTATTAAGGGCATGTGCAGTGAGGGCAGTCATATTTTAAGGAAGTATTTTTAGTGATTCTTCAGAGGAAATACTGATAAATTTCCAAATCTGCCCTCCACGTGACCATGACATAGCATTGGGTCAGTTTTGCAGCCGAATCTTCAGAATTCCAGCTATGGATCAACACTGACTCAAAGTAACTCTATCTGTAAAAAAATTAAAAACAGAAAATGTGGAAAGAAGAAGGGAGGGGAGACTGAAGAAGACAGACTTTCATGACTAAATATTGCTTGCTTAGATTTAAGCACCTCTTCATATGCAGATAAACACAGACAAAAAGAATCGGAGACAATGCACCTTTGATATTCCAAATACAGGGCACAGCGAGTGAGGAGTGATGGCAGATTCTTCTCCAGAGCAGACTTGGAGGCACCCATGGCCACGTGCCAGACCTCAGACCTTAGAAAGAACCTACCACCCTCTGATGCTCCACAAAAAAAGATACCTAGAGCTCAGGAACCCTGACATGAAAGGCTCGGGATGGGAAGTATTTCAGATATCAGGGGTTTTTTTTCAAATTTTGGAATGTTTATATATGCTCAATGAGACATTTTGGGGGTAGGATTCTTCAAGTCTAAACAAGAAATTCATTTGTTTCATTAACACCTTATACACATAGCCCAAAGGTAACTTTGTGCATTACTCTTAGTGTGCCTGCCTGTGACTGTGACCTGTCTCACCTGAGCTCAGGTGTGGCATTTTCCACTTGTGCTCAGAAGTTTTGGATTTGGGTGTATGTCTGATTTGGGATTTTTGAATTAAGGACACCTAACCTTATAGAACATATCATAACATTTCCTATCCTATTCCCTGAGCTGGAAGTAACCATAAAACAAAGGCTATTTTCAGGGCTCCTGCACTCACAATAACATTATTTATCGTTCATTTTTTTCTAGAAGGTAGGGTGCTTTGCTGCCCTGTTACTGGCCCTAAAACGAGAAGGCAGGATTTACCAGGACCGTGGGCGATGGGAAAACTCCAGCATGAAGGCAGCCCCGTACCCACCTGCTCGGGCTCCACAGACGCACTTCCTGCCCTCCCTGAGCCTCTGTTTTTCTCCCTCGTGTAGTTTTCCTACTTCGGGATCATTGGGCCGCTCGCAGCCACTGCAGGGTGGGGGTGGCTTATTCCACGCCCGCACACCACGCTCCCCTCCTCTCTGAGTCAGCGCCTGTTCATGGAAATACTACTCATGGATCATTTTCGTAAAAATCTGTGCTGGTCTGGTTTTGTTTCTTTTGACACTGGCCCAAGTGTTTTTTCTCTTCTGATTGATGCTTTTGGTTTCAACTTCACCATGTCTCTCTCTTTTTGCTGTTGTTATTTGTTTGATTGTTAATATATTTCCATTTTTACTGGAGGGAAAATCTCAGAGTCAGTGTGCCCCGCCTGCTGTGAGTAACCGCACCAACACAATCAGCGTTTAGACATCCTGGGCGATCGTGGGAAGGCTGCGGGGACATGTCCACTGTCCCTGCTGCCCAGGCAGCCCCTCCAATCCGTCACTGCTCCAGGGCCTGCTGACCTCGGGGTTGTCTTCCGGGTCTTGCACTCTCCCTCTCGCTCTCCCTCTCGCCCTGCTTTTGCAGCTTGGGCGTTTCCACAGACCATCTGATCTTTCCACCATGATTGAGGACGACGTGGAAGAGCATGGTCAGCGATTTTGTATGTTTCCTGGTGCCCTTTCAGAAACACAAAGGACACCTGCCCGCTGTCTTCTGCTTCACAACTGTGTTTAGGCCACGTTTTGTGCAGGGACAGCAGCGGTCAGAGTGTCACTCCTGCTGTCACACCCATCCTCTCACTCTCCTCCACTCCCAGCACCCTCATTTTTGAACTACAATCACAGACAGACATCCACCCCACTTTCTCCAAAATAGAATCTTTTTCCAAGTTGAACATCAGCACAGTGCAGGTCCCAAGGAGGCTAAACGTGGGTCTGGGCAGATGAAAAAATTTGTGTTCTTTTTATATGTGAAGCATAGCTATACCTAAATGCAGACACGGGAACCTGCGCAGAGCGTAAAATGCAGGCACAGACCCAGAGTGTAAGTGCAGTATTATGCTGTCTTGGGGGAGATGGACAATTAGGAAAAAATGACAGAAAATGCTCCTTATGGGATCATGTGCAAAAACTGAAAACACTAATTGAAGTCTAAGGGTGACTACATTTAAAAATAGCACCACATGTTGGTGCTTTTAGCACTGATGGCTCAAGTGGCATAAATACTAAGTCTCCACCCATTCTGATCTGTTTAGGATGTGCCCAAAATTATACTTAGTGAAAGAATGGTGACAGTCAGGCGACCTCACCTTCCACTCTCCCACTCCTGTGTCGGAAGCTAGATGCTGTCGCTCTAGAGAAACAAAACCAGAACGTGGAAGATGATAGGGCTAACAAATAAAACAACGGCGGCACTTACTCGAAACCTGAACCCTATTTTTTTTAATGTTTATGAAGTAAACACTTCCTGGGACATCTTTTCATTCCACGGTGAGGGTCCAGAGCAGGAAATAGTTTGCCTTGCTGTAGTCCATAACACACAGACTTGCTTGTTTTGAACTGGAAGTACGCATTGAACTTTCTAGAGTATGGTGATATACAATTGTTATTTTTTGCTTGCTTGAAGCAAAGACTGAGAGCAAGTGTTTAATCATCTTCTTCCTCTGCCAATATAAACGTAACTCAGCCTGAACTTCATTTCCATTGCTTCTTTAATCTTGTCTGGAGTAGAATGTGCTCCCAATCTTTCGGAGAGGGAGCCTATTTTTCCGAAGGGACCACGTTGCTAGCACACACTGTCCTGTCCCACTCTGGCTGTGTCCTTAACCCAGAAAGAAACGGAGGAGTCTTTTTATTCATGATCTCAGTGGTTAAGTATACCAGCATCACAGGATACAGAAATAATCTCACAACAGCCTTAAAGTGTAATTTATGGAGTGTGGGTAGTAAATGGGATACATTTTCTGTCCTAAGATTCCACACTAGGATAGATTGATGAATACTTTTCAAACACCAGGAAGTCTGCAGAAAATCCCCACTGTCTTGAAAAACTGCACGGTGCTCATCAAAGCTCCTGCAGTCTCTGCTGCCTTCATTCCTCCGAGCCTCGCTGGTCCTGAGTGCTCCCGGCCAGGACCAGAGGGCGCAGCACCTGCCTCCAGCAAACCCACTCTGATCCTCCTCATTCCCAGACACAAATTTCCATGAAAACCAGACACAGAAGAGAAAGCCGGGGCAGGAGATTCCAGAAGCACGTCAGATCCGCAACCTGGTTTCATTAGACTCGCTGGCTGGGGTCTCTCGGCCCCTCTGCGCTTTGGCTGTAGATAAGACTTCACTCACATCTACACTCGAAGAACAAGAAGGGCATGGGAAGGGCTGCATCTGCTGCAGAGAGGGGAGTCTGTCCACTCAGGTGGTGAGGGCAGGGGAATGCTTAGTAATGCTGGAGTGGGCTTTGTGGGGAGACTACTGGGGTGTCATTTGCAATGGTGCAGCTGAAGCACATAAAAGTTATTCAGCCTGAAAGAAAAAGGCACCATGGTGCTTATTAACCCAGCTTTAACTAAATGTAATGGTGTCTAAGATCACATTTGAGCCATTTAACACCCAGCCACACCCACCCCAAGAAGGCAGTGGAGTGTCCATGGGGGGCTGGCATCAGCCCCTGATGGTCCCGGGCTCCATGTTAACCAGAAGCTGAGAGCAGCACCCAGGAGCCATCCTCCCTGCATACAGCAGTGTGTCTCCAGGGTCTTTCTGATGACGTGGTGATTTGTGAGCTCCAAAAACCACGGGACATTAACCCTTCTCCGTGAACCACGCAGCCAGCGTAGAGTGCTGGCTGTCAGGATGATGCACTTTTTCCAACACGAGAAAGCACACGGCTGACATCAGAGAGGTCGCAGACTCGCCCTGTGTTTAGATCACCAGTCTCCCACATTCTCTCATTTGCACACAGTCTCTGAACATGCTCCCAAGTGAATTATTCAAGAGGTGTGAATGTGCTTCAGACGCCTCGAATATAACCTAGGCTTTAAGCCTGTACTACCAGGGGAAACTGGGCTGACTGGCCAGAGGACAATGTACCTCGCAGCATTCAGGGGATGGGGACTCGGCCTCTGAACAGAACCACAGTCCCCGCTAAAAGGCTCATACTTGTTGGTCGACATTGAATGCTGGATAAAATAACACCAGACCACAACATTCAACTCTCTGCTACTATTCAAAAGCAGAGGGACTTCTTGTATGTAAGACAAAGTTTTGGTTTTTGTTTGCCCCTGTAGGACTTGCTAACGAAGCATGCTGAACCACCAGAGATGTCGAATGGTAGGCCTAGAACACACAGCAATGCCCCTTGGTTTGGGTGTTGCTGGTTTGTTTTTGTTTTAATAAATCATGTTATTCTTTCTCCATGAATGTTTTGGCCACCCAACAACTGCACTGAATTAGGTGTAAAACTTGGGATGCCAGTAAGAGTGCAAGAAGCCACACATTCTTCACTTAAGAGAGATTGTTTGTTTGTGTTTTATACTACGCAGTGCTCACCAGGAAAATAAACAGAACAAGGAGAGTGACCTTCCCTTACTGTGCACCAGCATCGATGGAAACAAACAAATCTAAGGGAAGCCCTAGCCAGCAGCTTGCTGCAGATGAATTTCCTATTTGGGGAAATGTAAGAATCTGCTAGCAAAGACTTTCCTTTGCATAAAACAAAATGAGCATAGTCAAAAAGAGAAGTTACTCACTCACACACAGTACGATGGGAATAATACATTCCAAACAAGCAAAGTGAATTTACTTTCTGAGACTCTGCCATGAACCTCAGCTGTCTATAAAAATGTCCAGTGCTGCATGCAACTCACCACTCCCACACTGTGTGGGTATGTTCCTTAAAAGTTAATTCTACAATGGCATATTTATTGACATCCTTTCCCTCCCTGGGATGATAGCACATTCAGAATGCTGGTTCAAAACGACAAATTATATTCTCAAGAAAGACACAACAGGAGACAGCGGTCAGCCCACTGGAGTTAGCTTTAAGTAATGAAGACTCCATAATATTTTAAGGTACAGACTCATCTCAGCATGATTCCAACCAAGCAGCCTCTTTCATTACCAGGCATACACAGTTACTGTGGCCTGAAAGTAATTACTTCATTTTGCCCTTTTAAAACATAAAGCGACTCGACAGGAAATCGTGCATACATTTTTCCCCCCAACTGGAGAGCTGCAGAGTTACTCAAGGGCTTGGGTCTGCAGCACTCCATTTTCTGTTGCTTACCCTATCTGGTTCCATAGTGATGTTCTCAGTAGCACTGCCAATAGCAACACAAGGTCCCAAAATCTCTTCTGTAATGATCAAGTTATACAACACACCTCATGATATTAAATCTGAGCCCCAAGGTACATATTCAAGGTATACTGTGTCCAATATAGAAGCCACCAGCCACCAAGGCTACCAAGCATGGGAGCCTCACTGGTCCAGATGGAGACACACTGTAAGTGAATTCAGAACATTCAGGATGAAAAACATAGTGTAAGATATCTCATCAATATATTCATATTTACATTGGTTATACTGGAAATGATAATACTTTGCATATCATGTGCTACATACACTATATTATTACAATAAATCCCACTTGTTTTTTTTAATGTATCTATAGAACATTTAAACTACACATGAGATTTGCATACAGTTTCCTTTGCCCAGTGTGTGGCGCAGTAGCAGTACTGGGACCCCAGACCCAGGCTGTCTTATTCCATTATCGAATTCTGTGCAAGTTCCTTACACTTCCTAAGCCTCACTTTGCTATTCTGAAAAACGAGAGCAACAGAAGATGGTCTCCAAAGAGCCAACACAAAAATGACCTGTGTCCCAAACCCCGTGGCTGTGAACTGCCCGGAGAACTAAAGGTCACTACCATCTCCACAGCATCGTGCTTCTCTTCTCCCTTCTGCAAGCTGCTGTCTTCCTTGCCTTTTCCTGTCACACTGGGGTAGCTGCCAGGTGTCTAGCCTGGTCCATAAAACACCCAGGGCAGCTCAGTCAGTTCCTGCACTGTATGGCCAGGTTCTAGGGCTCCAAGCACCCTTGGAGCCCCCTCCCCCCCTCTCACCACCTCTGCCTGTCTCACCCAACACAGGCCAGGCACAGCTCGATGGCACAGCTCCAGGCCTCTGCTCCATGCCTTGGACAGGCTTGGGGGTGTCGCACTTGCTAGAACTGGGCCCTCCCCAGGCCTCTATGCAAGAAATCCAACCAGATGTGAAGATGATCACCCTGAGACTACAGCCTAAAGGACCTTCTCCCCTGAATGCATTAGGAAGTGCTGCATGATAGCATTGTGGCCCAACTGTGACCCTGCAGCAAGCCCCACACAGTGCACAGGACTCTTGGCCTCCAGAAGCCATCACTGCCCCACCACTGTGCCATCCAGAGCCCAGTTCACTGCCCCTGCCATGCTACCTGCTTCAAGCAAACAACACCCCTGAGATGCCACCCTCCCTGTACACATCCGGCCCTCCTCCAGGCACACCCACGCCCACAGTTCACAGCATGTGTGTTCGCCTTCTTTCTGGACCTCATGCCACGTCACAGTCCTGATCCAGATTTCACAGATGTGCTTTTGTCCCCTCTGGGCTATGTAACACACACACATCAGTATCAGGTTAATAACCTGCAATCTCCCAAATGAGTGGGTGGAGAAGGCTTAAATAAATGAGACAATTGAAATGATTTGAGGGCTCCAGGAGGGTCCAACCCTCTCACAGAATTCATGATTCTCTAAGTTAAGACCCAAATCTTCCCTGGGCAGCCCATATTTATTAGGTTTTCAAAAAAAGGAGAGGGATACTGAAGAAAATGCAGGAATCTGGGCAGGATTAGGAATCCCTTTAAGGCCTTCTCCAAGTAATATTTTATGGTAATTTTGGAGAACCGTGTTATCCCCAGGAAAGCCTTCACTGCAGGAGTGAGATGCCTGCGCTACAGTCTCCTTCTAGTTCCCTGTGGTTGAAGCCAAAAGTCCTCAGCTGTGGCCTTGTCTTGTCTTTTGAGATCTCACAGCTTCACCCACTATAACAGGTCTCAGTAGAGACCAGTGACTTACAAGTAAATATGGAAAGTCAAGTGGTTAAGTCCTGCTCAGAGCTGCTGCATAGTGGTCTCCAGCACATCAGGTGCATTTGTTCCCTTTCTAGATCCCATGAAATATGCATTCTTCCTCTTTCTAGATCTCAGCTTCCTGAGGGTATAACCGGAAGTGCCCCATTGGATTTTTCATGGCATCTTGTACTAAACACAGGCAGCCACATGGACAAAACAGACAGGGCAAGGTTTCCTGATCCTCTGCCCTTTCTACCTTCTCTTTCCCGCTTGCCTGTGCTGGAATGCCAGTCCCCGTTGTGGCTCGGGTCCTGAACCTTACCAATACAATCCATTCTCTGCCTATCTGCATTCCCTGAACTCTCTGGCGCTCACCCTGCTTGTCCTGCCTGAGCTTCCACCTGGAGATCTTCAGCTCAAGACGAGGCAGCCCGGAGTCCTTGCCTGGCAGGCTCTCTCCGGTGGAACTTAGTACCTGCCAGGAAAAGGGGCTCTCGTTTTGTTTACATGCCTGAATCTAGAAAAAGGTCAGACACAACACTAACTTCTGGAGTCAGGTAGATAGATGGGTTTCGTAACTGGGAAGTCCTGGCTTTTCTCATTAAATATGCAGCTGTTTGTCTCATCTCTAGATACATCCAGGGTCTTTTTCTTTCTTCAGTACTGGGGACCAAAGCCAGGCACGCTTCACCACTGAGCTGCGCTGTCAGCACTTTTTACTGAGTGAATAAGTTTCCCACCCTAGGCTCAACTTGCGGTCCTGCTTCCTCACCCACCCAGACCTCTGGGATTACAGGCTTTTTATTTTTATTTTCTTTAACTGAGACAAGGTCTCACTAAGTTGCCCAGGCTCACGGTGAACTTGTGATCCTCCTGCCTCAGCCTGCCGAGCCCCTGGGATTACAGGCACGTGCCACCACACCTTTTCTGTCCAGAATCTTAACAGTCCCTATAAGATTCGTGCTTCTGTCTCACTTTTAGAGCAGAGCACCACTTAACAAATCAAAATATTTTGATTGAGAAATCTATTTCCAAGTTACTTAATATTAGTAAATGCAGTTTAACACGATTTAATGTTTAATTTTTGCAAACAAAAAAAGTTATAGTAACACTAAATGCACTCCTAATGTGTACACAAATGTAGCCCTTATTGGGCTATGCATACTTATGAAGTAATTTTAAGTTACCTTTGGTTGTACACTTTAGTTACAAAATACTTTGAAGAAATTGCTGGTATAGGGGCATTCTGTGTCATCACCTATATTTGTAAGTCTTTAAAAACTGAAAAAGTAAATTCAATTTCATAGTGAGATATTGTACCTTCAGACCCAGTATTATTTCAGCTGTGAAATGCCTTTACATTAACATCTCAAATGGCAGTCAATCAATTATAGCCCTCTGTCTTTGGTGGGGGTCTCAGAATTTGGAGTAAACATGTGTAATGTGTGGCTCTGACACCTTCTCCAGAAAAGACTTTGCAATGCTCCCTAGATTCAATCTTTATTGTCATTATTTCTATTTTAAAAACTTGGTGCAGCAGTGAAGTAAATTTTACTATGGGGGTCAAACAGACTAGGAAGTACTTTTCGTTCCTGAAGAGGCAAATTTTTCCTCCACTTTTGCTTATTCTGTATCTTGCACTGCAGAAAGAGCGATTCTTGCTCAAGATAAGTTCAAACTTTGCACAATTACAGACCCAGATTTGTGAGCCTGGCAGCAGTGCACGTTGGCTCTGTGAGGTCGGATACAATTTTAATGCGAATCCAGTCCAAGGAGGAGATCTCAGGACTTTCTTCCACTGGTAGTTGGTTTCTTTTCAAATGTTTTTACCTCACTTCCTAGTAAAAGAAATCTCAGCTTTCTGATACATTTAATTAAAAAGTTTTATGTTGAGATCGTAAGTGAGAGGGGGTTCTATTTCAAAACATTTCCTTTTACTGGCACATGCTTTGTTTATTATTTATGCTCAGCTCAGAGCTCTGTATGTCCAGCACAAACATCCTGAAATGCACCTAATTCTGTTGTCTTGGGGTTCAAGGTCTTTCCTTCCTCATGGCCTGCATTACAGTTTCTTTCCATCCCTTCCCAGAACCCTAAGATCCTCCTTCCTTCTGCCTCCAACCAAGATTCCAAGCCTCAGTCGCACATCTGGGCAAGTCTGTGGAGGACTCTACCTCCGTGTTGCTGCTTCCCCAGGGCCTAAGCACCCCGTGCCCTGCACGCTCTCATTTTAAGACAGCAGCACAGTGCCAGCCTACAGCATTTTCCCCCTCTGTGGCTTTACTGCAAGGAAATTCCCTTTGCTATCCTCCCCCTCAAGCTGCAGCAATGCATGCGGTATCTGAGCAGTTCCCTACAAACTAATCCTGCACAAGGCATCACAACTGAACACCATTTAATCAGGCAAAACTCTCTTCAGGGCTCTGTAAGCTTGCGTGTGGATTTTTAAAATGCTCAGCAGCCCTGTCCCTGGAATGATAAAGCAGTTCAACAGTCATCATTTCAAGACTGCAGATTTCTAGGGATCAACGGTACCAACAAGGGCCCAGTATTTAAATTACTTCCTAAAAACTTGGGCCCACCAGCCTTTCCAGTAGAAGTGGTGCTCTCAGGAAGGCTGGCACAGGGCTTTGATGAACAAGACCAACGGGACCACCCTCAGTGGGGAAAGGTTTCCACTCCACAGTCCTCAGGTCCCATGGTGCCAGGGTTCTGGGGCTGTCTCCCTGCCCTGGTCTTGTCCCACCCAGCATCTAGTGGCCCTGCAGCCAGAAAAGCCTGTGAGTAGAGGGGGTGTGTGTCCCAAAGGGCTTCCACTCCTGGAGAGATCTCCCACTGGGCTTCAGGTGCCTCAGCAGGCAGTACCCCTGAAAGATGCGAAGTTTTAGTGGCAGGACCAAGACAGCCACAACATGGCTGTCCTTTATCACCAATCATTCAGGGCTGCCTGGATTTCAATGGACCAAATCTGCAGGAAGAGAACTTCCCCACTCCCAACTCCAGCCACCTCATTATACCAAGTCCACAGGAAGTTAACAGGCTTAGTAAAAGCTGGGGCTTCTCTTCTGGTCCAGAGAGTGAAGTGCCCAGTGTTCCACCCTTTCCAGATGGACAGATGCTCCACCTTGCTGACCCAGCACAGTGCAGCAGCCTGCAGGAGCTATCACTTCAGCAAGGTCACAGGGCCCACCCCACCTGGCACACAGAGAGACATGCCCACTCCAGTGCAGTCCACCTTTTACTGGGCAACTTCTAATACGTAGCAGGCCCCAAGAATCCGTAACTCCCCCTTACTACTCAGTGACAGAGGAAGGGACCTTGCCACCAACAGCTGGAAGTCATTTAGGGATACAGGACAGCAACTACAGCCACGGAGTGACACTTTGTCCTTCGCTCCCAGCGGGAGCAAACGCTCCGCTCCACTTCCATGCAAAAATTCGGGAATCTCCACCGAGCCATCAGATGGGGAAAGGAGGGATTCCTGTTTTCAATAATCATCTGAGGCCAGCGGTGGCGAGCCTATGGCACATATGCCATAGCAAGCTGTTTGTATCATTGAAGCTCTAAAAGGTTCGCCATCGCTATCTGAGATGGTCCTGATTTCTTCCCTCTTCATCAGCGGGACACTTTCTGCCACAGAGTGTTTTTTGCACAGGGAGAATACTTATGAGAATAGTAGTACTCTTCAATCACAGACAACAACATGCATGACAAGACCACAAGACCAATTCACAGGGAGGGGCTGTATTTTCAAAGCAGGCAGCTACAGATACGGGTTTAAAAAAACCTTTGCCGTCTGTCAGGTCTGACATCTATTTCTCTAGGGTTATTCTTAAAAAGTAGTAAATGGATTCAAGTGGCCTATTTTACACCCTTGATGGAGATTTGCATTTTCACACATAGGCCTTTGAACAACACCAAGTCACATAACTTCCTTTACACACACTGCAGCACACACAGAGTCAAGGTAACCGAAACCTACTTTCACTGTTAAATTACTGTTTCACATAGGCAATCAGGGTCCTGCAGATTACGACCTGTCACTGTAAAAATAGATGAACTTTAAAGTTAGTGTACATCTAAAACGTAGACCCAGAGTTCCACTTTTAGACACACCCTTTAATTTCTTGGTGTTGTCTACATTTTACTTCCATTTAAATTTAGCAAAGTAATTTTAGCTCTCCCTCCTTGGCTACCTTCAGTAGGCTTGCAATGTTACAGACATGAAACATTGAATCTTCTCTCTTTGTCATACTAAAATGTTTGAAATAAGCGGTAAAGATAAAAGGGGGAAACTTTGCCCTGGCTATTTTGAAGAACTGGTTCTGCTGAGAGGGTCCAGTCAATGGAGATTCGTGTTATTGTTTATTTGCAGGATAACTGCCTTGACTCTTTTGTGAGTCATAAACTAACAACGCATAGTTTGCAGCTAATAAACTGTCCCCCAGTAAGGGGCCCAGAAATACCAAGGCAGATGCCATCACACAAGGCACCTCAACAAGGTTGACAAAAAAAAACAAAAACAAGGTTGACAAGAGGCTCCTGGCAAACTGTATGTGTCACCAAATTACTGCAGGGACTTTCAAAGGCCCTCACAGCTCCAACCCGCACTACTGCCACCAAGTACTGTGATTATAGGGAACTGTGCCAAAATATCCCAATGCTTCTGTTCCAGTGTTTTGAGTTATTTCAAACTCACAGGTGAAGAGCATAAACCCAAGCTGCATTTTGGAGAACTGGGCTTCCTAGGAAAGTCCAGGGATTCACACAAATCAGGAAAAGAAAAAGAATACCTGCTACTCCTGCAAAACCTACTGCTTCAGAAAAAGCAAGGCTGAGATAAAAGATACCTCACTTAGAGACACCAGCTGCCCAAGTAACTGAGGTGCCTGGCAGCATCACAGAGGGGGGTTTTGCTTACGACTTCCCTCGAATTCCAATCACTTTGGCCAAACCATGCTTCCCAGCAACTGTAAGTCTCTTTAGAAACAGGTAAGTGTCCCTCTGTCAACACCTCCTAAGAGGAGCTCTAAGAAAGAGCAGGCAGCAGTGACACTGATTCAATGTGACAAAGTCTCCACACTGCTCCGGATCATATGCCCCATGCTGACCTGCTATCATTTTTCACAGGGGAACAAGAACAGATTTTTGAAACATTAGCTCCTCTGTCTTATGAAGAAATAAGTCTCCCTTTTTAATTTTATCTTTGTCTTAAGATAACTCGCAAAAAATCAGAGCTAATATTAATTTTAGGAAAAAAGAAGTGTTGAAACCTCTATTACCTACTTATGATGCATGACACTATATTTAATACACACATAAAGCATAAGACTTTAGTATAGTGTGTAAGTAAGGAGATTACATTACTTTTCACTTATGTATCTAGTATTCCACTGGAATCCTTACCACAAGTAAAATGTCTGACTTTGTAAGATTGAAAAATCAGCGAAGTTTTTATTGAATACCAAAACAAACATGGAAAGTGGGGGGGGCAAGTTTACGAACAGGTGTGCACGCAGTCAGCCACACCCTCCACCCAACAGCAAATGCTAGAACTCATCGGATAAAATAATAAGTGTAAAATAATGTATCACAATTGTAAGCACAATTTTTAAAAATAAAATGGAAAAATTGTAAAGTCACAAAAAGACATTTTAAGGGTTATTGAAACGTTTATGTTTGCTAATACTTATCTCCCAAGATAGATTACCCGCTTTGCTATTGGGGCATAATATCCAAGTCATTAACACAAATCCAAGCTAGAATTTCCAAGCTGCAAATACCATTTGTGATATGTGTGGGTCTCAGAGCCTTTCTGGAGAATCCTAAAACTTCAACAGCCATAAGTTTGCACAGCCCATCTTGTTTCTACTAACGCTGCAATTTCAACAGCATGATTAATAAATTGACATTAGCAATTTGACAAATTCGGTGAGCTAATTTACCTGATGGTTTTTATGTAACTTCTTTCCCCGTCGGATGAAAATGCTTAGGGCTCAGGCCTGGCCCCCGACCTTGGAAACCAGGTCAGCAGAGCGCAGCTAACCGGGAATGTGACAGCTCTGCACCGGGCTCTGAACTACTCGGAAGAACTGGAGACGCTAAAAAGTAGTCCCAGGGGTAAATAAACTCCACGCCCTATGTATGTCACTGCGGGACCCACGCTCCAAGTTTTGTGAACTCCACCAGTTAGACACACATGCAATGTGAAACCGGTGGTACATGGTATGTTCTTCAGAAGGCTAAACAGAATTATCTTTAAATCAACAAAGAAGTGATGGAATCCACATCTGCGTTAGGTGCTTATGCCCTTCACAGGGCCGTTTAGTCTGCTCCGAATATAGCATTTAAATCTTAAAACTAACGCTCCTGCGCAGTGCAGCGCCTTTTCTACGACATCTGTACCATATATAGTGGTGGTAAATGGAGGATGCACTTCAGACAGCAACCAACAGATCCAGCTGATCATTTATAACCCATACATATAATACATATAATTTTAAATATGCCACATTTTCCAATCAAGTTGGTACACTGGAAACACAGAAAGGTAGCAGCTGCAGGCTGGCAGTGGGGAGATGAAAAGGCAGAGAGAGGGGAGAGAAAAGGAATCCTTGCTGGCGGGCAGGCCCTGGAGCTGGCGTTCAGGAGCGCACAGGAGGGCGCCTCCGCGGGCAACTCACGAGCGCATCCCCTGCCCACGCGGCGACAGCCAAGCGCCACACCTGGCCGCTACTTTTAGCCAAGCGCGTGTTTCATTCAGTCCTCATTTCAGGGACAAACCACCTCCCGCTCCTCTGTCCCCGCAGGTTGCGCTCCTGGCCCTAGCCAGTTTCCGGAGTTCCTTCTTCTCTCCGTGCGCACCGGACTGCCGGCGCCCGGGCCCCAGGCACCAGCGCGCGCTCCCTCCGGTCCCGCCGTCGGAAGGACCCGGCTGGAGCGCGCGGGCCGCCCGGTCCGCAGCGTCGCCGCCTGCAGCCGCGATGGCCAGCGCCGGCCGGACTTACCCGGAGGCGAGCGCCGCCGTCGGGGAGGGCGTGTCCCGCACGTGGGCTCCGCTCGCGCTGAGCCGGGCCGGGCCGGGCCGGGCCGCACTGACTCGGCGGGCGCGGACCGCGGGCTCAGCCCATGCTGGGGACGCGGCCCGGGAGGCTCGGGCTCCCGCCAATGGCCGCGCGGGGCGGCCGGCGCGGGAGGAGAGCGGCGCGCGGGGGCGGGGCGGGCGCGCGGGGCCGGGTGCCGTGGGGGTGCGCGGGGGCGCGCGTGTCCGTGGGCGCCGGGGAAGTGGCGGGCGCGCGCCCCCGGGCCCTGGAGCGCGGCGGCGCGGCGGGCTCGGGTTCGGATGCGGCGCCCGGGGTCGGGTTTTGAACGCAGCTGGCGGCAGCGACTGGGCAGGAGGAGGAGGAGGAGGAGGAGCGGAGGCCCGGGCGGTGGGAGGACTGAGTCCGGGCCCGGCGGGAGAGGAGCCCGGGACGCAGCTCCAGGACGGGACCCAGCGAGAAGGCAGGCGATCTGGGCGGCCGCGGAGCTGACGGCTCCTGCTAAGTCTGGGTCGCTAGCAGTGAGGAGCAACGTGCTTTTCCAGCCTGGTTGAAAACCGTTACAAAGCCCGCACCTCAAAGTTCAGCCTGGTGGCGCAGAAGTTGGAAATGCCCGGGGGCTGCCGGAACGCTAACGGGACGTCGCGCTGAGACCCGGCAGGAAAAGACGCGGAGTGAGGTGCCAGGGACGCGCGGAGGCTGCCTGCGCCCTCGGGTCGGAGCCGGAGCCGGAGCCTGGAGGACGCGGCTGGGCGCGGATTGGACCCCGGGCCGCAGCCCCCGTGGGAACGCAGCGTCCTGGCGAGAACCAGCTCGGGAAGGTGCGGCCCGCGGTCCGAGGTCCTCCGCCTGCGGAGAGCTGTGCTAAGCTTCTGCCGGATATTTTGGTTTTTCAGTGCAATTTGACATCAAAATCAAAATCGCGCTTACCTGGTGCCGCTGATCTCCCCCCTGGTCCCGCGGGCCGCCGCAACGGTCCCCGCGCGCGTTCTCTAGGAAAACGTCCCCGGCGCCCTCCCAAACGCTCTCCCTGTTCCGCCCGAAGGCGAACTACCCGTCTCCCTCCCGCTCCAAACTTTAACAGCCAAGAACGTCAGCAAACAGCCAGAAAGCTAAGTCCTCCCCACCACCCCAAGGGAAGGGAAGGAATAAGCACTCCTTTAATTTGAAAAATAATAATTAAAACTCCCTCAACTTTTAAGGCCGAGCAACATAATCTATTAATTGGTCGCGATTAACATGCCGTTTTATTGACGGTAGCACACAGAAGTCTGATTGTGAAGGAGCAGTGTTTTCAATGAAAGTGGAGTTATTTTAGCTGCAGACTTGTTTACATTTCTGCGGTTTAGTCTATAACTTTCTCTTTTTCTTGCTTCAGAATTCTGCTCCATGAAGCAAAGCCCTTAGCTCCCAGACATTCCAAAAAGTCTGCCAAAATAATAGAAAAAAAAAGGGAGAGAGAAGAAAAAACAGAGAGAGACCCCCAAGTCTGGGTCAGGCGCGGGGTTGTATGTGGGCAGGCTGAGTGTGCCCCTCCCACACACGTCCCAACTTTTAAAAAATAAATAAAAAATAAAAAAGCCTTCAGGGTTCCATTTCCTGTTTGCTGGGGGGGGGGAATAAAATGGAACTAAGCAGCTGAGGGTAGAAACCTCCTCTGCAGAGGACCTGTGGGTTCAGAGGGGATTTTTTCTTTTTCAGAGGGGATCTTTAACCCCAGGGATGCCGAAATGGGACCATTGAGACTCCATCCAGCAAGGGAAGTGTTAGGCTTGAAGAGGGGAAACTTCTTCAGGAAGCTACACACGCATTCCTTGGAAATTTCTCTAAGGAACAGGCAAGCTACAGGGGATCAGATGCATGCTCACCGTTCCAGAGGAGAGAGCAGTGCAAATAAATACAGAAAATAGAGTTAAGTGTCTGACGAGGCTGCATCTTTTTCTTCCTGAGATCATGATACAAAGAGCGGAATGCGTGTTGAAATGTGAATAATTAGTAATAGATCACATCGGTCTACACAATCTGTGCTACAGTTGTCCTTTGCTAAATCCATGGGTTCTGCTGACTTTCATACTGAACTGTTTACACAGGTTTAAGATTGCAGTTCACATGCTCTTAAAATATGTTAGACCTGCCTCTCCCCTTGCTTATCAAATGCATATTTTGGTTCCTTTTTTTTTCTATTCTCCAAATATTCCAGATCCAGCATCCATCACTGTATTTTTGGAATCATCTTATTGGTGGTTAGTGTACAAAACTCACCCTAGAATACTCTTAACATTCAATTTAAGGTAAAGAGATTCTGTCCAGTGTTTTTCTTATCCTGGGTGCCCAAGTCATCATCACCATCCCCGAAGATTACAATCATATAGAACGGTGCTAAAAATAACTATGTGCATAATGGACAAATGAACGTGGTTTAAGAATAAAGAACTGTGCTTTAGTGGTGGAAAGAATATGATTTTAACAATTCAACTTGCCCTGGTGAGAAGAGAAATAATGAGATCAGAAAAATTACAGCTTTGGCACAATCTCATTGGGAACTCACTACTCTCTTCCTGTTTCCCCAGAGACACCACACACGCACGCCTGCAGGCACTCACAGAGGGAAAATTCCTTCAAAGCCAAAAAACATACACTGAGCCTACTGACAAAACTTGAAAAACATTAGAATGCAGAGCCCCAGAGCTTTGCATAGATCATGCTATGTCTGCACCTCCAGTCACCTGCATCTTACACTTGTAGTAGAAAGTTCTTTCTCTTGTCAGCTCCTCACCCTAAACCACAGATCTCCTTCTGTCTGCTCTACAATTAAGGTCAAATAGGAGAAAATCAGTTTGAAGGAAATAAATCAGTAAGTTAACTGAGAGGTCATAGGAGTACAAACAGAGGAGACACATTCACTGCCCTTATCATGAACAAATCCCATCAGTCTAATTAAATTAAAATTGCACTTAAAAGGAAAATATTTGCAAAAAACACCACTTGACACGTTCCATTAAAATTAGTATTTTTAAGTATCTCATTTGTGAGATAGTCTCCTTTCTATATTGTTTTGTGGTCAATCTAATTCTTTTTAAAATCCCTTTTATCCAAAAGATGTTTTGGATTAATTTAAGTATTTGTCCCTGGATAATGTCAAGCCCCTTTTCAATGAAATGTCTTGCATTGGGCTGTCACACCTGTTAAATATAAGCCTCCCTTTCTTTTGATATTCCGAGAAGGGCCTTAAAAGGTTTACATCCTTCCAATATGGCTACTTAATTGCCTTACCTACAATAAAAATAATCCCTATAAAATTCAGATTGTGAATATTTCAAAGCTAAAAGAACTATTGGATTGGGATGTAAAGGTTGCAGTTCAAAAAGTCTTCCACTTTTTAATATAGCGTGCACAGCATTATGAGTTACACAACCCTGGTTATCATTTTAGAAGGTCTGGTCTTTATTGTCCCTACCCGGACATCTTTGAGTTTGTTTTACGGCCTAGTGGGCTGAGTGTGCGTGTGTGAAATCCAGGAAGGTAGCATATCCCTCTGCAGTAAATGCTCACATCTCAGCTTCAGCTTTGGAAGAGGAACTGGAGCCCAGTTCTGTGTGTCCTTGTTGAGCTCAAATGCAGGGGGAGGTGCTCAGAGGGCAGTCCCCACTCTGCCCACAGAGACCTTTGTCCATCACTGAGAAAGGTTGGGTGAGGCGGCCCCATCCATTCCAAATTCCACCTACCCAGGCGGCAGTGAGCAGTGCGCACATACAGGTAGCCAAAGAAAAGGAAGGAAATGGGAGGAGGAAGTCCGGAGCTGAGGGTGGTGAAGGCAGAGTCCCTGCTTTCTCTTCCGCAAACCCCTCCTGCCAGTCCCGCTGACTGTCAATGAACAGGGTGGCCAGACCGAGACCTCTGTTTGCTACACAAGTGTTACTAATGTCTTTTATAATGAGCTGCTAAGAAGTCCATTTTCAGGGTTCTGCACCCTTCCATGTGAACTCTTAGGGTGCAGTGCTTGCCCTAGCAGCCTCTTTCCATCTCTATCTGAGGCAGTTTGTCTTCATCCTGCACAGCAGTTCTCAATAACCCTGAGCAACCACAAACTGCTCCGTAAAATTGCAGAACGCATAATTCCTATCAACTTGCATAACGCACAAGAGAGGTTGATGTGAAACACATTGTGTGCCTGCCCATGAGCTCTGGTGACAGAAGTTATACAAAATGGATCAGGAGCTCTATTTGTATTTTTAAAGTGGAATTATCTGGTGTACATGGAGATTTGCTGCAGCCCCATTGATGATTTTACTCCAACAATTCCATGCGTGGTGATGCTAACTCTGTCCATGAACAGTATAGTCCCCATGCCTTTTTGTAGCATGATGCCTAATGACTGAAAATAGTTGCATTGTTAGAAAATCTAGACAATTTCTTCCTGATTTGTGTATTGGTGAAGGCATTGATATGATAGTACATTCATTTAAACAAAATCTATATCCTAATGATTTTCCTTTGTACTCCAGAATTATAAATCATTACCTGGTTATGGATGATCTGTTCTAATTTTAATGGTTAAAAAGTCTAATTTAGATAAAGTATACAATGAGGAATGGGCAGAACAGGCATCCAGCCCTAACCAGTGACCTTGAATGAGTAGAAGCCACAATTTTCTTACACATTAAGGTGAGGCTATTGAGACAGATAGCACCAAGTATGCTAAACACAGGACCTCCCGGGGCAAACGTGAGTTATTCACCTTCATATCCCCACTCTTTGGCATTGTGACTGGTTGACTGATTTATGGGGAAAACTGTTAGAAAATACACTTCTCAGCCAGGCATAGTGGCAGCACTTGTAGTCCCAGCTACCTTAGGAGGCTGAGACAGGGATGTCACTGGAGCCCATAATTCCTGTCCCAGCCTCACACACCTACTTCTTGCTACTGTCATGCATCAGAGCAGGATAATAGCACCCTCCTAGGATGGCTTGTGAGTGTGAGCACCTCATCCTGTGTCTTCCAGGTCCAGTGGAGCACTGCTGTCTGTACAGAAGTGATGGGGGCCCTTCCTCCACATCAAATCTCTCTGGAAGTTTCCACAATACTCCCATCTCAGACCACTGAGCCAGAACCCCAAGTTCCAGGGAGAGTGCGGCACTGTAGGTTCCTTTCAAACACCCCAGGTAGTTGCATTGGACTTTCAGGGTTGAGGACCTCAGCTGCTGAAATGACAGCCATTAAATCAACAGTGAAAATAGTTCAGAATCTTGGTCTAGTCAGACCTGCCAAGGAGAGTGCATTTAAAAAACTAAACTCCCAACTCCAAAACAGCTGCCTGGCTGGAGTCCCTTCCTCCTATTGTTGGTATCTGTTTGCTCAGTCACAAAGTCCTGCCACCTTCGAACCTCTCAGCCGTGCTGCACTTTGTCTGGACCATCCTGCCCCTCCCCATGGCGGCAGGCAGAGTGAGCATGGATAGCCATTGACTGAGAGTCACACACACGTTCACCTCGTGAGTCCCTTTCCTGGCCACACAAAAAATACTCTAGGTTCTCACAGCTAGCAGGCGAGTTGCGACTCACACCAGATCTTGGCGTAGCTGCATGGCCAGTTTCCCCACTATTTTGCCCATTTCCAAAGCCCAACCCTCTCACCAAGGTTGTTTTGTTTTTGCTGTGCTGAGGATTAACCCAAGACCTTTGTACCAAGCTACATCCCCAAACCTTTTTTATTTTTTAATTTTAAGACTGGGTCTTGCTAAATTGCCCAGGCTGGGCTTGAATTTGCTATCCTTCTGGCTTACCCTTCCAGAGTGCTGGCATTACAGGCATGCACCACCATGCCCCACTTGTGTAGAGTTTTATACCCTCACATGTGGCCACTGGACTAGCATCTCCCTCATCCACTCACCTGTGCCCTACCACCAACATCTTGCCACACCCTGGTTTAAGGAGCTACCAGCCTATCTCCTGCCTGGCAGGCAGCCTGCACATGTGCCATATGGGGAGAATTCAAAAGTTATCAATGTGCATCTTCACGGTTGCCTTCACAAGGCAGTCCTCACGGTCCGCCTGCCCATCTGTCTGCCTACCGGAGTGAAGGTAAGCAGTGGCCACAGAAGAAACACCAGGAACAAAGTTGGATGGTGGAGCAGGACCCAAGTTGTTTCTCTAAGTCTCTGCATTTACCCAGCACTTCCCAGGCCCAGCCTGGATTATCCTGCCCGCCGTGTGCTCCCATGAGCGGTGCAGGAGAAATGAGTCCCACTTGCCACTCAGCTGTAGCTGGGAATTTGGATACAGGAGAAGGAGGGAACTATACGGAAAAAGCTACTCCTTCAAAATCCCATGGAGGGGCGGGAAAGACAAAGGGAGGGGTGGCGAGCACAGGAGAGACTAAGTGCAGGCCAGAGGGGAGCTCACGTCTGGCCCCTAACAAGAGTGCTGGCAGCTCCCACAGTCCAGACCCCAGGGAAGGGGAGTGCGAGCCGAGTGATTCTCTGAGGTGTGGAGCTGGGGCCCCATGGGCCACTGCGGAGACCGCCAGCCTCCTAAGGGAGCCTCTGTGCGGAGGCGGGGGAGGATGTGGCCAAGCTTTGGTGTTTGCCAGCAGACAGTGAGCAAGAGATGCCAGGAGATGCTGAGACAAACTCCAGATGGGGTCCACCAATCACAGGCTGCAGTCATGGACACCGACAGGATGACTGGCAACCAGGATGATAAAAGGGGCCTCCCCAGACAGCCCAGCATGTGGTGTCTGAGGACTTTGTCCCCTCAGAGAGACAGATACCCTTCCAAGTGTGGTCCCTGGATGGGTACCAGTCTGTGAAATGTGCTACCAGTTGTGACAAGATAAGGCCAGAAATTGAGAGTAAACATGGAAAAACTTCTATAACAACCCAACAGGGTGGTTTTATGTCTGTTCAACCTAAAATGATAATAATTTGAACTTAGATTTCACATGTCTTTTTTCATTTTCCTCTAGTAACTTAGTTTTCTTAGATATTACAAAATATCCATTAGTAACATATTGCAAGTTTTAGAACAAACAGCAGAAGGGTTTCTCGCCACGGAGAGCTTGAGAGACACTGCCATAGACCACACCAATCCCATGGGCTGGCGCCATCTTGGAAGAAACTTGGGAAAGCAATCATGCATTTTATCCAAGGGAGACCCAGCCCTGCCTAGAGAGATTATTGGATCAGACTCAAAGCTATAAAGAAGAGCTGGTCACAAAATTAACACTTTTCCTGTTAACCAGCAGGTGGGGCATAGAAGGAAGCTCAGAGTCACCAAAAAAGAAAAATTAAAATTACCTTTGACTGAACATGTACATTGTGATGTGTGATGTCAATTAATATTTGTAACACCTTTGCATAGGTAGTTGGGTCTCTGACAACCTGAGTCCAGATTTCCTTTCCTTTCCTTTTTTCCTTTTGCCTTCCTTCCCTCCTTCTTTCCTTCCTTCCTTCCTTCCTTCCTTCCTTCCTTCCTTCCTTCCTTCCTTCCTTCTTCTTTCCTTCTTTGTAATACTAGGGATTGAACTCAGGATCTTCACATTGCTCTATACCCTCAGCCCATTTTATTTATTTATTTATTTATTTATTTATTTTTAATTTTGGAATATGCCATCAGTAATCACTAAGTTTCCCAGACTAGATTTGAATTTGCAAATCTCCTACTTTGGCCTCCTCAGAGTCAGATTTCCTAATTTGTGACTTTCTTAAACAAGTCTCCTCTATACCCAGGGTTGTCTCACAGTCCTTCTGACTATGTATAACCTATGATTTTCATAGCATCCAGCACAACATTGGAAGGACAATCCATCTTAATAAATCTTGGCCTTTGATACCACATCCTGAGCTTCTGATAGGACCATTAGCAACCCAGCTCACCTCCTGCTACTTAATTGTAAGCAGCAGAGTTGACTCCATGCCCTGAACCTCACTGGCCACCTCTCTGAGCTCACCCATAGCAGCTTCTCCCTGTTCTGAGCACCGTGTTCATACCTTCTCTACAGAATGCTAGGGCTGACCACCCCTTGGGCCAGGCAGCCCCGCAGTGCCAGGGATTGCTTGTCTAAGGGCACAACTCCCAGCCAAGGAGCCACAGTGTTTGGTGGATCCATGTCCCAGCTCCCATCCCCTGGAGGCACAGCACTGAGGTACAGTCTGGATGATCCCTTAGAGGGTTGTCCAGGATGGAGCCTGGTTTGACCTGGAGGAGGGCCAGCCCCTGAATGCTCTCTTCATTGGCTGTGTCTCTTCCCCACTCCTTACCTTTGCCTCCTGGAATCACTACCCAGAAAAGCAACTGGAACCCACAGTTGTGTTTTGAATGGGAGCCAAAAGAAGCACCATCACAGTGGGGCTCTGAGGACCTTAGATATCCAGACTCATCTCTGGCGTCACTACAGAGCCATCTGCCTACTGAGTGGCTTCCCTGTGGACCTCATTCAGGAGTGGGCAAGGCCAGGAAACCTAGCTGTCATTGGGCTTTGGGGTCCCAAGAACACTAGAGATGCAGGAAAAGCTGGAAGCCATGTCTGTAAAGCATTGGGCTTTAAGACTTGGGAGCCTTATCCCATTGCAGCCTAGTTAATAAAGCCACTGGTGGCAGCTCCTCATGTGCTGCCTAAGATAATACTCCAATACCTGAGAGGCCTTCTGCCCCCAGCCACCTTCACTGATGCAGATGGTACAGCCTGGAGCACTTATGCACCATCTGATGGTCCCCTCCTTTGCAGTGTTCTTTAAGAATAATTTCAATGAAAAGGGGCAGAAAAACATGGCAGAAAGAAGGGCTGGAAGTCAGAGGGTGCAGCTCCAACTCACCTGTGAGTGACCTTGACTGCTAGACCGGCAGAGCCAGAGAAAGCAAGCCCCACCCCGCACTGAGCATAAGACCCAGGGCTGTGTGGGCCCCCAGGGCTGGGGACGTGGGGACACATCTTTCTGTCTGGGAGGTCAGAGAGGCAGCAGAGAAAGCGTCGCAAGAGCATTGGTCCTCGGGGTCTTGCCTGAGTGCACTCTGTTCCTGTCCCACTCATGCCTTTCCAACATGTGACACTGAGTAGGTCGGGATCTGTCTCCCGCAGTCTGCACATTTCTTGACGGGTGGTTTTGTCTTATTTATCTTGGTACTCTCAGAACCTGGCACAAGGGAGATATTGAATAAATGTTTTTAAATTGGGCTGAAATGAATTCAACTGGGTCTACTTTGGCTGAGATTAAAATATACTGGAGGTAAAAAACAAAACATAATGAAGTCTGTGTAAGTTGTCCTCTCTTTCCATATATAATAGCTTCTCTCTATATATATGCCATTATGTGTGTGTGTGTGTATATATATATATA
Organism: Dinomys branickii; assembly: GCA_004027595.1. NCBI lineage: Eukaryota > Metazoa > Chordata > Mammalia > Rodentia > Dinomyidae > Dinomys > Dinomys branickii. The sequence goes on along the minus strand of PVLD010001038.1, from coordinate 6,102 downwards.
TATATATATACATATATATAATATCATCTATTTATCTATCTGAAATAGCCTCTTGTAAACTAGGCTGAGTTAAGACTAATCAATTTGTATTAATCCCATCAATCAACCAGGTCCAGATTTTTGCTCATTTATAACCATATTCAATAAATGATTTCAAGTCATCATTCTAGAAAAGCAACTCCAAAACTCAGAGCTTTGGTGCCATTTCCAAAGAAAATAAAACATGAACCTTTCTCCCAAGTGCTACATTTTAAGGAGTGGTCTTCCATGAGCATATATCCTGCAGGCTGCAATGGAGTGCCAAACTGCTTATGAATCAACAGGTCAGCTCAGCTGTCCTTTCCTCTTGGCAATTAAGGTGAAAGTGCATACTTGTTATGATGTCCTGCCCCTAGCATAAGCCATTACAGATGCACTTTTCTCCTGGTTTAGTCACTTATGCTTTGCTGGGACAAAATCTCCAATTTGCACAATGTAAAGAGGAGAGGTTTATTTCGCCCACAGCAGGTTCAGTCCATGGTCAGCAGGCTCCAAGGCAGAATGGTGTGGTGGGAGGGCCTGGGCAAAGGGAAGCTGCTCACCCCATAGAGCAAAGGGGGCAGCTGGGCACAAGGACATAGCCTTCCAGGTCACACTTCTACCAACCACTTTCGATCAGGCCCAACCTTCTGACAGTACCTTCAGCCTTAAATGTATTCAAGGATGAATATTACGCCCCCATGATCCAACCACCTTCCACAAACAAGAAACTGGGGCTGGGGATATAGCTCAGGGGAATAAGCGCCTGCCTGGCAAGTATAAGGCCCTGAGTTCTAATCCCTGGTACCGCACAAAAAAAAAAAAAAAAAAAAAACCTATATCCCAAAAACATGAAACCTTGGGGGACATTTTAGTTCTAAGCCACAGCACCCCTGAAAAGTCCACTTCCCACACTTCCCACACCTCTCTGGCTACTACTGAGGCTTCATTTCTTCCTGTGACTTCCAGCAGATCCTTGTTACCCCCAAATCCTGCCATGGACCATGTCCTCCACCCAGACCACATCTTTAAACTGGCTGCCACCAGTGTAGCTACATTTTTTCACTACCAAAGTCACTGGAGTTGACTTTTTTTTAACAATCCTTGGAAAAGATCCCAGTTTAAGAATGAAGTAAATTCAACATTCAGCCAAATACAACTTTTGAATAATTTAAATAAGAGCTATTCAGCCTTCTGAAAACAACCCCAAACCTGCGCTCTCCGAAATGAACAGAAAAAAAGAATTATGCACCAATGTGCAGAATTTGAGCCCACGCGGATGGCATGTTTTATACCCTGGCTGGCTGTTACCATGTTGGGAGAGGCGTTGCTACGACTGCCTCTGTCTGCAGAAGAGTTCCACGGCCTCATGCTTGGCAGGGCAGGCCCTGAGTTTTGCTTGTGGATAGATCTCTAAGTTATATTACAATTGAAACCATCAGCAGATTTTCTTGGGTTTCATACCTCTTATTTTAAATAAATACATCAAAGAAGGAGCAAAGGGCCAGGTTCCTCTCCCTCTGTTTAGCCAAAATGCCCCTCTACTTTTCAAAGAATCAGAAAGTCACTTGAGATGTAAAGAGTAGAACATTTAGATACTCCCTAATGATCAGCAAAACTTCATTAAGCCACTGCGAGGAGGTCTCCTTTCTCTTAGGGCCAGGGGCACAGCCCTGCACAGAGCACACAAAAGCCTATGCTCTGTTTGTCACCTGTTCATGACACTGTAGAGGGGCAGAAAGCACAGATTCAGGAGATGATCTTCAAGCACTCACAACATCCAAAGTGCTGTGCTCAGTACAATGACAGCTCCAGAAATAGAAAACTAAGTGATGTGTGTTCAAGGAAGTGACTTCTTTAGGAGAAATTCAGGGCAGGTACATAAAAGTCTACACAAAGGCTGTAAGAGCTAAAGACTGTTAGAAGTAGAGCAAAGAACTATTAAAGAATTTAGCTGCAGGAGAAATCTCTTGTGACATCAAAGTCCCAGATGGGCTTCTTATAAGCAGGCAGGCGGGAGATTTCTCGTCATTCTGCTCTCTGTGCAGAGAAGAGCTCATAGTACGGGCACAGTGGGCATCAGGCCAGGCACCAGGACAATGGTAGACCTGACTCCTACTCTGCAGGAATTGGTGGCATCTGGGGAAACTGCACCCCTTTGGAGCCTTAAGAGTAGCATGATGAGAGAGAGAACCTGTGACATTTCACAAGACTCGCTTCGTACCCAGACGTGGTACAGATGTGATGCGATTGGGCACGGCCATGTAATTGCAAGTAGAGAGCCAGGCGTGGTGGCACATACCTATAATCCCAGCACTCAAGAGGATGAGGCAGGAGGATTGTTGTGAGTTTGAGGTCAGCCTGGGCTACAAAGTGAGCTCAAGGCCAGCCCAAACTGTATAGTGAGACCCTGTCTCAAAAAGATCAAAAGTAAATAAATAAATAAAATAAATTGTAAGTAGAAGCAAACAGCACCCATCTAGGGGGCTATCTTTGGATATCCAAGCAAGATTCAAGTTAGATGATTCTCACTGACACAGATGCTATAAACATAGAAACGCGAGGTCATGATGTGACAGGGCAGCATTAAGTTCAGGCAAGTCTTTTTATGGTTTGATTTTTAAAGAAAATTTCATTAATCATGTTTGGTGTGCATAATGGTTCATTCCTGGCATGGAGCTGGTGTGTGCACATAACACATCTTAACGCCTTCTGTACCCCTCTCCCCTCGCTCCACCCTGACGCCCTTCCCATCTGAGAAAGATCTACCTCCATACTTTTTATTACCCACCTTTTATTTTGTTCTTTATTTATAACTTGGGTTTCTCATGAAAGACAAACCATAAGATGTTTATGTGTCTTATTGATTTCATTTAACATTATGGGCTCAAGTTATGTCCATTTTCCCACAAATTGCTCAAGTTCTTTTGGCAGAGTTGTACTCTGTGTAAACACCACATTTTCTTTATTCATTCATCTGTTGATGGACATACAGGCTGCTTCCAAGATGTAGCTATTATGAGTTGTGCTGCTATAAACATGGGTGTGCTTGGATCACTGTGATGTGATGTATTTAACTCTTCGGAGAAGGTTCTTAGATGGGGAATAGCTGGGTCAAATGGAAAATCTAGTCTTAGTCTTTTGAGGAACCTCCACACTGATATCCATAGTGGTTGCACTAGTTCACCTTCCCACCAACTGTACGGGAGGGCTCCTTCTTCCCCACAGCCTCACCAGGTTTTAAATATAAATTTCATAAAATTGAACTCCACAGTATAGATACATTCACTGCTGCCTTTACCATGAAATACAAATATACCCAGCACTCTGGGAAGCTCAGGCAATAGAATGACAAGTTTCAACTCAGAATGGGCAGCTTAACAACTTATCCAGAATTCTCTCAAAAAAGAAAAGAATTGAAAAAGGGCTGGGGTTGTAGTTGAGTGTGAGGACCCTGGATTCAATCCCCAATACTAAAAACCAGTCAGTCAATCACTAAATCATGCAAGTACAGATTTGGAAATCAAAGAATAAAATGCATTTGGCACCACGTACCGGCACATTTGGAATCTTTGTTGTTCTGTTATGACTCACATATTGAGAATTCACCCCGAGTTTCATAATGCCAGGGTGTTTGACATCTCTTTAGTAAAAAGCTGGCAGTATCTGTGAAAGAATTTATACTTTCATGGAGAGATATGGTGCTGGGTCTACCACTGTTAGGAAAATGAGACATAAATTCAAAAGCAAAATTTGTGGCCACACCGTTCTGCCCCTCCTTAGCCCCCCAAAATCTCCTGTTTCCTTGAGATTATTCCAATCCCCATCTCAGGTTTCCCGGCCCACCCTGCAGCCTGCAGCCTGTGCCCCTTGTCCCCTCCCAGCTGCTAAATACCTCTCAGACAGAGGGCTTTTCAAAGTCACCAATCTGTGTCCCGTCTCATTTTGTTTCTCCAATTCTCTGGAATACTGTGCAACACAGAAATTTAGAAATTACTATCAGATTATTGGTTTCAGCTCAATCATGGCTGAATTGCCTTTGAAAGAATTAACATGCAATCAGTTTTTCTACCATTTATACAGTGCTGGTGGGCAAAGTATTGAGTTTTTAAAAAGCTAAGTTGGACATGGTGGTGTGTGCCTGTAATGCCAGCTCTTGGGAGGCTGAGACAAGAGGATTACTGTGAGTTCAAGGCCAGCCTGGGCTACATAGTGAACTCAGGACCAGCCTGAACTGCCTATCAAGACCCTGTCTCAAAAAGCAAAAAAGAAACAAACAAACAAAAAAAAAACAAAATAAAAAAACAAGTTATAGAGAATTAACCAATTCTGATAAAGAATGCTACCTGAGATCTACAATATAAAGACAATTTCATATTTGAGGTAAAGTTAATTTTGAGAAAAAATTAGCAACAGCCTCTAAAGAGTTTAGGGTACAAACCACAACTGAGTTCCTCAGTCTTTAAAATACTCATTAACAGGTGCATGGGCATCACCCTTTGAGACATTCTTTAAAATGAAATAGTGGGTGGAATGAAAATATGCAGAGGTATTATTTAAATTTATTATCATTTACTTATTCGAAGTTTATTTTCATAACATATGTTCACTACTGTTTTGCTTTGTTTCTAGGGAAACTGAAATGCACGCTCATCTCTGTAAGAAAATGTTCGAGTTTTGACATCTGCTGAACACAGAACTATCTTGTGTTTCCTTCCTACCTTTTTATTTTTGTTGCTTGATGCCATAGAGAAATAGCTGCTTAAACAGAAATTAAGGTTTCCACTCCCTAAAAGCTGTAGCAGTTTTGGAAGAGATCAAGCAAAACAGCTTCGAAAAACCAAAATATGACTGTATCCAGCCTTGGTAGAGCAGATCACCCGGGCTTTCAACTACCACCCTCACCTTCCCAGAACATCACCTTGCTGTGAAAGTTAAATGAATTCAGCTGTTATCACCCCATTAACAAAAAAGTACAGATCAGAGAAACGAAGATTTCACTCCCCAAGAGTGGGCTATGTAGAAATGTTTTAAATGAAGGAAGGGGATCTGTGCCTCCACTGTTCTCCAGTTTCTTTTACTAAGGTGACTATTTTGACTTGAAGGACAACATCCCACCAAGACAGGGCCCCAGTCCCCACAGTGACATTCCTGCCCACCTCCCACGCCAGCCCTGCCGGGTCCCAGGGTGCCCTTCCAGTATCAGCACCACAGTAGTCTCCTTAGAAAGTCAAGAGCCAGCCTTGGCTTTCCCAGCCTCCCGCCTCCGCACCGAACCACACCTCTCCAGAAATATTCGCGTTCTTAATGAAAACCATATTTAAAAAAAAAAAAAAAAAAAAAAAAAAAAAAAAAAAACAGTTTGCCTGACCTGTCAAAACGCCTGGGCAATCTTTAATGTCAGCTTCAGACGACACGTGTCTTATGAAGTCTGGGGGCCAGGCTCGTCTGGCAGAGCGAGTTCTGTCCCACATCTTTATGAGAAAGAGGACAAAACTTCTGTTTTTGGCATTTTATATTGGAGTCTGTTTTAAGCGAGGAGGGAAAAAAATAGCAACGTAGAGTCTAGACAGAAGAGATGGAGTGAAATCTGGAAGCCATTCACTCGGGCCAGGGCAGCGGCAGCCGTCGGCAGCGGGATCGCCTTACACTGCCTAATTACACGTGAAAAATGTGCACAGCCTGCTGTCTGCTTCAGGGAGGAGAGATGCTGGGACAGCCGCGCTTTCGGACTGTGGCACCTGAATTTCTTGTGCATTCTGGACACAATCAGGTTTTCTGAGGGAAGTAGGTATTCCTCTCTCACTTCTCAATCCCCCCCCAAGAAAATTAAATGTGCTTTAAATTTGGCAACTGGGCACATTCTTGGAAGAACACTTAAATGTTAAAGTAGATTGATACTTTCATAGACACATTGTTACTGTAAAGAGTTCTCCCCACGTGAAGATTGGTGAGATTCTCTTATAGGATCTAATCTATGGCCCAGGTTTTTTTTGTCTTTTTTTTTTTATTTTAGAAACATAAAAGTACAAAAACATATTGACAAACAGACACCCATTATCATAGAAAATAGTACAATCACAA